>VXBX01002517.1:49442-136404 GCA_013400415.1 Scytalopus superciliaris
CACACTCACACACACTCACACACACACACAGTCACACACACACTCACACACACTCACACACACACACACACACAGAGTCACACACACACAGAGAGTCACACTCACACACACTCACACACACACACACGTGCAGTTCCCACCCAGCCATCCCAGCACTGCTGCTCCCTTGCCCCGCTGCCTCTCGTTTCCCCCTCGGGGCTGTGCTGTGTCCCCGGCCGGGCCCAGGCTCGGGCTGTGGGTTTCACCCTTGCCAGGTGCTGCACTGCTGGGAGAGGCTTTAGAGCTGTCAACCCCCTGCTGGGGTCTCACACAGGCACCTCTCCGTGTGTATGTATTGCATCACAGGGTGGTTATGCGTACTGACATAAGTGTATCCCAGCAGCCTGAAATTATTTGCATTTTAACTGCTACCTGGGTTATCTGCGAAACGAAGTGCTCTTTAACAGGTGCTCTCCTTTAGGTGATGTGGTGAGTCACGATGCTAGGGAAAGTCAGCTCTACTAATGAAATAAATACATTGACACAGCACATTTTGTTACTCTGCTCTTTGTACCAAAGATCAGATAAATTCGTCCTCATAGTTTCAAACTATACATTTGTGAAATTAAACTGTTTTATGACAGAGAGTGAGAGTTAAATTGTCCCATAGGTAGCTGTGCAGAAGAGCAACTTGCTATCATTGAGCCAGCACAGCCAAGCACTCAGCCTGACTGGAATTGCTCTGTATTTTTGGGTGGCTTCACCATTATCCCTTTTCAGGTCTGGATAAATATTTTTCGTGATCCATGGTAACCTTCTAGCAAGAGCAGAGGTCTGAGTGCTCTCTCAGGCTGGACCAAAGCCTTTCTGTTCCTGGAGCCTGCAACTCTGAATTAAGCAGGCCACTGAGTCCTAGGATATTGATCAGCCAGGACAGAAAAGTGCTGAAGAGGAAATAAGACATCACTGTGTGTGTTCTCTCATGCTAATTATGTTTCAGAGTCTGAACAAAGCACTTAAGGAAATTTAAATTATTTAGGAAGAAACATTGCTAGGTCTCTCAGGCTTTATAATTCCTTGTGTTAGCTCATTTTAGTGGAAAAAATAAAGATGCTGCTTCCATGGGGATAATTATAAATCAGGAATTCCATTATCCTTGCTATAGATCACTGCAAACTTCTTTTTATTAACTGTCATTGTTGCTGCTTGTCAGCATGAGCCTTTAGCTGTTTCTAAAACAAAGAAACAAAGAATTCCCCAAAGAAACCCCACAAATTGTCACATTATGTCATTAGGCTTCTGTGAGGGATCTTTGATTAGTTCTCTCTCATTGTGAAACCTGTAAAGAGTGGTTTAAACGCTAAAATACTTGGTTTGCTTTGATTAATCCCCAGACTTGGGGTTAACACCTGTTTTATGCAAAGATCAGGATGAACAAAATAGGTTTGAGTCAAATCCAGTTTGTGTCTGGCTATTTGAGAGGGATTCATAGGGTAGAAAGCTCTCTGCTAGTTGCTAGAAAGCAGCCCCAAAACACGACAGGGAGAAAACATACCAGCCTTGGAGACAGTTTCCTTTCCCGTCGACTAGTTCAGTTCCACAGAGGAAGTCAAACTAACAAGTGGGTTGAGCTGCAGAGCTCCAAGGAATGGGCTGAGGGGCAGGTGCAGCGTTGTTTGCAATTTCCACATCGAATAATGGAATTGAGGTGCTGAGACTGGATTGTTTTTCAAAGCAGCCGCTGGACACTTGGAATTACAAAGCAAGCTGATTAAGTTCTGACCTTCTAAATAAACATATACAATGATCTCAGGAAAAACACAAGGAGGAGCCCTAAAATCTGTTACTCACTCCCTATTTGGAGGAGCAGAGGGCACGGGTTCAAAGTAAATTCTGTAAGCAGGAGATGGCTCAGTGAGTTTAGAGGTGGCTGTAGTTCCCTGCAGTAGCAAGTCTTCACTCCAAGTCACTTCCAGTGGGGATATAGAACAATGGCCAAAATTGCTCATGAAAACCAAGATGACTTGAGTTATGGCTTGCTTGGTACATTGTTTGTATGTGTACACACTGTTTCTGTGTTCCAAGATGAATTTTCCAGCAAACGTCAGTGTTTTCTCCTTGTGTTTCTAATGCAGGCATGTCACTTGGCAGGTTAATGCTCCCTCTGTGGCCCAGCCGTTTTCTGGTTAGATTTGGTCACAGAATGGGAGTGTCTGTAACTCATGATGGCTTCATGGCCTGCTGATTCTACAGCTCAGGCAGCTGCAAAGGATTGAGCTCCTTCAGAAAACAACAGTACTGGTATATTGCAATTTCTTTTAAAAGAGACATATCTGTTGAATAGTTAAACTATCACTTTTTATAATAAATATAAGATATCCAAAATAACTACTGATTTGTTGTTTGGTTGTTGTTCTTCTTCTTAAGTAATAAAACCACGTTCCCATACTCAGCATTACCTGACACAGCTCTATACATTTAGAATCTTGGAATAGGCTGAGTTGGAAAGGATCCATCAGCATCATCGAGTCCAGCGCCTGGCCCTGCACAGGACACCCCAGGAATCACACCACAAATTCTTGGTTGTGCATATTAAATCATTCATGCTCTGTGACTCTTGAGTGTATGAAATCAAACTGCTGTTCTTCCCATCTTATAATATTTTTAAAATGTTTTTGAGATTAAATACTCTTTAAAAGCTGCCCCATGTTCGTAATCGTGGGCTCTGGCTTTGTGCTTCCAGGCACAAAAGTGTGAGGTTATCTGAAGTGTTAGATTTCAGTTTACTATGGGTTGGATTGGGTTTTGGCTCTGCTGAGCAGTATATGGGGTGTGCTTTGTTACAAAAATGGATTGTTCTGGACTGTAACCAGAAGAATTTTGTAATAATACGTTGTTTAGTAGTTCAGTCCAAAATGAATGACATGCTGATTTAAGGATATTTATGTCCAGAACTTTCTCTTTAAAGTTTAGCAGTGTCTGATGTTTACCAGTTAAAATGTTAATAATTTTATTTCTAATTTGATAGTGTTCTAACCCCTTTCTGAGGAAAGTTATCTAAGTGTTTACTGTTTACAGGAGAGACGTTTTGTAGCTGGGGTATGGACTTTCTAACTCATCTGCAGAGGGACAATAGAAATGGGTGTGTGTTTTGAAGCCTGTCCCTGGTCAGCAGATATCCCTGCTGTGCACGGCAGCCTCTCTCTCCTATGTCTGTGTTTGGTGTGAGCGGGAATTGGGGACCAGCATATGGACAGGGATGCTCTTTAGAGTAGTGGTAGGAATCCTGATTTATTGGGAAACCCCTCATTGTTACTGTGGGTTTTTCCTGGAAAGCTCCTTTCCACACTTGACCCTTTGTCCCTCAAAGCTGCATGGTCACTTAGCAGACTTCTGGAATCTTGAAAAATGATGCCACTTAGACCTATTGTAGCAGAAGTTTGGCTTGTGCCTGGTGTTCCCTTACTGTACTAGCAAAGTGGAAAGGAAACTGTCGAGTTACAGGGAAGTTGCTGTCAAATAAACAGGGATGAATTTGGGCTTTGAAACTTCTCCAACCAAGGATTTGTACTGAGTTTTCAGTTTTTTTTATTGATTTCTCCTTGTGAGCTTGCAGAGCCTACCCTTGCTGTGAGAAAAAGTGTTAAGTGTCTCCTTCATGGTGGTTCCCAGCAATGAAATAACTTCTATTATGCAGCTGTTGGGCAAAGTGTGTGACTTTGTCATGTGTGACGTGTTTCTTCCCCAGTGTGGGTGTTAGATTTGTTATCAGCCAAGTTTCAGAACAAGCTAGCAAAAAAACCCACTGTAATTGTATTAATGAAGTCTTCCAAATTACGTGTTTTGAATATTAAAAGCCATAAGCTCTTTCCAGCCCTTTCAGATGACTCAGCTGTGGATACTGGCTTCTTTGTGCTTTGAAATACTATATTCATATACGTAGCTTAATCATCTTGTGAATGAATGCAATGCAAATTCTCCTCTGCTGGGTTCCCAAAGGCTTTTATCAATCTTAGCTACCCATCCATTTTCCTTGTCCTTGTTCTATGGAGTCATTGCCAGTTTTATCTCCCAGGGTGTCAGAGAGACACAAACCAGGCCGATTACAGAGCAGATTTCCTAAAACACAGCTGGCAATCAGCGTCAAACACTCCAGAGTTGCTGATGAAGCTGCACCAGGTTGATTTGGCCAACCCTGCCAGGCCAGTGCCGTGGCTGGGGGTGTCTGTGCAGTCCCAGAGCTCTTTGCTGACCTGTGGCATCTTGGCACTGTGGGCTGGAGTTGCTCCTTCAGGAGAGCAGGGAGAGGTGAGTGACACACCTGGAACAGTGTGTGTGCTCCTTAGAATTCCTCATGGGAACTCCCAGTGCAGCCAGTGGCCCCGGAGCAGCAGCGTGCACGGGGACTGAGGAGTTACCAGCTGGCCTGTGGCTGCATCTGTGGGAAATACTGTTTAAAGTGCTAAAGACTCAGTGAAGAAACACCCAGAAATGTGCACAGTTTGCTGCCTTTTTATTCTTCTGAGTGATCAGCGTAGTACCTGTAAATTCATCAGACATCAGAAATCTGGGCTTCCACCGTCTCCACGTGGCTGGGATCTCCTAATACTTGTCACAACAGCTGGATTTTTGATGGTAACTTTTCCCTGGTACAGATTTCTGAGGGAGCTGAGGTCATTCTAATATATTTGGACCTTTCAACATGATGCTGCTGCACATCAATTAGGTAAAGGTTTTCATAGTGCCCAAGTCTTCTTTTTAGAGCTGGTGGATTTAACTTAGGGATCAGTTTTATGCAGCGTAAATTGTCCTCCTTATGGATTGTGTTTGTTTTAATTTGTTAGCTCAAACTCATTGTTTCTCTTTTTGGCTTAGTGATGATGTAATGAAATGATGTTTTAGTGTTGTAATGATAAACTGAAATAAAATTGTAAGAAACACATCAGTATCAGCCCAGGTATCTTTTTATTATTAAGGCCATATCTGAATATATTTTTTGACTATTTGTATATATATATATCTGTGAACTAAATATACATATTTATGTCTGTGTGTATATACAGTTATATACATGTGTATATCACTTTCTCTGTTTGAAACATACTGATCTCTGTTAGATCTGAATTGTGTAAATAGATAAAGCTGTGGCTGTGAATATCTCTTTTTCAACATATTTTGTGTCAATGCTTATGGTGTAATTGCTGCTGCTTCTCCTGTGTGAAATCTGAAATGTCTTCATGTGAGCTTAAAAAATGAAATGTCCCATTGTCTGGATTTCTTAAAGATAGCTGACAGATTGCCACAGATTTTTTAGTTTTGTTTTCTTTTTAAGTTGATTTTGTTGGTTTTATTGTTCTTTTTTGAAACTATCTGAGAAAGACCTGTCTCTGACTTTCAGGAACAGGGTTGGAGTGGCAGGAAAAAAGACCCACAAAAGAATTTGGTTTCATTGTTTTGTTTTAGTTAGTTAATTTACAGATTTTTTTTTCTTTTTTTCTTTTTTTTTTTTTTTTTTAATTTTTTTTGCACTTTGATAGCATGAAGCCATTCAAACAAACAAAGCTGTTAGTCAAATTTTAATTTGCATTTTAATTCAGCAGCCAGCAGGGGCAGTGCCAGTCCAGGTCCAGGGCTGTCTGACCAGGCATTGCTTCAGCCCAGGCACAGTCTGTGCTCTCTCGTGGGCTGAGGGTGCCCCTGCTCCTTCAGGGTGTCGCTGCTCTGGTTTAGTTTTAGTCTTTTGATAATTCAGATTTTGGTAAGTGTGTCTGAGAACTGAATTGCTGGTTTTTGCAGTTGCCTTGCAATCCAGGGGAAGGCAAACCTGCCATGACCATTGCCACGTTCTGCTGCTTGGCACTGCTCCTCTTAGGGGAGGGGGTTGTAAAGGCAGGTTTTATTCAGGTGTGTCAGGTTCCATAGGCCATCTCTGTGGTCATAAGGGGCAATATATGAATCCTAGTGAAAAAATAAATTCTTAATTTAGAGGCAAACCCCTTTGGACCCCTGAAGAGGAGCCAAGACAAATGATTCAAGGAGGAAAAGGGAGGCTGTAATCCATCCCTGCTGACACTTCTTTCCCTAGAGAACAGGGCCATTTGAAAAAGGGCTTCATGTGAGTCTTCTCCCCTGGACTAAGATGAATGCTTTGGATTTCCTATTCCTTAAATATTCTCCAAGGGGAAAGGTCTCAGTTCACTTTTCCCAGAGAATGTCCTTATGCAGAACAGCACCCCCCAACTTTAATAACTATGGGTTGTTAGAGGTTTGACGGTCAGACAAGGCAGCCACAAGCAAAGCCAAATGAAATCTGAACAAAGTCCTGTCAGTGCTCTGAAGAGAGAAAGCATTCAGAGAAACAGCTTCACTAAGATAAACTTAGCACTACTAAGCATTGCAATAAACAGCACTGTCAGAGGAGTCATTAGTAGGAATTGTTAATTTCTCAGTGCAGTCATTTCACCTGTTGGCAGGTGAAAATAAAATCATGTAATGCAAGTATAAATCATAACACACAAGTGCGTGGACCTGAAGAGTCCAGAAAAACAACAGTTTTGTGCACCCTCAAATTCTATTTTAATAATTCCTAAGAGAGTGCATTTACACATAAAACCAGTATGAGAAGGAATGTGTATTGGCTAATTAGTTTAGAATAGAGGAGTGGGAGCTTAGACCAACTGACAAGCTTGTCTCACTGCATTCTGCATGTATTTTATGCATTCAGTTAGTGTTTAGATCTTACAATGTATGTTTGCCAGTTCAATAATAAAAGAAATTTTCTGTTCAGCTGAGACAGTTCCTATTTGTTTCTAGTCCTGTTAAGCTGGGAATATTCTTGGTCATCTGCTGTTTGAAACTCCTTATTGGATGAGTTATTCTCTTTTTATTGGGTGAGTTATTCCAGTAGCTATTAATGCAGCTCCATATCTGATCGGTACAAGCAGTGCCCGTGTAACTAAGATGGAAAAGGGTAAATACAGAACAAGCTCATTAACTTTGTGCTATATTTTATTCCTGAGAGCAAAGCTCTATTTAGGCTTCAGTATGAATTTAATGTGAACTAATTTTACAGAGTTTCCTAAACATGCCTTAGGATGGGCAAAGGTTTATTCTCTCAGGTTAGATATGACTGTGAGACCATGGAGATGTGTTAGTGCAAACTCAAAACTGTTTCTAACAATTACATTTTAGAGAAGACCCTCAGAACAGTAAAATGTGGCCATCTCATGGAGCTGCCCAGAGCTCCTGGGGTGGACTGGGCTGGTATCAAAGCATGTGAGTTACTCTAAGCTGAAAGAAAAAGCTATTTTCAGATCATTTCCTCCATCCTTTGTGGGGAAAAAGAAAGGTGTCGAGTACACTTAGATCTCATTGATTTATCTGCAGGATGTGGGATTTGAAACACATGAGAAGTGTATATTATTAAAATACCAACATCTCTAGAACTTGGAGGGGAGATCAGGCAAATACAGTGAATCCACAGCATGTGGTATGTGTTTTTTACTGCAACTATTGTAATTTTTTTCTATGGACAAGCATGTCTTCTAAAATAACTTACATCACAGACACTCACTTGTGCTTGTTCTTTGCAAGCAGACACTCGTGGCAGGGCAGGAAGGCTCGAGCTGGCTCCTTTCCCAAAGCCACGTAGCTCCGTAGCTGCCGTGGTGCTGAGCCCAACTCGCTGAGCCCTCGCTGCCAGTGTCCCTGTAGCAAAGCTGCTCAGGTGTCCTCTGAGTGCAGGAGAAAGGGGGGGGGGCGTTGCCAGGAAGAACAGAAATCAAAGAGCAGCCGTACGAGCTGTCCATGGCAATGCCACACGAGCTGCCCATGGCAGTGCCAGTTTCCTCCCTTGCTCAGCCCCATCCTGGGCACCCCGGGCATCTGCTCCCCAGGCTCCTGCTGGAGGAGACCAGTGCCCTCAGCAGCCTGCTGTGCCAGGGCAAATTGGGCAGCTCTTTTCTTTCTGCTTTCCTTTCAGAGTTTTTCCCCTTGGTGCCTGCAGTCCTGTAAATGAGCAAAAGGGCTTCAGTTCTTAAGTACTTGCCTACTTAGGGTGAAGAAAAGTGTAGCTGAGTTCAGGAGTCAGAGCCAGAGTGGCCACACTCCAGGGAATGGCATCACTGGTGCCAAGCCAGTCTGACCCTGCAGTGCCCAGAGGGACAGAGCACTTATGTCTGTCAGCCAACTCTGAGCTGAGACAGGGGGATTTTTAGGGAATGAGCTGCTTTGTGCTTTATATATCTCCAAAGCTGACTGTTAGCACATTGGTCATAATCACACAATATCCTGAGCTGGAAGGGACCCACAAGGATCATCCAGTCCAACCCTCAGCCCCGCACAGGCCCATCCCCAAGAGTCACCCCCTGTGCCCCAGAGCATCATCCAAACCCTCCTGGAGCTCTGGCAGCCTTGGGGCTGTGCCCACTGCCCTGGGGAGCCTGGGCAGTGCCCACCACCCTCTGGGGGAAGAGCCTTTCCCTGAGATCCAACCTGAGCCTGCCCTGACACAACTCCAGCCATTCCCTGGGTGCTGTCCCTGCTCCCCACAGAGCAGAGATCACTGAATCACCTTCCAGTAACAACATGATGGCCCTTCAGCACAATGAAGAACCTCACTGTGTGCTGTGTGCCAGCCCCTCAGACTTCCCTGATCCATGAGCTCAGACAACAGATCTGGAATAAACTGAACTGCAGGTCCCAGGCAGAAACCAAGCACGAAGCTAAACAGAAATTGGTCAGCATGAACAATACTGTTTGCTAGAGTGTTAAGAAAATACTGAGCATTTCAAGCAAAAAAAGGTGATTCACACACCATGCTATTTAATAAATGGAACCTGCAACTATTTTTCACATGAATTGAATTGCAGTTTACACGGAATTGCCGTTTACCCAAACCTGCTCTGTGGACTATAGAGAGCTGGTTTTGCTCCATAATCCTGAGTCTGGTTTCTTGCCTTGCAATGTGGAACCAAACCTCCTGAACTGCTTAGTTGTGCCTCACCCCTGCAGTTCCACCTTTACCAAAGAACAGGGGTGCAGATCCAGTCAGTAGTTTGACCTCTTGCAGGCATAATACAGTAAGTTTCTGGGATCTCCCCAGACTTCTTTGGGAACACTTCCTGCATGTTCCACTTAGATAGCTGATGTGTTTCCTGCCTTTGCAAGGGGTTAGCAGCTGTGCTGGTATTTATGCAGTTTGGTGGGGGACGTGGCTTAGGCATGACACAGTGGCCTTGCCAGATAAACAGGGAATGTTGCCTCTGAGCCCAGTTAGCTCAGTTAGCAGTTCCAGATGGCTCCCCTCGCAGGTTTTTTTGCTTTTTAGATAAAAACCAAATGGATGGAAAGTGACAAATACAATGCTCTTTTAGTAGAATGTGAAATGCTGCCATGGAAGAGATTCCCTCCTTTCTTCTTATAAGGACAGAAAGCATGTTCTGCCAATGATTTTTTTCCCGTGCTCTGTGTATCTTACTTAATGTCTTGGTTGGTGTAAGCAGAAATGTTTGCTAATTGCTAATTTTTTTATATTTGTACCACTGAAGCCATACAGTAAAACAGGTTACTATTTTATGCATACCTAGTTTATAGGCACAAAAGAGAGTGGTAAAAATACAGTTTTAATTATTTATTTTATTTTGGGGAAGCAAGAAATATTTAGGAGACTCTCCATGGGAGTTTGCAGAGTGCAATCTTCTACATTCACACAAAAGAGTGGTTGTCTTTTAAAAAATTGAACAGTTCAGTGTAGGCAGATGTTCTAAAATTCTCTTGGTGTGTACACCACTACATTCCTTTGTATTTATTTGCCATTCTCTCCTTCAGGGGTTATTAATGTGGAATAAAGCTGGAGAAGTGAGGGATGTGTGTGCTCACCTGATCCAGATGTGAACTCATGGGTGCGCTGGGTGACCCAACCTTGCTGTTCCTGGGTCCTGTGCCCCCTCTCGCTGGGTGCTGTGCCCCTAACTCACTGGGTGCTGTGCCTCCCTTGTGCTGGGTGCTGTGCCCCCCTCTCTCACTGGGTGCTGTGCCCCCTCTCACTGGGTGCTGTGCCCCCCCTTTGTTGGGTGCTGTGCCTCCCTACCTGCAGAAGAGACAACATTTGGGAAAAGGCGAATTCTTTGTTCCATTTGGTGCTGGCAGCTCTTCCTGAGCCTGTCCCTGAGTCACACCTGGGTCTCTCTTTTCCTTGCCTGTCCCCCCATAAATTTTGCAGGTGAGCAAAGCAATAGGAACTGCTGGAATGTTTGAGGTGTTTCACACAGTTCTGTTAAAATCTCATTTCAGGTAGTGCCTCCCAGAAATGCCCCGTGTTGGTTAACCTGCAGCATTCACAGTGAAGTTTGACAAATTGTTTCAGTGTTAAATTTTGAGCCCTCTTTCTAGTTTGATGGTCTAATTTCTGCTCCTAGTCCTTTGTTAACAAATTTCTCTTCGTGTAGATTCATACAAGCTATGATGTCGTCATTCCTTAAATTTCTCTTTGTTGAAAGAAATTAATCAATCTCCTTTTAAGATCCATTTTCTGATCCTTTATTTGCATTACTGTTGTTTTTCTGATTCTTCTGCAGCTGATTCTTCCTGATTTGTAGACATCGATGCAGAATTATTGTAGCTCATCTAAACATGGAAATAAAGAAAACTTTCTATCCCTAAATGATGCTCCCTAGTTTAACATGAAAAGATCGTGTTAGCCATTGCTGCAGTGTCATACCTGAGAAGTCATGATTACTGGATTATGTGACTTCTCTGCACTGAGCCCCCAGCTCATCTTTTCTTTCCAGGTGTACAATCCTGCTTTCAGTGGCTCAGCACTCCAGATAACCCACAGCTCTTTGCTCTTAACCTTCCCTCTTCTTGTTCCCCTCCGTGTATCACTCGCAGACTTTCACATTGCAATTGGTGTCTTGTGTTGTCTCCCAGACCATTTGACAGAGAAAGCATCTGACTCTGTTCCTTCCCTTTTCTCAGTCTGAAGCCCCATGTTACACTTTAGCACTGATTTGTGTAACCCTCTGCCCTTGCTGTGTGTCCTTGCCCCAAATCTACCTGTGTTTCAGAGGTTCTTTCAGCAGTCCCACCACGGCTTCAGTGGCTGTTCTCAGAGGGGCAAGAGACTTGTCCTGAATGGACATGGATTTGGGTTGGCACAGGGTGATATCTCAGCCTGGCCTTTCCCTGCAGGTGCAGGAGAGGGGACCAGCAGTGCAAGTGTTACAGACAGTAAGGTGTCTCTTCTAAAGCTGTCTCAGAATGTCACCAGTTTGACTCCATACTGTTGAAGTGCTCCGGCAGGGCAAACAAGCACCTGGAGACATCCCTGTGAGCTTCTGCTGTCTTTGATTTGGGTGTTTCTGGGTTTTTGTCGAAGTGAGAGCACATGGTAATTGCAGGACCACCCATCAGAAGCAAGTTCAGCAGCGGCTCTGCTGGGGGGGATGTGCTTTCACCAGGAGCCCACTCAGGTCACAGCGTGCTTGGTACAGAGCCAGGCAGCCTTTGGCATCTTCAGAGGTGACCTCTGGAGCCAAGCTCAGCTTGGGGGCTAGGAGGAGCATTTGCAAAATGTCTCTTCAGCTGAACTGCCAACAGTAGCATTAATTTTAGAAGATCTTCAGAGCTCCCCCATCTCCCTCTGGCCAACCTTCACCAGAGCAGGAGTCACAGCACAAATTGCTGTCCGTGGACTCTTGGCAATTAGGCTGAGGAGGAAACAATGGCTTGAGTTGTTACAACTATTTTTTCTATGGGGATGTGGGACACAAGAGGAGAAAGGAAGAGTGTACATACTTTCAAAACTCTTACATAAAATCCAGAGCATCAAATATGTGTACTAAAACCTCAAGACAAGTTCCAGAAATTTCTTAGAATTTTAATCAGAAATGTTTAGAATTGTGAAAGAGAAATTTGCAAGAATATGAATGTTCACTAAGCATACATCATTTCAATTTTACATAAGATGCTTTTTTATTGTTCACTCTGCAGGGAATTCAATAATATTTAAAATTTTTATTGATTGTATTCTCATTACCAGTCCATCTTTAAACATATTCAGTAAGGGATGCATTCAGTGGCTGGTCTGTGTAATCATAATGGTTTTGCTGGCAGGAAACTCCTGAACCTTGGGAAGAGATGGTTGAGTTTGTCTGCACACAGAAATGGTCATACCAAGCCCACTGGGACACTGAGAGAGGGCGACACGTTTTAAACTCACAGACCTTGTGAATGAGAAAAGAACTGCTAAAATAGTCCAACTGCTGTTCATCTCAATACATTAAAAATCACAGGATTTGGGGATGTAAATCTTCTTGCTGTAAGAGCTGTAAATTCAGTGAAAAATGCCAAGTTCAATGATTTAAAAAAAAAATAGTTAGAAATTGCTCTTCATATGAGTGGATGGCAGCAGAATGAAACTTGCCTCACCAGGACCAGAGGCAGACTTTGAGCCCTGGGGTCTGTGTGTAGCTTTCATCATCCCAGCCGGTGCTGCCCTTTGTGTGGGAGCAGGTGGCAGTGCCCAGCTCAGTGCACCTTGTGGTTTTTGGGGGTGAGCCTCCTCAGCAGCCAGCCCCTGCCACCACGCTGGCTGAGCTTTAGCTGGCAGACCAGCTTTTTGGAGAATTTCAGAGCCCATGCTGCTAACAGAAGTGTAATTACTGCCCCAGCAATTAAAATGAGGTCTCGCCAGAAGAACTGCAGGCACTTGATGGGGAGGAGCGTCTTGCAGGGCCCCAGCTCGTTCCCGGTGAGCTCTGCCAGGGGCTTCATGCTCAGGGGGGCCGGGCTGGCGCAGGTGGCGCTGGCCAGGGCGGGCAGGGACAGGTCCTGCAGCCGGAGCCGCAGGTACAGGATGCGGCAGTCGCAGTGCCAGGGGTTGCCGGCCACGTCCAGGCTGAGCAGGCTGGGCGGGCTGTCCAGGACCCCCGCGGGCACCCAGCGCAGGCTGTTGTTGCGGAGATCCAGGCTGCGGGTGCCCGGGGGAAGGGCGGGCACCGCCCGCAGCCCCCCAGAGCTGCAGTCCACATGCAGCCCCCGCGCTGCCCCCAGGGCATGGCAGCGGCAGGGGGAGGGACACGCTGCCCCTCGGGCCGGGGGCACCAGCAGCGAGGCGATGGCCAGCACGGCGAGGAGCTCCGGCTCGGTCATCCTGCAGCTGCCCGGAGAGGAACAACAGCGAGCTGGTCAGGGGCATCCTGACTGTGGTACCCGGAGGAACAACAGCCACCTGAGCACGGGCATCCTGACTGTGGTACCCGGAGAGGAACAACAGCCACCTGAGCACGGGCATCCTGACTGTGGTACCCGGAGAGGAACAGTCACCTGAGCACGGGCATCCTGACTGTGGTACCCAGAGAGGAACAACAGCCCCCTGATCCAGGGGCATCCTGGCTGTGGTACCCAGAGAGGAGCAACAGCCACCTGATCCAGGGGCATCCCGGCTGTGACCCCACAGGCACAGCTACAGCACAGTTATTTCTTTCCCAGGATGACTCCTGAGGTTTGTCCTGTGCTTCCCACAGAACCATCCTGTCTGGCATTACCATAAGTGCACTGGGAAAACACAGAGCTTTCTGTTTGTCCCTGGTTCATGGCTTTTCCTTCATCATTGTACAAAGTATAGCATTGTTTAAAGGTCTGAAACAGACTGGCACTGGGTGGTAAAAACCAGGTTAGCTTTAGGCAAAGGCTTCTATTGCATTTCGATCTCTCCATTTGATCCAGTGTTAAAATTGTGTGTTGGAATCAGTTTTCAAAACAAAGCTTTAGGGATTGAATAATTGTAAATGTTTAAAAATCTTTTTTTCTGACAGTATGAAGATTCTAAGAAGGAAATGCCTATTTTTATGTGGCAAAAAGTTCTGTTTTGCCACCTTGTAGCTTCATGCACCCCCAATAACAGGCAGTTTAAGATTTGGATGAATAGAGAATTGGAAATTTTGCATATCTGGTACTGCTTGTCTTTCAGGGATTATATAAACAGGCTAGCAGGTCACTATCCCTTTTGCTATGCCATTCCCACTTCTGTAGAGTGGATCCCACTGATCTTCCATCTTAGTCCCTTCGGTTTGGCAATTTGGAAACTCTAAACTCTGCCCTTCCTGCATTTCCTATTTCCTTGTATTTAAAAACACACAGCAAATATTGGCACAGGATTGCAATTCAAAATACAAACTGCCTTGAATAGGTTGGGGAGTCTCTGGTCTTGAAACCATCTTTCTTTATGATTTTAATACATCCTAGAATTAGAATGTATTTCCTATTTTTTTTCTTTCAAATAAACCAAATACAGAGTGAAAGAGGTTTTTCTAAATACTAAGGGACTAAAATGACACTAATATAGGACGAAATTTGTAAAACTAATTGTTTGAAATGTTTTCAAGTGTACAGATATTTTAGAACTAAAAAATAATAAAGTTTTCATCATAAAAACTTAAAATAAGCTGAGACAATTTTTTCTTCAGCAAGTTTCATTTAATAAAGACTGAATTTATAAGGGAAAAAATCAATTGATTTTGTTTTAAATTAATTTGCTTCTATTTACTTTCAAGGATTATGTAATTAGCTTTTCAAAAAGAAATTAGGCAGGATCCTCGTCTAAATACTGCATTCCTGTATTTTGAATTGGATTAATGCTGCATGGCATTATAAACTTCACAGAGAAGCTGAAATCCTGATCTTAACCAGCTCCTGTGTCTTTGTCAGCAAGTGGATATTCGGAGGGTCTTTGCTCTGAATCCGGATATTTACCTGTGATTTTTCAAGAAATCAACTGTTTTTTTCCCAAGGAAACATCTTAGAAGGACAGACAGTTCCATCTGACTGCAAAACCCTTAAGTGATACCTATAGAAAAGATGTTCTCTTTGGCTTTGATGTAGAAACAGCAAGAAATCCAAACCAAATGGAAACAAGAGCTGTGGCAAAAACGCAGAAGGGAAGAGCTGGGAAGTGCCTGAGTGCCACTTACCCTGGCTGATGCCTCTCGATTCCTCTCCCTGTGCCTGGGAAGGGCTGGAGCAGCTGGAGCAGAGCAGGCTGCTTTTCAGAGAGGCACCAAGGAAGGGTGGCAAGGAAGAGGAGCTTTGCCAGGAACCCCTCCCGCTGGAGATGTGAATGTGGCTGGCTCGTGTCACAGCACACGCTGCTCGGGGCAGGCTGGTGTTTCCTGCACCCAGGAGGAAACACTTCAGAATTCCTGCTTTATTGACAATGTATTTTGCCAATTACATCTGGCAATATCTGGAAAAACCTCCTCTGAAATCTAGTGAGTTTTTTTAACTCAGGTGTAAAAATCTACAAGTATCAAAGTTACTCTGGGTTTCAGCTGCTGCCACACACGAGCCCCAGCGAGAGAGGAGGGAGCTGAAGTTTGCCCATGAAACAGTTTCTGGGTTAATCAGTCAGGTGAGGTTGGTATCTGCCTTTCCACTGCTTCAATAAAATTTGTGAAAACATGACATCAAAATAACTATGATAATGAGATGAGATCAACTTACATTAGCCAGATGAGATCATTAAGTGATAGAGAAATATTAATGCCATTGATTGGGACTGAAATAGTTGCAATGGTGTTGAAGTCACCCAAAATACAGTACTTAGTTCTGGTCACCCCTGTTCAGAAAAGGTTAAGCCAGCAGCAAGAGGAAGGTTTCTGTGATCCTCAGGGTCTTGGAGAGCTGATTCTATGTGAGGAGGCAGAGAGTGGCCTGTCCCTTCAATGACAGAAATACCCGAGCCAGGAGCACTCAGGTGAGGTGTCCCTGACACCACCCCGGGTGTGAAGAAGGAAGAGGGGGGTGTGTACTGATGTGTCAGTCCCTGTTCTGGTGCATGTGATGTCTTGTGGAATTTAATTTCTTTGTGGTGTTCTAGACCCAGATTGCAGAGGAGCCAGGGAAGGGGCTCTGGGTCAAGGCTGCCCTCAGTCAGCAGAGCCCTGGGCACAGGGACAGCCTGGCACACACAGCCCCAGGAGCTGGGTACAGCTCAGGGGAGGGCTGTGATCCTGCAGATTCCTCACACTCACATTGCTGGAGGATTTCAGCTGCTGAATAACAGCCATATCACAGCTTAGAGCATAACATGCTCTGTGCACTGGGCTGGAAAGCCAGGAGTTCAGGAGGATGCAACTTTATAACATAGATGTGTCTGTTCATCCGTTTCTCTAAAAGAAAAACAAAAACAGGACTTTCTTTTCACATTTCCAGTATGCAAAATTTTGGAATAGAATTGAAATAAGTTTTCCTTTGCTTTAGCTACCAGTCACGAACACACTAGAACTCAGATAGCAACTGACATGTGGAAACCCAGCTGGTTGTGCATCTGATGTTTAATTCAGTTCCATGTGTTGTGTTGTTTTAGGGACAGTCTTGGGGCTGTGGAGATGAAGCCCAGGTGAGGTTCTGATGTTGCAGATGTGCAGCAGAGCTGTGTTTCTGAGCTGGTGTTTCTTTATTACATGCTGTTCCTGGGAGGAGGGCAGATTTCAGACACACAGATTATTCTGATAGCAATTCTTACTTATATTTAAGGTGCTTTTCTTCATTAGGTCTAATCAATTATCAGGAGCCTGAGTTTGTCAGGAACTTCCTTAAGAAAATGCCTTGACATGTTTTCTCTGCTCTTCAGCATTTTAAAAGGTAACTCAGTGCCCGAGGGAAATGACAAAAATACTTCCAACCCCCTTTGAATTTTGATCTCTTTTATGAGATGAGGAAAGTGATTCCTTGTTGAAAAGACTATTTCATCTGCCTGTCAGATGTTCAGGGGCTGGACCTGTGAGTGGACTGATAAAACGGGAAGATCCTTCTGCCTTGGGGTTTCATTGGTTTTGGAAAGTACATCCCTAAGCCATGGATTTCATGAGTGTCTGTCTGCCTGTGTCCTGCATCCCACAATCTGTGCCATTTGTGCTAAGGAATTCTGTCCCACAGAATGACAATCTTTCTGTTATTTGGTGGTGGCAGAAGTGGCTGGTCATGCTGAGTCCCCAGAGCTGTTGCTGTTCCCAGGGCAGTTCCTCAGCTCTGTGCAGGGAGTGTATGGCAGAAGAACAAGGCATCTGCATTTATGATTTTAGGGCTATAGCTTTTTGTAGGCCAAATGAGGATTCTTCATTTAAGAGGATTTATTAAGAGCCAATCTGAAAAAAATAGTTATAATCTGCTATAATCTTGTTACAGTCCAAGAGTCTTTTTTTCCATGGAGTGGATCCCTTTGAAGTTTTTGTGAATGAGAGAGGCTCTGGCTGCTCTCTGTGGAGAGGCATTTCTGAACACTCTTGTTCCCCAAACAACATCTCTGTCACTCCCTCAACCCTAAAAGCACATTTCTCTGGATTGGCTTTCCTTGGAGGCCTTGCCTTTTCCAGAGAGTTACGTGGGTGCTGCATCTGCTCAGACAGGGATGGTTGGAGGGACATTGCTCATTTCCCTGTGGTTAAGGACAAAAGCTGCAAGTTCTAGATAAATGTGCAGTTCAAACATGTGATCTGCTAAGAGGAAACTCAGGGAGAAGATGTGATTATCTTTTAGTCACTTTTAAGGAGTTGCAGTCATTTATTGCTGTCAACAACTAGTTATTGACCTAAAAATACAGAAGTTTTCTCAAGCACTATTTCCATTTCTAATGCTGAAAAAATTGGCTACATCACACTGTTCATGGACAGCAAAAGTGTTTCTCTTTCAACATCAATCACCTTGATTAAATCTGTTCTTTTACACTTTCAAATAGGTTGGTGAGAACAGAGTAACCAAAATATATCATTATAATTAGATGTGAGTCACTGGTAATTAGTGAATTATACAAATAAGCAAGAAGAAGGGAAAAAAAATCAATGATGAAATTTATTCACACATCAAGGAGTATTGCTTGCAGAAATGAATTAAGGAAAAACTGGTTTCTCTCAAATCAGGAGCTATTGTTGCCTCAGGGCCAAAGTACTCCTTTTACCTGCTGCACCCTGGAGAACTGGCCTGTTAAAGCCTTTTGAGTATTTATACACAGGAGGACTCAGAATTTCCACCTGTCCACGTTCTCCCTATTGTATTTTTTCCTGCAACACGTTTATTGTGGTTTTACTTGATGTAGTTTTGTCTCTGTCAAATCAAATATCCCATTTCCTCAGAAGGCAGATGAACTGTTGCTATTCAGGAAATTCTTCTTCTAAATTGTGCTCCAGCCATTTATCAAGGAACTCTCTCTCGTCCCACCCACTGTGATGCAGAACCTCCTCCTGTTTTCCCTGGTCAGGACTCTCAGCCCCTGTGCCATCACCAGCCATTGCTTATCTTCCCACTAGATGTCATCCGAGTTATTTTGTTCTGAAATACTGAGCATCCACTCCGAATCAACCTCTTAGCTGTGATTTACCCGTTCCAAGAATTGCCTGAAATCTTTTAGGATATTACCTTTTGCAAAGTCTCCGAGGTAAAAATACATCCAAGGTGTAAAATATATATATTAAGTGATGAGTCTAAATCAGGTGGCCCATCACACGTTCGTGTTTTATGGAACTTACAGGGGTTTGAGCCTGTTAATGGGAATAAGGATTTATAGTCAGTTTGGCTTCACAGGGCCCTGGGTGGGTGAACTGGAGGCTCTGTGCCTCTCGGGGCCTTTGCTTGCTTTGCTTCAATGAAAAGCAGTTCATTTTCTGGCTCCTTATGCACAGTGTCTGTCATTCAAAATGCAGTGCCATGTTCCCACTGCATTTGTGGGAATGTTTTATTTCCAGTTGGGATTGAGCTTTCACAGCAAATCTCACGATCTTCTCCATTTTCCATATGTGCCTTTTAAATGAAACTAAATTGCAATATTCACTCTGGAAATATCTGTGGTTTGTTCCAGGTGCTAGAGGAGGTTCAGTGTCTGGGACCAGACAAAAGATAGTCCAAAACAGTCCCTCCTCTCCTGGAATATATATTGGAAGTGTCGTCCTCAGCTCCAGGTTGTTTCACTGCTGTGATGCAGCTCTTTGGGCTATTCTGTTTGTTGATACAGACACTGTGACAGACCAAGAACTCTCTGCAAATTAACCTCATTCCAACTCCCTGCTATCTCTGCAGGCAAGCCTGCTGAGGATATTAAAGCATCCTTACCATGCTATTGCATAACAGCTGTAGTAGGATTGTAAAATGCATGAGCTTATTCAGCACTCTGAGTGTTGTGGTGTTGTCCTTGGTCAAGGAGTTTGGTAATAAAAAAAATCAGCCTTCAGCCTCAGTAAGTCCTGCTATTTTCTGCTTGAAGGGTTGGAAATGTTGAAGTCGGGAAGTTGAACTTTATGGCCACACTGAATAGTTTGTTCTTGGAAGGATCAATTAGGAATTTATTAGTGTCTGACAGAGAGGACTACACCAGAAAAGCCCAGGTGATGAGTTTACCATGGTAACTCATCAGAGAATGTAATGCATTGTTCATGAGTGATAACATGGTTAGTTTTTATACTGCCCTTTATAAAGCTGTGCCTTCATGGGTTTTGAATATGTGGTAATTGCTGTGCCCAGGTGTGAGCAGCCCCAGCCCCAGGTGTTCACACAGGCCCAGGCTCACACTGCAGCTCTCACAGCTGGGCTTGGGAGGGGACAAGAGTCTGCCCACTCTGCTGGTCACACATGGAGAGCCCCCAGAGTCACTGCAGGCAGACCCTGCTGAATTCCCAGGGCAAGGCAGCTGGATTGGCAGGAATGCACAGCCCAGCTAACCCTCTTCCCCACGGAAATGCGGGGACTGCAGAGCTTTCATGGGGGTGGAAGGACAGAAGGACAGTGCTGAGCAAAGCTCTCCAAGTGTGCTGCCACACGGTGCTGTAGGATGTGAGATAATGTCAATCCCAGTTTTCCAGTTCTTGCAGTGCCTCCTCAAACCCATGATATTTGCATTTCAAAGCAATGCAGTATGTTTAAATTTGTTTAATTTTTTTTTTTTTTGGGGGGGTTAGTGTTTTGAGCCATTAAAGTTCCCATTTTCCATGTTCTGCTCATAGTCCTTAGGCTGGATATTGCTAATGAAAGCTGATCACGTGCCTCCAAGTGTTGGGTTCCAAGGAAATCCTTTAAATAGCGTGCCTTATGATAAAATCTCAAGAGCTGAAAATGCTGCTGTGCTAATCCTATTATTTCCTGTCACTGAATGCTGATATACAAACAGTTTGGAGAGTGAGTTTTATCAAGCTGGCAGCTGAATTAATCACATGGTCACTTATACCAGGGTATAAATAGGCAGAGTTCCTCTGAGGAGGATTGTACTTTCATTAAAAGATGCTGCAAGTCTCTTCCTGCATAATCTAATTCTCTCTTTGCCCTCATTTGGTCTCTCCAGCCCAGTGTTGATGACTGTATTCAGTGAAACCTCCTACACTTAATGGAGCCAGTTGGAGGTTATTTATAATTTATTTCCTCCTCAGTTCTGATAAATCCTGATGGTTTGCTGTCGTCCTGCAGTGACATTCACGGTGTCATTCTCTGCACGCTGACAGCACAGAACTCTGCCTTACCAGGGAACAGCAGAGCCTGGAGGGAGAGCAGAGCTCTGTGTCCTCTGTAACGAGCAGCTCACCCTGCCTGTGTGTCTGAAATCACTCAGCATTCCCCCCGTGCTTGGCTGGCTGCTTTCTGCAGCTCTGGCTGCAGCACCTCCACCTGCACAGGCTGAGGAGAAGTGCTCAGCTTTTATAACTACAGAAAATCTGGAATATTTAATTTCTTTTTTTGTATTTTTTTTTTCCTTTTTTTTTCCATGAGAAGTCATCATGTGAGGTATCCTGAAATATTAGGTGTCTTCAGAGGAAAGAAAAATCCATGGGCTCACCCTTCCCATCAAGTCTTTCTCACTGGCTCCTTTCAGTAGTACTTTATCCTCTTTGCTGCTTTAAGGAGCCTTTCACTGTGATGGAAGTCAGTGAGTTCCAGGAGTTCTCACCTGAGTTAGTGAGATCAGAGTGCTTGGCCTGAGATTTTGCTTCTATTCTTCGCTTTTTGCCTTAACTCATCATCTACATTCATTGGGATGTCTCCATTTGTTTCCTGGTGAACCCAATTAATTTTTTATCTTCGTCTCTGAACTTGGGGCATTTCTGATAAATCTCTCTGAATAAGACCAAACGTAGAGCACTGAGGCCCCCTTTCCAGGACGTGTGGCCAGGTCCATGTCTGGTCTGAGTGGCCAGAGCTTCACTGAGCCACCTCCACATATACACGGTCAGTAAACAGGCTTTTCATTCTCAGGGAATGGGTGAAAAAAGGGTGCATTTCCGGTGGGTTGAGAAAAACGGGAATCCATTCATTTCCAGAGTTCCAAAATTACTTTTTTCCTCATGTGTTAAGCAGGGCCATCAAACCCTTGTGTTTGGAAATACTTGTTCAAGAAACTTCCTATTTTGATGGTGATTAATAGTGGGGGAAAAAGAACACAGGGAGCAGTCAGCAATTTTACTCAGGGGAATGTTCCTGGTGGACATAAATTGAACATCTGAGGAAAGAAGCACAGACACTAATTCTCAATTCAGTGAGGACTGAGATTTTCTCAGCCTTCAGGAGGCTGGATACAACTAATAAATAGTGCAGATGTCACCTTAATTTTAGGGTTTTATTGCTTCTAAAAAAGTCTGTAAACTGAAATTCAGTACCTTTTTTTTTCCCAGAGTCAGCACATAAAGTAGCATCTTGAAGTGGGTGAAGATACCCATGACTGAACAAGTGTTCTTGAGATTCATCTTTGAAAAACTTAAAAGGTCTTACTGGGGTCTCGCTATGAGTTTGCTAACAGCATTTTTCATTTACCTGAAAAAGCCCCAGGGGCAGAATGCTTAAAATCCAGTGTAAAGTCTGGGTGCTGCTTTGTACAGTACAAAAATAACAGCAAGGTCATTGCACAGCCAGGAAATCAGGTGAGTGTGTGAAGAAGGGGCCCTGCACACACCACCTGCTTCACAGCTTGGAAAGACCATGGTCTTTAAGAAGAAAAAAGAAAACAAAGAGAGATCACTCAGGCTCCCTTTAGAGCCATGAATATATTGCAGATATATGGATAGCAAACATAGTTTCTTTCCCCAGAGAGCAGAGTAACACAGGTCATTTGCTTGGCAGCAGCTGCTTCTGACAAATTCCATGTGTGGACATGTACTGCTGTAAGTGTCTGTCTCCTTTAAGCCAAAAACTTTCAGCAGATCTGTACAAGGAAGAGGCATCTTGTACCAGAAGAACACCCATGTGCAGAAATAGTGACATCCTATGAATCACAGCAAGGTGTCCTTACTTAATGGGGAAAGGGGAACAGCTTCTGTCAGTGGTTTCCTCCCAAAGCCTCTCTTTCTGACTGCTTTGCTGCTGCCAGGGATCAGTGTGTGCTCCTCACCACTCACATTTTCTCTTCCATCCTGCCAGCTGTTCCACCTAGTGCAGCTCCATCATTCCCAGTGCAGGTGTATCCAAGATGCAAATGCATCCTGCAGGGGAGGAATCATAGTTTATGTTGATTAACAGCCTGGTTCAGTCTTTATTTGAAGTGACCATTGAGTGAGAGTGTGTGTGTAAGAGTTGTCCAGAAAACTCCTGGCTCAGAGCTCTGCTAAAGCCATGGCTGGGGGATATTCTAAAGCAAATTAACCCACAGTCAGCAAAGATCCATTCCACTTAATGAGTATATTAATGAGTATATTAATGAGCCCCAATATATCACAGTATGTGGTAGTTTTCCTCAATAACTTCTGCATAGGCCAAAAATGCATCTGCTGTTATTTTCATGTTAGAGTTAAATGAGCAAAACAAACCTCCCTTTAAATGAGCTTTCTGTGATTTTCTACAGTATGAGCCACATTAGCTTTGAGAATTTTTGGAGGAGAAGTTTGACTCCTATTGTTGAAATCTTCCCATTTTTGCCCAATTTCTCTAACATGAACTGAGGCAGCTCACCTTGAGTAAGGAAAAGACATCCATGTGGGTGAAAGTCACTGGGTCTGCTGGAATATGCATTTTAACATATTCATGAAATGTTGGCACTTGCATGAAGTTGCTCAGAGAGAGAACTTTGGGGAAGATGTGGGAGCTGATAATGACAATGTTGATGGTAATGATTCCAAAGCTTACAATTCGTGGAAAAAAAGGTAGTAAAGAAGGGCCTTCTCTGCAGTGTTTTAGAGTGTGGATGAAGTTTCTCTCCTCATCCAGGGAGGGTTGATTGGCTTGGCCAGTGCTGCAGCCTGGATGCCATGGGAGCTGTGATGCCATGAAGGGTTGAGAGTGTCCCAGCTGTTTCTCAGGGGAAAATAAAAGCAGATTATTGAGGCAGTCTGGTGGGTGATGTTACTGGCCTTAAGCTGAGCCCAGGCAGAAGAGCTCTCTGAGCAGGGTGCTGGACTTCTGAAATAAGTATCAATCTTCTGCTTCTGATATTTCACCCACCAGGCTGTCTCAGACTGCTGAAATAACTGCAGAGAATATGAGCAGGAACAATATAATCTGTCTGAAAATCAAGCAAAATGAATTCTCACGCACACTTCGACTTTGCCAAGGTTTGGACCAAAGAAACTCGACATATCACCCATGAACTCAGTCAAAACTCTGTGGCCAGGGCTCAGTGCCTTTCATGGCATTGATGCTGATCTTGCAAGCCTCCAGCAAGTTCCTTTTAACACTTTAAGTACTTGACATGGTATTGTTTTCAGGCTAGAGGTGATTTTTATTCATGTATAAGGAGCTAAGTAAAGAAAGGAAATAATGATGAAAATAATTCCCAGGTCCTGGAGTAAAACTGGAGAAAACAGAAAGTTCAGCCTGGAAAAGGATAATTTCAAAACCCGTGAGAGGATGACATTGTAGCACAGACAGTATGTAGAGACAAAATACTGTGTTGGATCAGATTGTGATAGCTGGTAAAAGAGAAGTTTATGTTTAATGCTGTCATCTGAAAATTCTTGGGGATCTTTTTCCTGGCCTTTATTTCTGCATTAAGTTTTTCATTCAAAACCAGATTGTTTAGTTGGAGAAATACAAGCTCTTCCTCCTACACCTGTTTCCCCCCCTCTCACTAACTTCCTTAGGGATTTACTTACTTGACTTTTACTTCTTGTTTAAAGTATTTAAGAACTATATTCCCCAAGAAAAGCCCTCTGAAACATCTTTGCTACTGTTTTACAAAGCTATTTTCAATAAAGTAGCAAAGGACAGGGAAATTTTTACTCCCTCTTGCTTCTTTCTGAGTTCTAGATCATCATTTGTGAAATGCTTTGGCACAGGGATGTGTGTAGTGACACTTATAGATTGACACCTGTCTCAAAACCAGAAGTATTTGAAAGATTGGAAACAATAGGAAGATCATGTTGAGTATCTGATTATTTCAGATTCACTTGAGATGTTTGATCTGATTTAGATAAATTACATTTTATTCAGAAAGCTGATTTAAACTGGTTTAACCCCAGGGGCATATGTAGAGATGGATGCCCCACTGGTCAGGGCTTTTAAACCCAGAACTGGGTTTAATTCCCAGCTCTGCGTAACACCCAGTTATTTATGCAAAGTGGAGCAGCTCCAGCAGGGAAGGTTAAGAGAGACCCAGCAGGTCAGCAGTGCAATGGGCAGGGAATTCACGATCATGTGGGGGGCCAGAGTTAAGTCCCTACTCAGTCATTCCATCTTCCAGCTCCTGGATAAGCACCACATCCCTGGAGTGCTGGTTATTCTGCACAGCTCCTGGAGCAACTAATGCCAGCAAAGCTCAGTTTAACCAAGTGCACCCTTTCTGGCCAGAGGATTTCACTGGAAAACTCTTGCCCTGCTTGCTGAGTTTGTCCTTCCTCCAGCTGTGGGAAGGGACTGATGTATCATCTCCTCTTTCCTCTGCCACTGGGGGGACTTCACCTGCTGGGTCCTTGTCCCTCTCAGGAAGGCAGAGCCATAATATGACCAAATTCATCACTCATGTCAGGTCTGTTGAAAGGGTGACATCATTTTCTCCTCTGGTGTCTGATAACTTTGCTTTTCCCCTTTTTAATTTTCTGAAAAGAAATCATACTTCCCCTCCTTATTATTCAAACCAGACTTTTTTTTGTTTAAACTGAAAACAAATCACACCCTTTTCACACAAGCTGAGGCAACTCTTAGGGTGGCCTGGCCTTCTGCTGCCCCTGAACTGGGATGCCTCAAAGCTAGCTGGTGGGGTCTCTGCACCAAGGATGTCAAGTGGGAACTGGTGATGCTTGAGCTCTTTTCCATTTTCCCCTGAGATATTTAGAGGGATGAACACGCAGCACCTCAGCCAAAAGAGGTCCTGGAGGATTGCTGTGGCCTAAAGAACCCCCCTGGGATTTTTAACTAGTACTGGCACACCTGTAACTTGGGCAGGACTTAGCAGAGTGTCCAGCTCAGGAGAGTGTCCAGCTCCAAATCAGAGAGTTTTGGTCTCAAAACATGCTCTGGATGAGCAGCAAAAAGAATAGCTCTTCATTTCAACAGGCTTTGCAAGGCATCACTTCCCTGGTGGCTCTGCCCAGTGCTCTCAGAACTCCAAGAGGTGTGGTGTGATGAGACTGACTTGAGGACAGAGTGCTGGGAATTTGGCAAGTCTGGGTGCCCCCCAGTGTGGCAAGAAAAGGCATGGGCTTGTTCTCTTCATTGGGCACTGATTTTTCAAAGGCAAATATCTTTGTTCCTGTGCTTATCAAATACAGTTTCTGCACATGGTATGAAAAGAAACGTTCTGTTGTTCTTGTGTGTTCAATTTTTACTTAATTCAAAGAAATAAGAGAATATGGGCTCAGAGGTGGCTGGAGGGCCCAGAGAGTGCTGGGCAATGGGGCTGCATCCAGCTGGTCACCAGGGATGTCCCCCAGGGGTCAGTGCTGGGCCCAGCCCTGTTTAACATCTTTATTGATGATTAGGTGAGGGGATTGAGACCATCATCAGCAAATTTGCTGATGACACCAAGTTGGGAGGGAGTGTCGACCTGCTGGAAGGCAGGAGGGCTCTGCAGAGGGATCTGGAGAGACTGGAGAGATGGGTTGATTCCAGTGGGATGAAGTTCAACAAGGCCAAGTGCCGAGTCCTGCACTTTGGCCACAACAACCCCATGCAGTGCTCCAGGCTGGGGACAGAGTGGCTGGGGAGCAGCCAGGCAGAAAGGGACCTGGGAGTTTGGATTGGCAGGAAGCTCAACATGAGCCAACAGTGTGCCCAGGGGGCCAAGAAGGCCAATGGTGTCCTGGCCTGGATCAAAACTAGCATGGCCAGCAGGACCAGGGCAGTGATCCTGCCCCTGTACTATGCACTGGTGAGGCCACACCTTGAGTGTTGTGTCCAGTTCTGGGCCCCTCAGCTCAGGAAAGATCTTGAGGGGCTGGAGCGGGGCCAGAGAAGGGCAACGAGGCTGGGGAAGGGACTGGGGCACAAGCCCTGTGGGGAGAGGCTGAGGGGGCTGGGGGGGTTTGGGCTGGGAAGAGGAGGCTCAGAGGTGACCCCATCACTCTCCACAACTCCCTGAAGGGGAGTCACAGCCAGGGGGGGGTTGGTCTCTTCTCCCAGGCAGGCAGCAATAGGACAAGGGGGCACAGGCTTAAGCTCTGCCAGGGGAAATTTAGGTTGGATATTAGAAAAAAAATCTTTACAGAGAGAGTGCTCAGGCATTGGAATGGCCTGCCCAGAGAGGGGGTGGATTCACCATCCCTGGAGGTTTTTAAACTGAGATTGGATGTGGCACTGAGTGCCATGATCGAGTAAACGGGCTGGAGTTGGACCAAGGGATGGACTGAATGATCTCAGAGGTCTTTTCCAACCCAATTGATTCTGTGATTCTGTGATTCTGTGAAAACACAGGGAGGGTTCTCTCATGGGGAGCTGATTTCCCATGTCACTTGTTCTGAGGATGGAGGGAGTTTTATGTGTTGGTTCTTACTAAGCACCAAAGAGCACGGAGACAAATGGGAGTGACAGCCCGAGCAGGGGGTGCAAAGCACTGACACAGACAGGGCCCTTGGCAGCACATGCAGCAGACAAACATTTATTCTGCCAGTACAAAAGAGAAGGCCATAGGAAATAGTGAATCCTGGAGCAGCTGAAAGTGAGGAGGGGTGGGGTCAATGAGGGACTGAGGGCTTCAGGTGTAGCTGTGGAATTTCTCATTCAGTGGCACCAGTGGTTAAACAGAACAAATGTGAACATGCAATGCTCAGATTGTTTAAGCAGCAAAATTACCCTGTGTTTAATAATGGTGTGGAGTGTAAACACAAGATACCAGCTGCTAAGGATGTTTTCTGAATCATTCCTGTCCATTTATTACTATGAAAAATTAAACATGAATCTGAATGACTTGTCTATTATGGGTAATTTCTCTTCTCATAATTATGCAAAATGCTTCCAATGACATTTTTAGGGTCTATATAGCTCTCTTGTGCTGTAATATGGTTGTAGCAGGGCCATGAAGTGACTTATCAGCATTCCTGTGTCCATACCTGCTATAATTTGTATGGAAATTTTGATGTGGCAATGGCTGGGCAAGGAGGGATGGGGAAGAAAGAAAGGAAAATGTGACTTATATTTTCTATTTGCTTGTGTGGCAATTTTTGAGCCACTCAAAGCCTAAACTCCAATTCCACTGTCCTTCAAAGATCTCCAACTGTTTATTTGCAGCAGAAGTTACAACCAGGTCTCTATAATGTTATCATTCAACAGCAGATGCAGCTTTACAACTATTCAGAGAGTTTATTCATCTGTGCAGGAATGAGGTGAATCTGTAACAAGGAACTTCCAGAGATTTCATACAAATGGCTGGAATTAGTTCTTCCATTTTTAGTAGCAGCAGTTTAGGGTCTCAGATGCTGATTTTTGTTATTAAGTCTGGTTTTGCCTATAAGGCAATGTCAAATCTCTTGTAAGATTTAAAATGGCTTTAAAAGCTCTTACTACTTTTTAGTTCTAAGCTCCTTTTTGCTTGAAAAGTATGAACAGATTAGTAAGATTGGAGTTGCTGGGTTTTCTGCATGAACAAAAGAGTAGAGAAACCCAAGGTTTTTATGTTATGAATTCCTCAAGTTTTAAAGGCTTCTACATTATAAAACAGGTTAGGATTCTCATGACATTGGGTTTTTTTCCACTGCACAATGAGATTTATCTGAAGTGAAACAGTTTAAGTGAACTTAAAAAGGTGTTTTGTCAAAGGCAGAATTTCTGGTAATGCAGGGGCAGATTTCTGCTACATATTCTAGAGAGCTTTTTTGTGTACAGTTCTTGTCAGTAAAATCTTTTCTGTAGGCTCAGAATTGTCAAATATGATTTATTTCAGAGTCTCAGCCATATTTTTTTCCCCTCTCTTCCTGTAATTTTCAATTGTGTTTGTCATCTTTAGCATTCCCAGCTCTCAAGAGTTTGGGAATGACTTGGAAATAATAGGATGGGCTGAGGTCAGTCTACCATGACTTGCACCAGTTTCCTTTTGTGCAGTGGTTGTTGCTGGATACCCTTCTCTGCTTCTTCACTGGGGGGAAATACACAACAAAGTGTAGTTACAAAAAGCAAAACAAATGACAGCTTGAAAGAAGCCCCTTCTGGAGACTCTGGGGCTGTTGGGATGGGCTGTGTCCTGCACAGAACCTGCAAGATCAGCAGTAAAAATTCAGACTTCAGTGCCTGAGAGCAACTCATTGTGGTTAAAACTATGACCACAGAAGAAAAAATTCCAGATTTATCAATGAAATATGAAAACTTTGTTTATCCTTCTTTTTCTCTTCCCTTTCCAAATAGAATCTTGCTAAAGACACTTCCTTTGCAAATCTGAACATCCTGATTCCATACTTGAAATAAGTAGGTTCAGGAACACTAATTATGAGAAATATTTAGTGTTCACTAACAATTGCTGTAAAAATTCAGTTTCTTCCTGCACTGGTGACTCTTTGGTGTTTCCTGAACTGAAAAGAATCGACCATGTAATCACTTACTATTTATGTGCTTAAATATTCCTGTTTTTCAGGATTTGAAATTCTTCCTGTCTCTTTTCTCTCTCTTTACTCAATACGTTGTTGTTCAATTTAATAGCTCCTTAAATCTGATTTTGTAACTTGAATGATTGGTTCTGCCAGTTTATTCCTCTGCAAAGGCAGCTCCAGCTCTGTATCCCCTCTTGGTGGTTTCTCTGCAGGGTTAAGGATGTTCTCTGCACAGTGAGTTTGACCCAGGCTGACACACTTCAACCACAAAATAGATTCCTAGGATCAGGCAATGACTTTGCTTCCCTCAAAGTGTGACAGCAGAGTCTGACCCAAGACCTCCTGCATGGGGTGGTTATTCCCATCTTGATGCTGGAGAGAGTGTCCCCTTTAGTTTGTGGCACGTTAAGGACAGGAAAAGTTCCCCTGGTTGCTGCAATCCTCATGGAGAAGGAGAGTTCTGCATGATGGAGCTGGTGAGCAGAGGTTTCCTCTGCACTGTCCCATAAAGGTGACCTGGGAATGGTTTCCATGTGCTCTGTATGCTCCCTGTGCTCCATGTGCTCTGTGTGCTCCGTGTGCTCCATGTGCATGTGTTCTGTGTGCTCCATGTGCTCTGTGTGCTCCGTGTGCTGCATGTGTTCTGTGTGCTCCATGTGCTCTGTGTGGTCCGTGTGCTCCAGGTGTTCCGTGTGCTCCGTGTGCTGCATGTGTTCTATGTGCTCCATGTGCTCTGTGTGCTCCGTGTGCTGCATGTGCTCTGTGTGCTCCATGTGCTCTGTGTGGTCCGTGTGCTCCAGGTGTTCCGTGTGCTCCGTGTGCTGCATGTGTTCTGTGTGCTCCATGTGCTCTGTGTGCTCCGTGTGCTCCATGTGCTCCTTGTGCTCCACATGCTCCACGTGCTCATGTGCTCCGTGTGCTCCTTGTGCTCCACATGCTNCATGTGCTGTATGTGTTCTGTGTACTCCATGTACTCCACATGCTCCATGTGCTCCGTGTGCTCTGTGTGCTCCATGGGGCTGGTCCAGTGCTCAGAGAAGGCCCCAGAACACAAACATGTCAAAAATTCCAGCCTGTTCCGGAGTGACTTTGAAATGCCTCTCCAAGCCTGGTGACATTTTGGGTGGCTTTGGCAGGTGAGTCCGTGCTGTCCGAGCCCTGGGCATGGCACGTGTTTGCTGAGGAGCAACCAGGAGCCGCCCCCTGGACTCAGGGAGTGCTGCTGGGCTGGCCCTGCCTGTGCAGTGCCTTTGATTGCCACAGTTCATTTCAAACAAACAAACAAAAGACATCCTCCAATGGGTATTGCATATTGTTTATTTAAAAATAATGTTTTTTCTCTAAATGATGTTTTGTGCTGAATCATCTCACCCTCCACATATTCTGCCCCCTCTTCCCCCCGCGCCCCCTATTTTTGCAGCCTTCAGAGGTAGAAAATCCCTCACAAAAGACTGGACTTCACATTTGTCAGAGAACTTTTTCCACCTGTAATTGTGAAAAAAAATCAATGAGAAAGAGTCAGCAAAACCAAAACTATCAAACAACAAAACCTTGAAGTACAGAAATTACCTCAAACTATAACACTCTTATGACCTTTCTGCCTTCTGTGAGGATGTGGGTGAAACCACTTGAATACTGATAATTTTTCAATGTCATCCTACAATCCTTGTTTACTTTCTGACAAAGATAAGTTATCTCACAGTTCTTTGAGGCAGAATCATAAACCAGTAATTTATAATGCAATTTGTTTTGCGCTTGAAAAAGTAGAAAAAACATCCCATGGGACACCGGAGCTCTGGGGGCTTTGAAACCTACCCAGTGTCACCAGAAAAGCCATCTGAGAGCAGAACTTGTGCTCCTGATCACCTGAAATAAGGCTGTGGAAGTTACACCCTGAGCAGGAACAGGTCAGTGACTGAGCACACAGGACTAGTCATAGTCACAGAATCATGGAATGACAGGATGCTTTGGGTGGCAATGCAGGGACACCTTCCCCTAGCCCAGGCTGCTCCAAGCCCTGTCCAGCCTGGCCTTGGACACTTCCAGGGATGGGGCAGCCACAGCTTCTCTGGAAAATCTGCAGTGCCTCATCACCCTTTAAATAAAGAATTTCTTCCCAATATCTAATCTAACCCTACTACTTACCATCTCAGAGTCACCCCTCCTTTCCCTGTCACTCCATCCCTTGTCCCAAGTCCCTCTCCAGCTCTCTTGGAGCCCCTTTAGGTACTGGAAGGGGCTCCAAGGCCTCCCCCAAACCTTCTCTTCATGCTGAGTTCATTCTTTATTATTTCCTAGGCTATTATTTAATTTAAACAACTGTCTGTATTCTGTGCTCCAGGTTTTGGCAGACATGTAGAAATTTAAACAGACCTTTGCCTACTGATTCCAACACTGCCACCTTTTAGTGAGCTCCATTAGCCAAAAATGTAGTTGTATTGGCAGGAGGAAAGCTGGTCATGAATGTGCTCTCTAGCTGGTGCCTGGGTCTAAAATACCAGCAAGGAATTCTGGAATTTCCTCTGAGCTTTTTTGCTCTCTTCTTTTGTTGTACTCTTAATACAGTCTGGAAGTGATGGGGGATTAAGTGTAGGAGCAGGCAGTTCTGCAGAGGGAGTCTGAAATGGTTACAGTTCAGAAGAGCATAAGCATAAGCATAAGCATTTTAGGAAATACTATCTACACTAATTTAGAAGTGAGTCTTACTTAGGGAAGTTCACTTGTAAGTGAAGAAGAGCTGCACAGAACAAGGAGAACAAGAGATTTGGCCTTGCTAAGCTGAGCTCCCCTAAGGCCCTGAGTAGCTCCGTCCAGGCGTGGGGTCTGATGCTTTCAGCCTCAAGGCCAAGTGGTAATTTGAAAAAAGCCAAGGGGACAAAATGAAGTTGAGCTATTTTGGCATCCTGAGGCAAAAAGAAGAGACACAACAGTAGAATTAGAAACCAAACAGGAACCCTGAAAATCCTGGTCTCTGGAAAGTAGAGTGTAATTAGGGAAATAAGGATGATTTTAATTGGATTTCACACTAAGAAACACACTCTATAGGTTTTGTATTTTGTGGAATTATACATAGAATTAATAAGAAAATAAATTCATGTGAATACTAAAGGATTGAGTTCCTTAAACTCCATGAAATTATAAGTCTGAGAGAGAGCCTTTGGCTGGTAATGCAACGTGTCACAGGCATGCTGTGAAAGTTTATTGTCACTCTCAGAGTGAGCAATTCTGTTTTAGGCAGCACTGCTTAAAAGTGTTCCCTTCTTCTTAGTCCCAACTGCCTTCCATCACTGCAGTGGGACTCCTGATACATGGAGTTATGCAATAATTGTGCCATTTATTTCCACTGAATCTGTGATGAGCGGTCACTGCCAAATACTCCAATGGAAATAAATGGGATAATTATTGAATAACTTGATATAACAGGGGGGCTTCAATGTTAACACCTCATATAAAGTAGAAAACAATGGGAGGAGGAAACTCCTCTTGAAAAATGTAAGAAGTGTGCAGATTCTGAGGTTGTCCCAGTGAGAAACAGCCAAAGGGGGCGTTGGAGGGGAAGGGAGGTTGAGAATGAAGTCACATCAGGAAGCTTTTGGGGAAACACGTGCAGATCAGTGGAGGAAATGTCCCAGCTCCCTTTCAGGGCCAGTTTGCAGATGTAGTAGAAAATTAATAAATTAAGATGGTGACTTCTAAGAAAACAAGTTTGATCCCAATTTGTGGGCATCTGATGTTGAACTGTCAAGGGTATGGAAATGCAGAGTCTGTGAGAAATACACCCCAGGTTTAGGGCACTTCCTGCAGGAGTGAGGGTGCTCAGAATGCTCCAGGCAGCCCATTCGAGGGAGGACTGGACACCAGTCCTTCAGAACTGGGGAGCCTGAGGGATTTATTGCTCTGCAGGAAAGGACATCCAGAGGAGGTCATGAGGAATAACGTTTTGCTGGGGTAAGTTGCATTAGGGAATCCCCAGCAGGTACAACTGGGGTGAAACAAGCCCTCCTTTCTGCAAGATTGGAATTATTTTGGAGGAAAAAAAATCCACTGGAATGACATGATGGGGAGGGACAAAATCTCAGCCATGCTGTAAGGCCAGAGTTCAAGCAGAGTGTCTCCAAGCCATAATTAGGTTGCTCTTGCCCTTTAGAGATGTCCATTGGCCTTTTAAGTGGAAAAGCAGTGCAGAACCCTTCCTGAGTAACCCTTGCAGGCTGGGAGCTGTAAAGCAGAGTTCATAGCACATGCACTCTCCCTGTGATTATTTTTTTCACTGAGAAGTCAAGCTGCAAGAAAATGGCCATTTGTTACCATTTGGTAAATGGAATATAAACCAACGTGTTTGCAGAGATTTGAGACACTGGATTTGTGCTTGTGCTTATAACTTGAAGGCTCGTGGGTGTGCTTGCTCTGTTCAAAGTGGGTGGGTGCTCCCTGTATTGTGAAGTGCCAGTCTGTGCAGATGTGCCACTGTGGGTGTGCAGAGGTGCCTGCAGATGTGGACTGCTCCAGCTGTTCACAGTCAATGGTGTGGGCAGGAGCTGCTCCTACATTACTGTTTGAAATATGGTGCAGCTATTAATGAGACTTGATGAGATATTTCAGCTGCTGCTTATCTGGGAGCAATTCCAATACTCAAAAAAGCAAGGGAAAAAAAAGGAATCCCTTGACCTAAGGTGCTGGGTCTTGAAGAAAACCTGGAGATTTGGGGTTGCTCCCCAGGAATACTGTGCAGACTCTTTTGAACATGTCCCACAAAGTAAAGGACCCTGTGGAAACCCACCTGCTTTTGAGGCAGAGCTAGAAATTTCTCAGTCCCATTGATTTAAAATCACGTATTTAAACAGTGCAGTAGGAAATATTTAGCAGCCTCAGCAATGCTGCTGACAGGCTCAGGATAAAACATGAAGTAAGAGATTTAAGAAACAAAATCAGCTGTAAGTTCTTTCAAAGCACAGTGCTTTGCACTGCCTCTGATTTCCATCAGGAATTTGGCTGAGGGCTGTTTCTTGATGCATCCTGAAGAACTGCAAGTCTGACTTGCTCCATATTAATTACTTTTTGGAGTTAAAATAATCAGCTTTTATCATTAAAAAGTTAATCAGCTTACGCTGTTGTACCACAAATTATTCTGACATAGGCATTTCTTAAAGAAATAATAATATTGCAGTATTCAAAGCTAACTTGGCAAGATAGGATTTTGCTGCTTCTTGTACCGGTGAAATGCTGTTTATTTATTCACAAAAGCTTCCTTTTATCTTGCCTGCATCTTCCTTCACACTGGTTTAGGTTTCCAGGGACATTTTCCAGTTTCCATTTACAGTTCAAGTGCTTGGATAAGCTGTGCAGTACACAAAGCTCATGTTTTGGCACGAGCACATTAATACACTCACTGGTCTACATTTATAGAAATGCTTCAGAAAGGGCAGGGGAAACTCAGTGGTGAAAAGGACACTTCAGGTACTCAATTAGCACAGCAATCTGAAGTGTGCAGAAATGTAGATAGTACAAATGCACACAGTTAGGGAGGGGGATACAGTAAATATGAGGAATGCAAGGGATGACAGAATCCTGCAGCACATGAGTGTGCACAGTCACTACAGTCCTGCTGCTGAGGGGTCTCCTCTGCTCACTGCACACACAGATCCTGCTGATTTAATGATTGCCTGGCATTTCCTCTCTTTGGATATATCCAGTATTCCTGGGAAAGTCTGAGAGCTGCATAAAACATAAGCTGACCCTTCTTGGCTTCTTTAGAAAATGAACCCCAGCAGGGAGATAACTTCTGCTCATTTAGATTTTTATCTGTTGCACATTCAGTGGATGGCATTTGTAGCAGATAATATGAACATGTACTTTAGTATGTACTAAGTAATAGATTATGCTCTGGTATTATGTTAGTAATATATTTAATGTCAGTAGACAGTTTCTTACAGGGAGAATATTGCTCTATGTATATATATCCTGTCTAATTTATCTTTATGTAAAATGTACATTAACAATACAGATCTAGTCTTAAAATCTTCCTTTGTTAAATCACAAAAAAACCCAAACCATGAACACCCAACCAGACCAAACACCACAGAACAGTTTGTTCCACTGTTTGCAAAACATCTTTTTTTTTTTCCTATAAAATGAAAATAATGAAAATTTTTGTTACCAAGTTTTTGTTCTGATGTGTCACAATTTTTAATGGAGTTGTGTGTGAGCTACACACTGTATTCTGAGTAGAAAGAATAGAAATCTTATTTCCCAGGGTGCATTGTGGACCTCATTCCTATATAAAACCTTTTTCATGGGAAAAAAATCATACATGCACAGTTAAATGGTCTTATTTCATTGCTGGCATTGCCTCAGGCAGGTCATTTCACATTCTTAAATGATCTACAGTGCATCCTTTTAACAACATAAATTCACTTGGATCATTTAGGAACTCTGCTTCTTTAGTTTCTGTGTTTGACAGCTGAGTGAAACAGCAAAAGCATCTTTGAATCAACCTATTTCTGCCCTTCTGTCCCCAGGAATTGTTTCACTGCTGGTTAAAACGTTGTGTGGCACCAGGATCAGGCCCAGCTTCTTCCATCAGCTTTGCTGCATGTGGGCTCTGGCTTTGTGTCCGCAGGTGCATGGAGAGAAATCAGACTCGAGAACTCAGCTGAGCCCTGCAGGTGCCATTTGTTTCAGCAACAACAGTAGCTGCTGCAAAGGGAATTGTCCAACTCTTCCTCTCCCTGAGAGCCTGGGAACAAGATTGCTTTGGACATTTTTCAAGCAGTTAAGTTTGACTTTTTATGTGAAGTCTGCCTATTGTTAGGAGAGACTGTTGCTAATTTCTAAGGCATCTCTGTAATTGCAAATACAAAATTCGGCAGAGCAATAACAAATCTAACTTCAGAGTTAAATAAGGTGAATGATTGAATCAGAAGCACAGAGCCCTTCAAGCCTGCACTGCTGGCACACACTCCTGTGTTTGTGTCACAGTGCCCCTGTCACCTGGGCATTAAGGCAGCTGTTTCCTTACCAGGGATGGCAGAGGCTGCCACAAAAGCCACAAACTGTGCCCAGCTCACAGGCAGGGCTCTACATCTCCGTGGGTCAGGTGAGTGTGTCTGGAACAGTTTCATTTGGTGCACCAGGACAGTCCCAGAGCCACATCCAGGGATGGGGAGGGTTTCACTGGAGACAGGCACTGCTGCAGAGCCCTCACAGCAGCCGAGGAAGTGCCACCCTTCCCTCCCAGTGGCACCACACCTTGGCCTGCAGGATGGGATGCCAGGTCCTCCTGGGCAGTCTGTCCCTCCCGTGTGAGTGCCCTGCCCTGCTGCTGGCACTGCAGCTCAGCACGAGATCACCAGGGCGTTGGACAAGGACTGGGGGCTCTGTCCCTGCTCCACAGGCTCCTTGTGCAAGAGTTCACAGGCCATCAGCTCCTGCTGAAGAGTGTCCAGGACTTCAAAGAGGTGGGCTTTGCCTTTTGAGAGAAAATTGCAAACGTTGTAATTTGAACAAAGATAGAAAGTTGAGTTCCACAATCGTAACAAGCTCTTTTCTTAATAGGTGCCATTTCATGTAATTTTCACAAAATTTTGCAACCAAGCAGTGAATTCCTAAAAAAAAAAAAAATACGAGCAAGACTGTTTTCTTTACTAGTTCTCTTGTTTCATACTCTGCCCAGTGAGGTCTCATATACTGGTGTGAACAAAGACTATTAAAAGTTGCCATTCCAACCATCCACTTCGTCTTGTCAAAGAAAGATGTTTGATTACAAAGACTTAGGAAAGCTGCTTAAGTCCTGTCAAGTGCAGAGCCAGACAATGGAAGGCAGAGAGGGTGACCTGCTCATGGCAGTGGCAGTGCAGAATGGACAGAGAGCCATGCCTGCAGCTCCAGGGAGCTGAGCTGTGCTGCTGGTACAGAGGGAGGAACTTTGTTTCAGCAGCATCACTCAGAATTCCTGTGCAGGATAAGCAGCAGTGCCTTCTGGACACTGTGTGCTGTGGGTACAAACATCTCCCCTTCTGTTCTCACCAGGAGAGCACCAGGCCTATGGCTCAGGTACAGTTTCTCTCCATGTTGGTGTCCTGGAGCCTGTAAAGGTCTGTCTTTGCCTTTTCTCTGCTTCCTCTGTGCTGGAACAGCCTGACTCTGGGCTGCCTGTGCCCTGGATTTCTGGGCATGAATAACAACATGGCTTTGAAACTGCAAAGCCCAGAAGGGTTTGCTATTCTCCCTAAATCCCTGTAAATAATATTCTCCAAATCTAACCCCCCAGGCCACATCTGGTCTTTTATAATCTTGTCTTTGACTACTGCCTGCCTATTAAAAGCCCCTCCAAGCCATGTTCTTGGTACAGGATGTTCATTTCTTGAAGGTAAGTACTAATGTTCTGTTAATAGGAACAAGTAATCAAACCTCAACCTCAGGGCTGTGATCCCTGTACAGCTCCTGCAAAGGCAGCCCTGGCAGAACAGAGCCCTGCCAAGGGACAGGAGTCTGCAAGTTTAATTTTCATAAGAGAAACACAAAAGGTTATTATTGGAGGAGTGCAGGTTTGATCTGGTTTCTGTACAGAACTGTTCTCATTTGTGTGTCTGGTTTGTGTGGCAGCAGAGGAATTGAGCACACAGTGGGACAGCAAACCTGATAAACAGCTGCCTGACATACTTGGTCATGTTTTTTCACTTTCTCATATTAATGAAGCCCTACAAACATTAGTGGGATACTGAATTGCTCCCCTATGGCCAAATTCTAATGAAAATTTGGCTAAAAAAGTGCACCCTGGATGCATTTCTGATGTGTCACAGACTAGGAAGCATCACTTTCTATAAGTTATCTTCTTGCACAGTGCTTCTTTCTCCCTAGCCTGTACCCCAGCATTTGAAATATCTTTTTCCTGCTCATCTGTGTATTATCTAGTGTTTGTTCCAAAAGGACACCTTTCATGCTTGTAGGTGTTTATATGTGATTTATTTTCTTACCAGGTTGGGGGTCACGGCAGGATTCCAAAGTGCTCAGCAAGATTTTCCCCAAGGCTCGCTTAGAAATGTTCTTTAAAAAACAAAACAGTGTTATGGCACAAGTATGTCCTTCACCATTTACATGTATGCAACAAAACCTACATGCAGTGCATTGGAGAAGTAAACCAAACAACACTGAGTCCTGATTAACACAGGACTTGCTATTTGCTACATTTTCAAGCATTTTTTATCTCAGACATTGCTCAAATAATGGCAATATGTGGAGGGCTGCAGTTCCTTCATATGGCTGTAGAAAGAGAAGTAGCAATTGTTCAGTGGAAATACAGAATTTTCCAGAGCCTGTGCCTAAACAAATGTGGAGGGCAAGGAGGGCAGCCAGGGCATGCAAAGCAGGAGCTTGCTGAGCCCTCTGCCAGGCTGGGGTGGAAGGTGAACAGACACAGCTGGTGGTGCAATGTCAGAAAGGGGCTTCTTGGACCCTTGGAAGAGAGGTTGTGCATGCCATGGGGCAGGGCCACTGCTTATCTTGAGATGCAATAAACATCAGCCAAAGTGGGAGCACAGTGAAAACCACTTTGGGTTTCAATGGTGTTTTTCAGTGGCAGTTTTACATAAGAGATCTGCTGGGACATTACATAATGAGCCTGGAAAAACAAACTCCCCTCATCTGCTGTAGAGACACTAATGTGTGCATTCTGGAGATGGTCTTGCAATCAGTTTAATTAGCACTCAGAGCCCCTTCGTGTCTGCAGGGACAGGTTGTTCCTGTTAAAACTTCAGGAAGTGAAAATGGATGGAAGCAATTCTGGGAGGAAGATGCTGCACGTCCCAGCAGTGCTGGTGCTGTGCCAGCTGCGCAGGTGCCCAGGGCAACTGGGGCACAGCGGGAAGCTCCTGTGCCAGGCTGGGATCACACGCGGCCTCTGCAGCACCGTGGGAGGTTCTAACAGTCTCACCAGGGCTGTGTGTGCCTCTGGACAGTCAGTGCTTGGTGGCACCTTCTGTTGCAGAGGAGGTGCTGGGGATATTTAAAACATGAAGGTGAGTATGGTGGGGAACTGACACCTCAACCCACCATTTCTCATGGATAAACTTTCTTTTGTCGGAAGGTCATCCCTTTAGGGGTGTAAGGGATTCCTGGTCACCCTGCTGGGGATGCTGTAAATGATCCTGCTGGCTGCCAGCACCACCCTATGTGGGGGCTGTGGGAGCTGGCAGCACACGTGGCACCTTTCCAGCAGGGATCAGCAGCAAGTGCTGTTATCACTGAGACAGAGCACGTTGTGTGACGGACTGTCCCCTAAGCAGAGATGATTTGTAATAATACAACTGACCAGTGAGTGGCATGCTGAAACCCTGACACAAGAGGTTATTATGCTTGTTGTCAGTCTCGGTCTTCACTAGTTCAATCCTTCACTGTATTGTTACTGACACACGTGTCAGACTTGCAGCACAAAAGTGGAATTTTCATGTCAAGTGCTAAAATAAGTGATGAAATTCTGAGGGATTGCACTTGTTCCCCGGAGCCACGAGTGGAATGTTAATGCACCTCAGACCCAGCAAAGGGATCATCTGAGGAACCATTCCCACCTCACACACACTGAGCAGAGCTCTGCTCAACACTGAGGAACAAAATCAGCCCAGTGCAGCTCCCAACACACCCAGTGTCCTGCAGATTATCCAGTTTTCCCGTCTTTTGGTGACCCTTTACTATTATCTGTCCCAAGCAGATTTCATCTTCTCTTTTAAAGGACTGAACTGATGTACTAGTTACATATTTCTGAGGTGTTATTGCAACAGTTTTGATAAGTTCCTGTTTGGATTATTAAATGGGCAAGAAAATTTGGTCAAACCCCCCTCCCCCCCCATTTGTATTTATCCCTTTAATACTGACTCGGTGTTACATTAGGATGCAGGTTACCAAAGGCCCTGTTCTAGATGGAAAAATAAATGTTCTGGAATCTTTCTCATTATTCACTTTTTTTGTTTTCCTTGTTTCTTCTAAATTTTTGTTTAGAGGATAATGAGCTTGGAGTTTTAACTCCAAGGAGATTTCTGGGCTTCTTTTGGAAAGTCAGCCATAGTTTTCTGCAATCACTGGGCAGTTCCCAGGGCAAACACATGTAAAAACATGTCCTGGTGTAAAGGATTAATAGAAGGGATGAACATACTTTTTAATTTGGAAAGAAAACTGTAAAAACCAGCTCTAAGGACACTCTATAAACCAGCTTTAAGCCTCAGGACTGCTTTCTTGCCATACCAAGTCTCGGAGTTGTTGAAGAAGCTGCAAAACATCCAGGAGCTTTTCCTCCACCAGCGACAGCCTGACCCTCTCAGTCTCCAACATCTGCAGCTCCATCTTCAGCAGCTCAGTCTCCTCCACCTTCTGCTGCAGCTCCCCCAGCAATGGGCCTTTCATCTGGAAACAGGGAATGAAAAGCACTGGAGCTTTTTCTTTCTTGCCTAAGAATTGCAAAGCTGAGATTTCCCCCCTCTATCTGATAAATGCCAGTTCACTCCAGGAGATTGTCTTGAAGGGAGAATTTCTTGAAGGTCCGACATAAATCAGGAGTTATCAGGAAACGGATGCTTTGTTGCTGTGCATAATGCAGTTCATTCAACACTGGCTGCAGGCAGATCATTCAGAAATGTTAAATACTAGCACTGCTGTTTCAGCTTTCTGATCTTTTTCATACCCCTTGTGTGCCCCCACCAAGGTAATTATATTGCAACTCTTGCATAGCAATCATCTGTACATTCAGTGAAACAAGAAGATAATTAATGAGCTAATGTCTTTTAAGTATTATGGTAAAAGAAGAAAAGAAGTGTCTTAAAGAAAAAGCTTCTGGCTCTATTAAACAATGGCAACATGTGCTTGGTCAAGTGTTAATTTGCAGCTAAACACAGAAAAATCCAGATTCAACAAGACTTGAGCACTGCAGAAATTCTGGGCAAGAAGGGTCTCCTCAGACCTGCACCCTCCAAAGCTGAACTGACCTGTCAGTTGTCTCAGACCTCTCTGTGGAAAACAGTTCAGGTTTTTAAATGCTTTCTTTTTTCAATGCAAAATTTAAGTGACATCTTCTGAATTGCAAAGCTGCCACATCATTTGCAAAAGTAAATACCTTTGCCTGTCCCAGAGCCAGGCCTGCTGCAGATACATGGCCAAGCTGCTAAAAGGAGCCTAAAAAGCATTATCTGAAAAAATGGCACTTAAATTATTAATTTTGAACTGTTGAGAGCACTGAGAGATTTCAGGTTTATTAATAAAAGTAAACCTACCAATCATTATTGTGTCTGATTCTAAAATCACACTGTTTCCTACAGTTTCTTGTTGCAAACCCAATCTACATATATGTGAGAGTTCGGGTTGGCTCTCTGCCAACAGCCAAACCTCACAAGAAAGATTCCCCCCTCCCTCTCCNATATACACCTGATTACGTAAAGAGATGGGATGGAATACTTCCTAGATCTTGACCCTGGTTACCAAGGAAGGCCTACAAAAGCAACCCATCACAATGTATTTACTAATATTATACTGAGAAACAAAATCATGTGGAGTAAATGCCAAATGTGCTGGTTCTGACAGTCCCCCTTTGTTGTCATCTTTTATCTTCCTTGTAGTTTCAGAAATAACTGAGGAGAGAACAGATTTTTGTGTGTGTATGGAAATTCTTATCCTAATCAGTTTTAACAGATGAGAAGGAACCAATGTCATCAGAGTGAAAAAGAAAATAATCCCTGATCCACACCAAGCCTTCTAGAAGGTCATTTCAGTCTCTGACAGTGCTGACAGTGTTAGTTGGCACTTATTCCCCCATCAGATGGGAAGTGGCCTGTTCCATTAGCTCTCCGTGTCCCCTCTGTGAGCAGCAGAGGTCCTTGGAGCTCCACAGCAGCTCCAGAAGTTTGGATCACCTCACCTGGCCCATCTGCCAAGCAGAGATTTCAGCAGCCCTGTCTGAGCAGCCTTTTGAGATGAGTGAATTAAGAGTGTGCTTTCCCTTGTCTTACTGCAGGTTGTCCCTGCTTTGGAAACACCACGCTGGGAGAGGGGCTGGAGCACAAACCCCCTGAGGAGCAGCCCAGGGAACTGGGCTGGAGCAAAGCTGGCTCAGGGGAGATGTGGCTGCTCTCCGAGGGTACCTTTGGGAGGGTTTAGTGAGGTGGGGGCAGGTCTCTCCTCCCAGGTGACATGGAAATAGCCTCAAGTTGCAGCGGGGCAGTTTTAGATTGGATATTGGGAAAATTTCTTCACCAAAAGGGTTGGCAGGCACTGGCACAGCTGTCAGGGCAGGAATGGAGTCCCCATCCCTGAAGGCACTTTAAATCTGTGTGGATGTGGCACCTGGGGACATGGGTTAGAGGTGGCCTTGGCAGCACTGGGGGAATGGTTGGGATCGATGGTTTTAGGGGGTTTTTCCATCCTAAATGATTTTCTGATCCTATTCTGTGATTCTACAACCACATGAAGCTGTTATGCTGCCCTATGCAGCCAAAGCAGTGTCATATCAAAGAACAGAGAGGGAAACAGGATTCATCTGTTCTTGCTGCTGCTGCCTCTTCTTCCTCTTCATTTCCATTGCTCCTACAGAGCCCTTTTATCTGTGCTTGCTGTGCTGTAGCTCATGAACTGCTTTCCACAGCAATTACACCTGGGCAGCCACCTGGCCATCTATAGGGCTGCTTATTTCCTGATACCTGTGTTTCATTTGCACATGTGGGCCTGCATTTTCTGTCTTCAAATGCTTGGAGAAAGTAGCTCAGTGTATTATTAAAACCTTCTCCCAGACCGTTCCCCCTAACTGGGCTCCATCTAGCACCTCATGTCACCTGAGCACTTGCAATAAGATAATGAAAATAATTATGCATAAGCTGGAATAATTTTTAAAATTATTCAACTAATTTTAAAACCTAGATCCTGAGGAAGGATGATCAGTAATTAAGCCACAGGGCTCAGAGGAGTGGATTTGTTCTTAGTTCTGTCAAAGTCCCTCAGAAAAGCCTGGTTTGGGATCTGAGCCTTGCTTGTTAAATGGAAATATTACTTTGCCAAACACCAGCTTTGAGGAGAAGTCATCTGCTGGTATCCAACCCTCTTATAAAAGGGGGGAATGCCACAGGGAAAATCTAAGCTCTGGAGTAGGTGTGTACAAATCCTTTAGGAAAATTAGTAGTTAATATCCAAAAATCCCCTAAGGAATGTCAGATAAAATCTTTCTATTGTGCTTTCCCCAGAAGCTGAGGAGGTTCTCAGTCAGAGCCATTTTTACAAGCAGTGAAGCTGAGAAATGTTGAAACCAGGCAGAAAACAGCAGCAGAAAGACAAGATGAAGTGCTGAATTGCGCTGTGCAATTTATCTTCTAAATCATGGCCCCTTCAGAGCACTGGAGGTGGCAAATGGGGCACCAGTTCTTGAGAGGGGGACAGAGATGATCTGAGGAGCAGAAAATCCCCTCAAACCAGGAAAACTGCTGGGCAAATTGGTAGGAACTGTAATGGAGGAGGCACTTGGTGAATCCACAGAAGAACATGGTGAAGAATCTGTTAGATTTCTTTGGAAGATTTATGAATATATATGAATAATGTTAACTCAGTTGACAGAGTGTATTTCAAATCTGTAAAAAGGTGAAAGGTAAGATTCATCCTCAAATACTAAAAATAATAATAATAATAATAATAATAATAATAATAATAATAATAATAATAATAATAATAATAATAATAATAATAATAGAACTACCACAGGGCAGGGGCAACAACAGGGCAGGGCAGCAGCACCAAGAGTACCTGAGAAGACAGTTATCTGCCAGACTTGGAGCTGGTCAAAAGATGGGGCAGAGCTCAGAGACCAGGACTGAGGGTTTCATGATGTCTTAGGGTCTCACAAGGAGCTGGGCTAAGACCTGAGCTGTTCAGCATATTCATTAGTTAAAAAGGTGGACATCAAAGTGTTTAAGTTTTCTGTCAATACAATTTTCTGGGGGGTAATCAAAACCAAAGCTGCCAGTAAAGAATGAGAGCAGGAGTTCATTAATAGTATGGGTAATAAAAGATCAGATGAAATCCACTGCAAAGTAAGGCAGGTGGGAAGGGCACAGCATGCTGTAGGAATGCAGTGATGCTTGAGAAGCAGGTCCAGGGGGGCTGTAACCTCATGAGCAGCTCAGCAGCCAGCAAGGACCAAAGGGGACATGCCAGGAGCTGTTAGCAAAGCAACCAGGGACAAACCAGAAATCATGACATTGCCATTTCATTTGCACACTAAACACAGTTTCTGTTCTCACTCAAAAAAGGGTAATGGAGCTTGAGAAGTTCATGGAAGACTCAAAGAGAGTAACAGGAGGAGGCAATGGCTTCTAAAGCAGGGCAGACTAGGAATGGAGATTACTGAGGTGGTAGTTCTGGTAGGAAAAGTCTCAAAACTGGTGAGGGAAAGATGATTTTCTGCTTCCCCAGCACAGAACCAAGGTGATGGTGGGTGCTCAGGCAGCAGATTTAAAGCTAATAAAAACAAATCCTCTAAACCTGTTCCTTGCCAACCATTGTGTGGGAGTCCTTGCCCTGAGATACCAAAACCATTGCCAGGTTAAAGAAAGGGAAGGTAAAATCCAGGTAAAAACAGCTCCAATACTGGCCATTAAACATGATGCTCCATGAACTGCCAGGTCAGGATGTACCTGTCCCCAGTGCACTGGGAGCCAGCTGAGGAACACCAAGAGCAGCATCCTCTGCACTGTTCCTCTTTGCTTTTCTCTAAGCAACTGCAGGTGGTGATATTGGGATGAACTTTTCATTTGACCCTGAATGGCAGGTTATAAACTAATTGTCTTTTTAATTAAACTGGCAGTCTGTGTGCAAGCATTTATAGAAAATAATTGGCATTTCTTTGCAACACTCTCCTTGGCAGCATATCACTTTATTTTTAGAATTCACTCATGTTTTCTCCATCCATTATCCCCAGGTCACCACCCTGTCTTCAGCAGAAGCTATTTTTAAATGCTGGGTTGTTGGAAAGTAGAACTTTCTAGACATGACATATTTCAGAACTCTTTCATCCTCTGGCTTTATAAGCCTTAGATTGAAGCAATTACTACTCAGTATTTGAGAGTATTGCCCTTCACTTGCCTGCTGAGGTTATTACTTGTTAGCCTTGTTGTTATTTGTCTATTTCTGAGCCCCGAGCAGGTACAAATAGAAGTACATACAGCAATCTATAAGGCAATTTTGTCAGGTTCAGAGAAAGTGTTGGTGGTTTATTTATGAAGACAAAATATTATTTGCAAGGTACATGATATAGGGAATTTCTGTCTTCCAATTTGCTTTCTGTTGACTCCAGAAACAGTCACTTTTTTGAGAGGAATTACTTATTACTTGTCTGTTTTGTAGCATCAGACCCCTCCCCTCTAACTGCACACAAGAGAAACACTGACTTAATGAAAAAAGAGGGCTTAAGGATAAATCTCTAACAGGCTCAAAATTATTCACCCTGCTGATATTTAATCCATGTTGCAGTGAGTTGGCACTGTGTCTTCTGCACCTCACTGCTTGTCGTTAAACCAAGAGCAGCAGATTTCATTTTTCTTCTGGAATTTTGCATTAATCTATTGATAATGGTGCTTTTCCAAACAAGGGGCACAGAACTAATATCCATCAGCAGAGATGAAAAAGAGGGCAATATGGTACTGCAGAAGATGAGTACCCCTGGAAAACAGAAGCAAAGTGGCACTACCTACAGGGAGGTTCTTCTGTGGGCTGGTGGCAAGCAGCATAGAAGGAAACTTTGTGCTGTTCTAGGGAATATTGCAGGGGTAAATTGTCATTGAATACTGCAAACTGGGGAAGCCACAAGCAGGATTTTATTCTGGTTTTCATTTTTTTTTTCCACTCACAAGTAAACTCTTTCATTTAATTTAGTCAAGAGAGGAAATTATATGAAATACTGATAAAGCACAAAGGACAGCGACATGTGAAGAAGTTGCATATTCTACCCTTACTTAAATATTTTATTGATTCATAGAATCCTTTCAGAACTACTGCAATCTTTATGCTTTGTTTAAAGATGGAGGATAAAATACTGAACAAGCACTAACTGCAGCTTAGGAGAAAGCAGAGCAAAGCAATGCGTATCACTGTTTTTGTTTCACAGAAACATTGGCACTGAACTCTGTGCCCAGCAGTGGCTGAAGTTTGCTGTCCTTAAAGAGTAAGATCACATGGGACTGCTGGGCTGTGGCACTGAGACTTCTAACTACATGGGTATAACCTCTGCTGAAGGAAAGCTGGGCATGCTGCTAAACCTGAGAACTAATTTTATTTATATTTATAAGTAAATTGGTCTAAGCCTGAGAAACAGATAGGGTAACAGGCTGATTTACCCTAAAGGATTCCAAAGTGAGCCCCTGAGTCTCTGTCAGCTGGAGGGACTTTTCAAAAAGTTCCTGTGCTCCCAGAGGAGCTGGATGCCTTAGGATAGGAGGCATTTCATCCACAGCTGAGGAACCCCTGGCAGGTGAGCCCGGGGTGGGTATGCAGCTCCATTACCTGCTGTGTATTGGCTAAAGCATCAGTGACCACCCTGAACCACATAAATCAAGGACAGTGTTTGCAGGGCCTGGGTCTGACTGTGCTGGGCACAGCTCATCCTCCACAGGCAGTCTCAGCTGGGAACCAAACTACAAACATATGTGTGAGAGGAAACCATGAGATACTTGAGCTGACAAACCAAGGGCACAATGAGAAACATCAGCAACAGAGAGCAGAATGACCAGAATCAAATATAAATACATATAAATGTAGCTACTAATGATGCATAAATAATTCTGTTACCTCTTCCACGTTTGTTTCCAGTTTTCTCCCCCTGTGCCCCTGGAGCTCCATCTGTGTGACCCTCTCTGGGAGCTCCACAGGGGCTGTCCCACAGCCATCACTGCTGCTGGTCTCCAGGTAAGACAGCAGCTTTCTCCATGTCTTTTCATCACATCTATATATGCAGAAAAAAGAAAAGGTTAGTGACACCAATGAGGGTGGGGAAGGGCCTGGGAGGGCACTGAGGGCACTTGGGGTGCTCAGCTGGAGAAGAGGAGACTGAGGGGGGACCTCAGTGCAGGTCCAGCTCCCTCGGGAGGGGCAGAGGAGGGGCAGGCACTGATCTCTGCTCTGTGGGGACCAGGGACAGACCCAGGGAATGGCTGGAGTTGTGTCAGGGCAGGCTCAGGTTGGATCTCAGGGAAAGGCTCTGCCCCCAGAGGGTGGTGGGCACTGCCCAGGCTCCCCAGGGCAGTGGGCACAGCCCCAAGGCTGCCAGACCCCCAGGAGGGTTTGGATGATGCTCTGGGGCACACACAGGGAGTGACTCCTGGGGATGGTCCTGTGCAGGGCTCAGGGTTGGACTGCATGATCCCTGTGGGTCCCTTCCAACTTGGCACATTCTGGGATTCCGCGTGACCTCAGGGTGAAGGTCTGTGTTTGTAAAAGCCAGTTTTCCTGCAGAACTATTGCCAGCACAGATCCCAGAAGAGTGTCCCAGCTGACACTGGTCAGGGCTCAGTGGGAATATCCAGCATGTTGCTCCCCCTGAGCCATAAAGGATTGGCAAAAGGCCCTGTTGATTTTGCTGTATAGCATTGCTGCTCCTGCCTGAAGCCACGGTACCTTCAGGTCATGAAATTATCCTTGCAAGGGGCTCAAATAGCATTAATTAATTAATTAAACTTACCCACTGTCGCAGCAGGGGAGCTTGGCCAGTATTTTCCTGACGTGGTCCATGGGGGGTGCCTGGTCACCTTTCCACTGCTCCTCTTCCTCCTCATCAGAGGCAGCCTGGCCCTCCACAGAGCGGAACAGCTGATCCTCTGCTGGGAGACAACAGCCCTGAGCCACAAACCTGCACCCTTGAGCCACAAACTTATACCCCTGAGCCACAAACCCAACACCCCCCCAGCCACAAACCTACACCCAGAGCCACAAACCAACAGCCCTCAGTCACAAAGCAGCACCCCTGATCCACAAACCTACACCCCCCCAGCCACAAACCAACACCCCAGGGTGCTGCAGCTGCTTAAACCTGACACTGATCCTGAGAGAAGGGTGATCTAAAGCGAAGCAGCAGGCAGGGTCCTCCAGCACCCCAGGGAAGGGGCTCTGGAGGGGTGGCAGAGCAGCTGCAGCAAAGACCCTTTTTTAAGAGTCCTGAGGACTTCAGTTCTCTCTTGCAGGTAATTTGTAGCTATTTCCCTTCAATTCTCTTCTTTCATTAAGTAACTCTAATTGAAGGGTAAATGTGAAGGATTAGTGTGGTGTTGGGGGGTAATTACTGCTCAAATATACAACTGAATATAGACTTTTGGAGAGGAAAGAGAAAGGGTCATGCTGGGTAAGATTGTTCTTGCAGTCACTGTGCCAGCTGAGCACATACCCAGGGAGCAGAAATTGGATAAAAATGTTATCTAATTCATTCCCTCACTATGTTTTGTAGGGCCAGGAGTTTTAATATATAAATGTAATATTAGACCCATAGCTATCTAATATTTAGTTATACCTTTTTACCTAAAGCAAATTCTCTTCACATGCCAAATAAATTCTAAATGGACTGTCTACACTGCATTTAAATACACCTGTGCTATTATAGTAACACTTCAATGTTTTTTCAGCTGTACCATATAAAAGCCATTACATTTAACTCCTTTTTGTCACAAGAATATTTACTGGGATTTTTATGAGAATTAGAGGATTAGTGTGATGGCTGTAACTCACTGGGTATATTTTGGTACATTTAGCACTTGAAAAGCACTGGTCACATCTTTATTCTGAACCTGTATTTGCAGCTGACATCAGGACAGACCAATGTCAACGTGATCTTGAATTTTATAATTATTTACCTTAATCACTGGCAGTTAATTAAACACTTTTAATGAATTCTAACAGAGTGATCAAGTCAAATGCTGTTACTTCTTTAAGTATTGAAAGATATTTGACCTTGGGTAGTGTTACAAGTGTCGTGCACATTGAGATTGCTCGGCAGAGGCAGGGAGGGCTCCGGGGGATGGGGGACCCAGCAGAGACTCTCAGGTGAATGATTTTGTGTCTCACTCCAGGTCCAGGAGCACCTGCAGCTCCAGCTGGACTATCATTAGAGGGGCTGCGGTGTCTGCAGTGGCAGGGAACCTTTGGGAGGGCAGTGGAGCTCCACCTGTCTGCCATCCTGCCCTGGGATCCTGCCTGGGCTCCCCTTATTTTTCAGTTCTGGTTGAACACTTGGCACATGTTCATGCAATTTTCATTCCAGTGGCATTCAATGTGCCTGATTTACAGGTTAGGGTGTTCAATAGTTTACTGCCTGAGCAGGAACAAAGCCTGGTTGGTGCAGTGTTGCTCTTTAATTGGAGAATGAACGTCTCTGTGTTCCTGGCAATCCTTGCACTGCACGAACTCAGTGACCAGCAGCACGGGCTCTCCGTGAGGCACAGCCCAACAAAGCCAGACTTTATTTGCAATCCGTGATACCTTAGGAGGGAACTTTTTTAAATCCCCATTTCTTTTGCTGCCATGGGAGTTCCAAGGGATAACAATCAGAGCTCCCAGGTGAAGTGGCAGCTGTGAGAACTGATCCCACTGTGGGCTCCTTCAGGAGCTTCAGTGTTTCCTCCGGTAAATGAGTTGCAGTGTCTGGCAGAGCAGACACTCAGGGGAGGTTTTCAAACGTGGAGGAAACGGCCTGTGAATCTCAGGTGAGATTCATGCCAAGATAGCCAAGAAACTTGCAATGCTTTTTGTTTCCCCCATGCCCCCCTCGCCCCAGGGGAATGTCCTCCCCTCCTACTGAGGGTGGAGTTTTATATCCCCCGTGGAGATTGTGACTATCAGGGCTGGAAACCAGAGAGGAAATGCAAAACTTCTCATGCACCTTTTTTAACACGAAGCCAGTGTTTTTTAAAATTCTTCTACTAAGCTGATAATTAAAAAAAAAAAAANCCAATAAAATCATAGAGCACTTTATTATTGGGATATTTAGGCATTAATTTATAGACTGCCTAATGTAGAATATCTTACTCAATTTCATTGATGCAAGTGCTCTTCTGCTCTCTGGAATTAATGTTTATTAAAGAGTGTGTATAAATACATACAAAATAGAAATAATTCTGCATCTAGATTAGTTTATAGATTTATTTGTCTAGTATATAGGTTTAATCCTGCATGTTCACAGTTATTTTCCTTTGTTCAGCTCCCTGAGTCAGTTTTCTTTTCTGCCTAACTAGTCCTTTATTATTTGCTGAAACATTTCCCCCTGTTTTTAAATCTATAACCCCACAGGGTTTTTGTATGAAAAGTTTTTGATAGAAAGCTGTTTTCACTTGAAATATGGGTAGTGTAGTTTGATGTGAAAACTGTCTTTGAGTTGGCAAAGTGTGTGATTTGATAAAAATGTTTGTAAAAGCAGATTTACTTTCTAAGTCTAACCAGATGAAGAATGTGCTGCAACATTAATTGTATTTATATGTCCCTATTTTTCACATTCAATACAAACCTAGAATCTGATTTTTTGTCACTGCAAACAGCTCTCCAGTCTGCAGTAAAGATGCCTTGTAACTTAGACTTACTGTTGGGCAAGTGCTTTCGTGGTCCTGGAACGAGATGTGTCCAAGGAAACAACTAAATCACTGAAGGGCAGCCAAACTCTGCAATGTGACACCAGTGGTTAGTGCTCAACAGGCTGGGTCTTTCCAGAGTTACTGGAGCAGCCAGGATGTTTCCAAGCAGTGTGACTGCACAGAATATTAATGGCAAATAGTTTCCTTGGAAATTATTTTAGCTGAGGTTGAGTTTTTATTTACAAAGAAAGGAAAACTTTATACTTTTAAGCCAGGAAAAAAGTTTTGGTGAGATGACTCATTTGGAAAAAAAGCAGTTTTAAATCATAACTTGAAGTGATAAGTCCAGTCTTCAATTAAATATGTAATTACGTGGGAGTGAAAAGGAGAGATCTGGGATGCAACCTTTTGTCTAAGTCTAGGATTTCAAGATTCATGAGGATCGGGCTGTGGTTTGGTGGTTCAACATATTAGTTTTTCTGCTGGTGGTTTTACAGATCAGTGAGGGTTTGGTACCATGCTCAGCCACCCCTGCTGTGCCCGGGGGGGATGGTGGGTCCTGCTGCCCCGTGCCCAGCTCTGCCTGCTCCGGCTGCTCCAGCTGCTCTGGCTGCTCTGGCTGCTCCAGCTGCTCCGGCTGCTCTGGCTGCTCCAGCTGCTCCAGCTGTTCCTGCTGCTCTGTGCCACTCCCTGAGCACACCTGGGACGTCTCCGTTCCCGACCTGCAAAAGAGGGCAAAGGAAAGAGAAGTTGTAGGAGATTTGGGAAACCAGATGATAAAAGGAAGGTGGATTTCAACTGCTTTTTTTGATAATAAGAACTAAGTGGTACTTAAAACTTCTAGTTCAATTTACAGAATCCCAAAATGTGCCAAGTTGGAAGGGTCAGAGAGTCCCACCCTCAGCCCTGCCCAGGCCCATCCCCAAGAGTCACACCCTGTGCCCCAGAGCATCATCCAAACCCTCCTGGAGCTCTGGCAGCCTTGGGGCTGTGCCCACTGCCCTGGGGAGTCTGGGCAGTGCCCACCACTCTGGGGGAAGAGCCTTTGCCTGAGATCCCACCTGAGCCTGCCCTGACACAACTCCAGCCAGTCCCTGGGTCTGTCCCTGGTCCCCACAGAGCAGAGAGCAGTGCCTGCCCCTCCTCTGCCCCTCCGGAGGAAGTTGGACCTGCACTGAGGTCTCCCCTCAGTCCCCTCTTCTCCCACTGAACACACCAAGTGCCCTCAGTGTCCTCCAGGCCCTTCTCCATCTCCATTGCCCTCCTCTGGACGCTCTCCACTGGCATCATCTCTTTCCTACATTATTTAAGGAGATCCAGAAACTATATGTGGAACAGTCTCCTCTGGCCATCACCCTCCTGCTCCACTGGCAGTGACGTGGCAGTGGGTGCTCCGTGTTTGCCACGAACCCCACAGCACCCAGCAGGGCTCGGGGAGAAAGCCCTGACCTGCTCCCCTGGGCTCAGCAAGGTCAGGCAGTTTTGGTCTGAGCCAACTGAGCACTGGAGGTGAATCAGTGTCAGGCTGACAGGTCAGAAAGAACGATCCACAAACAGTGATGCATCTGGAAACCCGTGAGTTCCAGGTGAGCAGCATCTGGGCACTGCTGACACTCTCACTGGAAACTGTGTTTTCCTGAGTGGAGTGAGAGGATGTTACATCAATGTGATTTGAAGGAAACGGCTTTCAAGAGATGGTAGATCAAATAGTTCAACTGAGGGATATGAGTCCTTAAATGTGCCAACAAAACGCATTTGAAAATAGTGATTTAATTAAATGAAGGACAATGATTGATCTCACTGAGGAATTTATAGTTACCCAAATAGCACTGGGGGAGTGTCCTTAAGGAAACTCAGAGCAGTACATGTGAAAGAAAAACTTCACAATATATGTATGTGCAGCTGAGTTGAAAACGTTCTACCCCAGTCCAGAAAAGACCTAAGCATGTAAGACAGTACAAACCACTGAGTGCAGTACAGTGGAGGTTCTTGCTGTACATGAACCAAAATATAACTACTTTAATAACAGAGATATTTTCAAACAATTTAATAAAATATTCATTTTGGTGTGAATAGACAGTCATGGTGAGTCCACTGGAGCTACTACTCTTTTTATCAAAATACAGTGCATTGGTTCAGTTTGGCTCCCCCACCTAGGGATGGACTGAAGGGTAGTACTGATATTTTAGAGGAAATGCAATGAAAGTACACAATACAGTTGACAAAAAAAATTAATTCTATGATTCCTATTTACGTGCAAAATAGTAAATAAAGTCTATGAAATTGAAAGGCAGCATATAATGCTGAATTTATTTGGAGAGTCTTGTTTTATCACACAGTATACATAATATGCTACTTATTTCCATAAAATACCACTGAAATAAGAGCTATGGAGAATTTAAGAAATTAGACTTTTATAATATAGTAAGATACTCACATTGCCAGTAGGGGCTGTTGTGTTATTCAGAAAGAATCTGCTTGCAGAAGAAAACAAACCCAATTCAGGAGTTCTATAGTGAATTAGGTTCCTCCAAATTCTTCCTAAGATTAGTTTTGGTCTGGAAAATATTGAATATTCCTTTTGCTGAACACATTAAACAGTCAGCAAAAGTGACAGTTCAAACACTCAGCAACTTTGTCCTGCTGACCAAGCTGTGTAACACGACCTTTTTGCACAAATCTTCTAAATGCCTCCTTTAAGTATTGTAACTTGTGAATTCAGCCGCAGCAAGGGAGCAGCTGGTGCTGGGCTGGAGATGAGCATTGCAGAGCTTTGGTTTGATCCAGCACAGCTGCTCCCAGCTCCCCAAGAGCCACACCACTGTTGGTTCCCTTGTTGCCTGTGAAAGTATATGAAGTAAATAAGACCATGAATTTAACAGCAGTCAGTGTTTGAAAACATCTGTAGGGACAGAAGCTGAGCTAAGCCAGGCTTAGAAAGCAGCACTCACTTTACCCTCTTGAGTAGAGCTGACTGCGTTAAAAATGAATGGCTTATTTCACTGGCAATTTATGGCATTATTTAGCTTAGCAACAACTGGATTTCCTGTAAAGTCAAGGGAAACAGCAATCCCCAGAATGGAGCCTGGACAGTCATTCCAGCTCCATTAGTTCTGGGAAAAGTAATTATGGAGTAGTGCACAAATAAAATGCACTGTTAAGCTTGGGCATTCACAGTGGGGGCTCTGGGAACCATCAGAGCTCTGCAGAGCTACTGGGGATATTCCTTTCACAAGAATATTGCATTTTATTGTTCTGAAATGTGCTGATTTCTCTCATTGTGGAGCCAAAGATATCCTTTATAATTTCTTGAGCACTGGAGCTGGTATTTGAGCAGACTGTTCTCTTAGCTTTGAGCTGCAGCATAATTTAGATCTGTTTGGCTTTTAGAGATTCCTAGAGTTCATTTACATAATACAGAGATGACATTTCAGTGAATAATCATTGGAGTTGTGGAGTTGGTTAAGATTTTAACCTACAAAATACTGAGAATATTTAAGTATCGTGAAAATCTTTTCTACTAAGTGTGGGCAAAGGCCGTGATGTTTAACAGGAGATGTGCTGGTGTATTAACTTCTGACATCTGGCAGCCTGGTCTGCAGTCTGAGGAACATTAAGAAGTTCGGTGGGACAAAAAAACCCCTTCCCTTATAATTCAGGACTTAGAATAGCAAACTCCCTCTACTTAGATGAGATTCAAGGCAGACCTAAATATTAACTTTGACTTCTCTCTAGTTCTTGTAAGGGAAGCTCTAATTAGTTGATGAAATACAAAGTACAAACTCTTATTGTTTTATAGTAATTATTTCAGAGGACTCATCAGCTCTCCCTTAATGTGGAGAAACCAAGGGAGCCACACAGATGGTGTGTTGGATTAAATACAGCCCTGTCTGTCTTCTCTGGAGATGCTCATCTGGGAAACTAGAAAGAAATGGAAGTTTTCAGCCAGTGTTTTCAGACCCAGGTGCTCCAGAACTGAAATCCTGGTTCTGGCACAGGCTCTATCATTTGCACTGAATCCTGTTGTGCTTTAGTTTCCTCAGCAGAAGAAATACAATGAAGTTAGTGTCCCTTATACCCAGCTCAAAAGGCAGATGAAGATCCAACTTTCTTTCCTTGGCCCACACATGGAAATTACACCAAGGTGTTCAGGAAAGGGGCAGACTTTAAATGTGTGTGAAGGAACATGTGGCCAGGCAAGCTGGAATTTCAGAGCCAGATAAAAATGAAGGATAAAGCAGGATCACCATGCGTGGATATGGACTTAAAAACCCCCAAGGGTTTTATATTTGATCAGCTAATGTATCAGGACAAGGATCCATTGAAAAGAATAAAACTGGCAAGTTGTTGGTTTGGAATGTCTTGTCAGGAGCCCAGTACAATGTGATGCTGGTTCATCCCCAGCAGTGCCCAGGGAAGGTGGCAGGGAAGGAAGGACAGCACCAAGAGCCTGGTGACAGAGGTCACAGGAGGGGGAGTTCCAAAAGAGGGATCTATGAACACAGTTGGTTTGCATTTGCATCATCCAAACCTAATTTAAAGCATTAATTGCCAAGTTTGGTGCCAAAGATCAAGAGGCAGAGCTGGAGATGGTTTTGGCTGTCCAGAAATTGAGAGGGGCAAAGGGGCTGCTAATGCTGCTCATGTAGCTGCAAGGGCAAAACTTGGCATTCCTTTAAACTATAGCTAGAAACTAAAAATTAGAGGGATTGAAGAAGATTCTAAACAGAAATATCACACAGAGCAAGAAGAGCATTAAGGATATTAATGGATCTGTGCTGTCTGTGGGAAGAAAGGAGCTGTTTCCTTCTTTTCGTTTTGCCACAACATAGGATCCCACACACACTTTGGAGGATATTTCAAATTTCTGCCTGAATTTCCTCTGGGATTTTGGTCTTTAAAGCAGATGCAACCACACAGTACAGAAGGCTGAATTTCCTTAGGCTGCTTAGTCCCCATTGTTGGAGCACACAGGATTTCATCCTTGTTCTCAGGGGAGGTGATGGAGGCACCGAGGGAGTCGTGGTGGTGCTCTCTGGTAGCAGAACAATGAAACACCATGATTGCCTGATTTCTGATTTCTTATCATGTGATTTAACTACTAGGTCNGGGAGCTCTTTATTTTCTTTAGTTCCAAATCTGCACTCTTAATTTTCAAGTGACAGAGGTTTTGGGACTCAAAAAAGAGCACAACAAGAGAGGCCAAGGCTTTGGCTGTCATGGTAAATGCTAAAGGGAGGAATCTTCACTCATTCTCAAACACAGGTTTAATTCTCTTCTCATTAGTATTCCTACAGCATCCAACGGGTCTTCATAAATGAGGAGAAGAGTGAATAAACAGCACATTTGTTTAGGGCAAAGATCAGAGGGGGGAGCAGGGCTGGAGGTGCCTGGGAAGGGTTTGTGTATGGTGAGGCTTCCATGGAGACAGGCAAACAGCCCCATTCATCCGCAGCCTTTGTGCCAGCACAATGGACACCAAGGGAAGCAACACTGAAGGGGGGAGAGTCTGCAAAGTGCTGGACCTCAAAGTAATGTCCATGACTAATTGGCTTTTAATTGGCTCTCCTGTATTGTTATGGAAACGTCCAACTGCAGCAAAACCCACCTGCTTCTGCTGCCAAGCAAATCTTGAACTTAAATAATTCCTGACTAATCAAAATAACTCTGAGGAATTATTAACTTTGCATTCAGAAACCTTTAACTTGTCTCTTTTACAGACTTGCAGCAGATCAGACAGCTGTGTGAATATTAACATTGCCCTGAGTACAGTCATACAAACTCAGCTATGCTTTATATTCTAAGTGTATGACTTGGGCTTTTTTATCCAAAAATATTTTTATTCTTATATTATTCTACCCAAACTGTCAGAATTCAGGGAACTCTGAATGGTTTCATTCTGGCTTATCCCCTCAGAGAATTACAGAGTTGAGAAGGTGTGTATATTTTTGATTTATTTATGACTTTTCATTTACTGTTGAGATCAAATACATTTTGACACTGGAGCTAAGTGTCTGTGTGGGTTTTCTGAACACATCTCTCTTTGGTTGGTGCTGTGGGCTGTGAACTCCTCTCAACAGAAATCATACGAATGAACTTTCTGTGATCAATTCAGATGCTTAATCTCAGGTTTAAAATAGCACTTTTAAAAGTATGAAGTTTTAGTGGGAATAGTAAAGATGAGTAAATAACCTGACTGTCTATGGGTAGTTATAAATTGTAGTTATAACCACAACTATGGTTGTATAATGGTTACAGTTCTGGGAGGTTTCCTGTTGGCTGATGATTTTCATTTTCTTGCCAAAATCACCATCCTCTAGGAAAAAAGTCAGTTCACTGAGGGCCACGTGTTTTCTGCAGAATCTTTCCATCTTCTGCACGCTGGATATAGGCAGGCAAGCCTTGGAATGGTGCTGTCACATATTTATACCTTGCTGTCCTTCCTATGATGATTTCAAGCATTTCTGAGACAGCACAAACCTTTGTTTAGGTATAATTAAATAACAGAATGGATGTGTGCCTTTCATCGTCCACACTGTCCCACTCCAAAGAGCAAGTGCTGGAAGCTTGAATTGTTTGGAGGAAATTGTTTCTCAGAAATTAGCTGCTCCTAGCACAGGTCTTTATTGCTTGTTTGTCAACTGCTTTCTTGCTACTCTGCTTCTTAAAATCAGAAATCAGATTAGAAAAATGCAATTCCTGGGTGCTCCACTGGTGTTCCTGAGGAGAATCTTTGAGAATCCTTTGATTCTTAAAGATTTAGATGCAAAGATCTTTCACTGCATATTGCTTTTCCATGACATTTGGGCTTAATGTCTCACAACCCAAAGGTTCCTTAGGATCATCTTTTAGTTTTCAAGTAAGCAAAAATACCAGAAGTAAATGGTTTTCTAAAGGTCCTTGTGTTTCCTCAGTCTGTGTTTAAAATCTCATCCCTGGAGAGAAGTTAAAGATGTGAGACAAGCACAGCCCTAAGAGCTGCCTCTTTCAGGGCTGTGACAGGAGTGAGCTGGGGAGAGACTCCCATGCAGTTTTCCTGCTGATGGAAACAGGGGACTGAGTTACCCCCCAAACAGGTACAGTGGAGAGAGACTGGGAATTGCAGCAACAGCAGAGTCCAACACAGGACTAAAAGGACAGAAGATGAAATACTCAGAAAAAAGTGTCTGAGGGCCAGACACAGTCCCTGATAAAACTTGGGCTGCTGTCCAAGCTCTGAAAGTCTTGCCGTTATTCTCCTGTCAGTAAACAATTGGGAAAACCATTCAGGAAGGAGTTCCTGCTCCCTCCAGGTCCACGAGCAGCTCATTTACAGGGCTGTCACCCCAGAGCAGGAATCTGTGCAGAGAATACAGGGAATCTGAGCCCCTCGGTGGGAAACACAGAGGTGATGGTGCCACCTCATTCAAATTCTGGTGTTTTATTTTAAGGTTCTCAACTCCCAAGATGTGTGGAGATTGCCTTAACCCCTGGAGCACATGCACTACAATACAGCTATTTGTAAATCCCAGCTTGGTTTTGAATGTGCTCCTTCTACTCTGGTATTTTATCCTGGGATGAAGAGTACACTAAAAACCCAATTATTCCTTGTCAATGTATCAGTTAAGGCCACACTCAAGATGACTTGCAGAATCCCTTCCTTTCAGCTCTGAAAGGCAGCTGAGGATCTCCAAGTCTCACTGTTCCATGTTTGCCTTAACCTTTTTTAGCCTTGAGACTTTAGTTTACCATTCTTAATAAGCTGTTAGTCATTTGGGCTGCTCCATGGAAGACAACATTTGATAATTAGGCCAAACAGATGAAGTAATTATAGTGTTTTTATAAATCCTGCACCTACCAAGGGATTATGTGGCATGACAGGAGTGCTCCAGTGTATCTGTGATGACTCAGGCTTTGTCTGTGGGGTATTTGATGGTTAATAGTCACTGCCCTATCCAGGAGAAACACACATCACTCTGGAATTGTATCATTCAGATATTCCTGCCCCTTAATGAATTCTTCTCTGACAAAATAAAGGAAATGTTCTCCAGCTGTTGTTCCACTGGAATAGAGAACTCTCGCCACACCCTGCTAGCTAGAAATTCAGATATTTGCACTGAAGTTTGGATGCACAACACAGACCTAAATAAAGCCAGACAAATTCAAGTTATCACCTGTTCTTCATCGAACTATTAGTACAAAAGCCATTTGCTGAACTGTGCACAAAATTGCTTTGAAGTCTGAAATAAAAACTTGGATTCAATTTTCCTCCTAGTCCTGGAATTGGAAGTCATGGATTCATTGCTCCTTCCAATCTGTTACATAACCCTGCTCCCGAGATTCCCTCCCTTCCATATTGGAGCTGTTACTTTAGTTTAATATGACTGAAATTTGTGTTAAGCTGGCAGTGTCAGAATTATTCCAGAAGCCCATGGGACTCTGTATGTGGACTTGGGACCCCCCCAGCAACACTGAGCAGCACAGGCTGTGTGTTAAGACAATATTCAGGGACAGATGGGGGACCAGAAGGGCTTTAGTCAATATTGTCCCACCCCCCTGACTAACTGTTATATAACAGCATGTCTGTGTCACACCAGTGGGGGCAAACCTTCTCAGCCCAGAGAGCAAATACCCCTTTTAGGAAGCTGGACCTCCCTAACAGGCCATGTGTGTGTTTGGAGTACCTGGCCACGTGCAGGTGAGTCCCAAAGACTGGCGCTGGTGGTCTCCACACCGTGCCATGACAGCCACTTCAGCTGTTTCCCCAAGGGACCCAGCACTGGGGGCTGTGCCAGGCTGCTTCCCACAGGATACTTTACATCTCCTGGGGGCCCCTCCTCAGGTCAGCATCCTCCAACCCCACTCTAGGGCAGGACATCAGTCCTTTTGCCTGCAGTTTGCTGAAGATTCTGTACAGGCAGTGCCTTCCAAGTCCACTCCAGACAGGCAGTGCAAGCCACCTGTTTCTCCAGGCTCTCAGGAGTCATGGGGCTGAGTGAGGGTGGAGCTCATGTGAGAATAAATTTTTGCTCAGGATTGTGCTTTTGCCAAGAAGGGTTGGATCAGGTGATCTTGAGGTCTCTCCAACCTGCTATTCTGTGATTTTCAGCCCTCTTTGCTTCTACTCAGGTGGACAGTCCAATTTGGGAAACCTCTCTCTGGACACTTTGGGATCTCCTTTTAGCCCAGCCCATAAGGAATAGCAACAGAGGCACATGAAAACACAGACACAGCCCCACACAAGAATTGTCTATATACATTCTAAGTCTGTTTGTCCCTCCTGCTTTTCAAACTTACATTTTCAGACTTCTGACTCTCCTGACTTATATTTTACAGAAAGATGCTCAAAAGCCTGTAACCAAAAACTAATGCCTACAATCCCATGGCATTGTAAAGCACTGAGAGCTCTGCCCAGGACACTTGACATAAGGCACATAAGCCAGCAAAGGAGCAGCAGAGCTGTGGTCCTGTAGATCATTTCCTTCTGCCGTTCCCTGTGTAACAACCAACACCCCCCGTCAGTTCCTTCACGTAGATGTGTGGTAGTTAATCCCCAGGAATCTTCCCTTATCTCCTGCATGCTGGAGTGTGTGTCAGTGAAGATCAAATGTCCAGGGAGCCTTTGCATGTCTCCCAGATAAAGAAAAGTGTTCTTGCTAACAGAGTCAGGCACTAGATCCTGCGGAATTCAACTCTGGAAGCTTAAAGCTCTGTTTGATGGAAGCAAAACTGCAGACATCAGTGGTGCACAGGATCCATTTACTGGCATGTAAATTCCTTCGGGATTTATTTCAGAACTACCTAGAGCCTCATGGATTTGCAGTGTCAGAAGAGGAGGATGGCTGATTCAGCTGCACCAGCGGTGCCTCTGACCGGGTCATACTGGGCATTCGGGCAAATCTGACGTTAATGTCCGAGGGGAGGGGCTGCCACCAGCAGTTTGGCATCTAAGCTGGCATTCCTGAAGCTCCCTCAGGACAGCCGTGTGCCTTTTCCCAGGGGTCGGTCCCTGCGGGTCCCCAGGGGGGCTGGGCTGTGGCCCTGGCTGAGCCCCGCTCGGGGGGCGCGCAGGGCTCGGAGCCGGCCCGGGAGCGCGGGGAGGTCGCAGCTCCACAGCCAGAGCTCTGATCCTGTGCCAGGAAACGGGAACAACAATTACCTCAGAGCGTTTGCTCTTGGAAAAACATCCTTAGAGCTCCAGAGAGCCGCTGCTCTGACAGGCACTGAAACTCTGAAATAGTTCTAAGTTTCCTGAATGCAGCCTGTCCTTTCCCTCCTTGGAGCCTTAATTGTTCTGGTTGTGAAAAATAACTGTCTTTAGAATAATCCCAAATTAATTATTTTCCTTTGCAGTGTTTATAAATTATCTGCTGCTTCAGAGAGACCAAAAAAATATCATCTAATGGTTCTGCATTTATTAGGATCTCAGGTATATTTTGACAGCAAATATAGCAGCTTCTATTTTGTCTTTTATTGGTGATATGGTATGGTTAATTAGGAAATGCTATTTGGGGCTCAAAAAGCCAGTGACAGAAGTGTAACCATAGGCAGCTACTCCGTGCAAGAGCAGATTTCTAACACTACGTTAATCTCATCTCCCTTCTCCATGGGTGACAAGACTCTGCTTGTCTTACTTATTTTTATAGTTTTATTGTTATTAGTATTTATTTATTTTCTTGTCCATTTTTTTATTCAATGACCCTCAGTCCAAGCAGGTTTGCATTGTATTTATTACCAAAGTCACTCCATCTAAGTTTAAACTTCACAGAGTATCTTTCCTCCTACAGCAAATCCTTAAGCAGGTGCATAATTTTAGCCAAATGTAATATCACTGACATAAACCCAATTTAATTACAGTATAGTTTTTCATTGTATTGGTTGCAAACCTTAAATAAATATACCTCATTACACATTTTCCTAAGTAAAGATTCCAGTACTACCATTTTCAAATAGTTGACTTGATCCAAGTTCAGGTTATAGAAGTTCATTTACAGCTTTCCTCAAGCTTTTGCTTTACAGGCCATTTTTCAGTTCCTGTAATATGATTATACTGGATTCCTTTCCATGATGATTTAAATAGCATAAAATCACAATTCATAGGGGGCTTGGCCAATCTTTATATCCCCTCTCTTCTATCAGTTAGAATCACCTGCAATCTGCAGGGTGGCCATATTCAACATCACTGAACATGTGTAGAAGATCAAAATAAATTAATACACATATTTAGCGGAGGAAAAAATTAGATGCCAAAAATACAGGTTACTGTAAGAATGTATATAAAACCTCCAGGTTTATGGATGATTTCCAATAGACCAAATATGGTATTTCAAGGTACTATGAACTAAAATGGTTAAGCAACTAGACTGCTGGGAATAATCATATATTAAAGTGCATTTAAGAAGTGCAACTTGGGCACACAGCAGGCCAGCAACGACAGGGACTGAGTGCAATTAAGGTCACATTGGCCTTAGCTGGACAGCATAGCCCCTATTAATGGGTTGTTGATGGTTTCTCATTTTTTGCAATGCTGTTGCACCGTTAAGGCCAGTTTTGATACCTCTGATGTGCATGTCTGTTCATAAAATGTGGCTTTGTGCTCAGAGCACAGGACTGTCTGTGTGGGGCATCGATGGTGTCACACCATAAACCTCTGTTGTGGCAGCACCAGGGACTCAGGACAGGTCTGACATCAGAAGGTGACTGGGGTGAAAACAAGACCAGCAATGGTCTCTGCTAGAAGAGTAAAACCTGATAGAAGAGTTGTAATTTCTCCAGCATGGATGTGGTTCAGTTGGGATAATGCTCCAAAAGGGCTTTACAGAGACCTTTGAGAGTCATCCATGGGTCAGGTGTGATCCCTGTTAATTAGCCTGAGGTACAATGAGATCCTGGCAGGAGCCCTTGGAAAGAACTATGATATAAATGGTAATAGGATTTCTTTTTGCAGGACAAAGGACCAGGTGGATTTTATTAATAACTTTAAATAACTCTCATCCCTCCCTCCGCCCCACACTCACCCCTGCTTTTTTTCAGCTACATTTTAACTGAACGAGCAAAAACCTTGATTGAGCAAGGAGTTACTGCCCTGGAAATTGCATATGGATTATTTAACAAGGGTATGAAAAACTGAAACCAAGCCACCTTCCATCCCTGAACGCTGCCTGGGGCTCAGTTTCTCTTTGGAAGGCTCAGCCATGCAGAAGAACTGCAGGATTGGAGGGGAATATCCAGATTTCATGGAGCCTGGCAGGCTGTTAGAAACCACAACTGGACACTTAGTTATACTGAAATGTGTTAAGTGAGCTTTCTACCTTTGTTTTGCATTTTCTACCTCCACAGTCTAGAAACATCCATGTCTAAAGCAAATCAGAGTGACCTTAAAGGTAATTAAGTGATGCAACATCAACACCCAGATCTGAGGGTGATTCTGTTCCAGCTGCTGCATATTTAAGGTATTACAGAAAGGACTAACATTAGGTTATTGAAAAGGAGCACCATGTAGATAAAATCTTTAATCCTACATGGTCAGTGCTCTGTTTTACTCCCTGGTGTCATGTGGCCATCACAGGCTGTGGTGGTTCCTCTCAGGCAGGAGGGCTAAGAAATGAGGAGGACAGAGATGGACATTGTTACCAGGAAAATTCCTCATAGGAATGCTGGGTAACCAGGATTCATGTTTTCCCAACCAACACTGCTCTAACTTATTCTAACAAAAGGCTTTCACTCTTGGCTTCTGTGGGGTTTTTTTCCCCCTTCTGGTTTGGATTTGTTTTTTGGGGTTTTTTTTTTGCCTATTCTTAGGTGCAGTTTTCCCAGTTTCTTGGGCTCCCTCCCCACCACAGCCTGGCTGTTGGAATGGGATGCAGCTGCTCTGGGGGCTCCTGGTCCCTCTGTGGGACACAGACCATCACAGGAGCCCCATGGGGGCCAAAGGGATTCCTTTGGACAGCCCCCAGGTATTTAGAAACAGATACTTCCTCTTGTTTTCAGAGTTTCCTCAATAGATTTCCACAGGAAAAGAGGGAAATCTGCATGAAAAACAGGAAGCAGTTCTCAAAAGTTTTATGTAACACAGCACTAGAAGGAAGACTTAAAATAAATGTGGGTGTTTGAAGCAGTAGGTGATATCAGTTGTATTATCTTAATGTGAAAACAATGATTAAATTTAACATCATAGCACTTTAGCAGAGTTAAAAACCTCAGGGATTTATAAAATATATTTAGCTTTTCATTTTAGTTGACAGTAGGTGACTACTATTGAAACTTCTACAACAAGGTGTTTTCTATTTATACTTTATTGCCCCGGGCAACTCTTTTGGAAAACTTCCCATCTGCTTCAAATCTTGGCTGAGATCCCAAACTTTCTAATGCTACCAGATCCATTCCTCTTGCCCCAAATGTAAGACTTACTATATCCCCTTGGCTTTTTTGATGCTCTGCAATCCAGTTTCAAACCCTGAGATTTAGGCTTTAGAAGGAAGACAGGTCAGGATAAAATTTGACAAAATCTGACACACAGAAATATTTGCTGATTAAAACCTTCTAGAAATTTTGCACTGATCCTTTGTGATCCATCTTCAAACTCCCATGAAGTTTCAAATGTTACGGAGTTGTTCTAACTTTTACTGCAGGCACTGAAAAGAGAGGAGGAGTTTGTAATTCTGCACTTTAAAAGCAAGTACAGTCACATCAGGAAAACATTCCAGTTGATTTCTGGATGCATTGGGAAGCTCCTTAGCCCATTAGAAAATGGGGACACAGCGTGTGGGATGAGAATTTTTGAGGAAGAAACCCTTAAATTTGTAAATCCTTCAAAGGAAATTTGACCTTAATTTTACTGTCACCTTTTACACTTCATAAAGCCAAACATCAGGAAGCAGATGGATTTGGCCTTCAGAGTATGTTGTTTGTATTTAGGAACTCAGGGATAGCATATTCTGGGCTCATTTCTAATACAGAAGATGGTAAAAAATGAAAGCAGAGTATGTTCCTGTGTTTTACTGCCAGGCTTTAGTAATTAGGCACATTATGTTTCAAGAGAGATGTGAAATAAAAGTTCAAAAATCCTCATAATCCAAGACCATCAAAACCAACATCCCTTTTATCCATGCTGGGCTGGAAATGCTGCTGTTTCAATTTTTCAAGCTGTACTATCTCCACACGAGAATTTCGAGGAAACATTTCAGCCATGGCATATTCTACTTTCTGAAGTTTCCATGAGAGGGAGTGTAGAAGGCTTTGGAGATGTGAAGGAGTCCCTGTGGGTCAGTGCAGGGACAGGAGTGAGGAGCTGCACAGCTCCTGGGCTTCCTGCAGCTCGGCCAGCAAAGCCTCCTGCCTTTGGTTTGCTGCTCGAGTTAAAACTCCTGAACAGGCTGGTGTTTGTCAAGAGGCTGTTTCAGCTGAGATAGACTAGAAAAAAACCAGTAGCAGGGCTTTGTAGTCAGTGTAGATATTTCTTGGGTTTGGTTTCTGTAGGTGCTTTAAACAATGGGGAAAAAAAATCAATATAGTCTGTGCAAAGTGCAACGCTTGCAGTGTTAAGCCTGAGATTTATCAGCAGAGTGACCTTCTCCCTCCAAACCATCACTTATGGTTCTTTAAAATGCTCTTGATTGTTGTGAGTCCAGGTAATCAGTGCAATCTTTCACTGCAGGGTTGTGTGCTGCTCTGTGGTGTGCCCTGTTGTTCAGTGACTGAGAGAGTCCCTGTGAGAGAATTTGCATCCCTGCAGAGTTCAGGCTGGGAATAACAACCAAAGGTAGGATTTCGCATGCTCTGCCTGCCTTTTGGATTGTAAATTCCTCAAAACAGGGCATGACTACACCAAACACCATATATCTGGAGGGTCATTAAAAGAGGCTGCTGGCAGTAAACTAAGGCAGCTGTAGGTTTATGTCCTTGAGGGATTAATGGCAGTACCACACGAGCAGGTAGAAGGCTGGTTTGCATTACCACAAGCTCACTGAACTGCACTGATCCTGCCCAGAACTGGGATAGTTAGGATAAATACTGCTTATTTTCAGGTCCTCCATCCCACTGGGAATGGAAAGGACCTTAGACTCAGATGTGAGGGCCACTATTACTGCTTGTTTGAGAAGTGGCAGACTGCAGATTTGATGAAGGGTCTAGTTCGAGTAAAAAACCCAAACAACTGGTGCATAAATTTGATTTTCTAACAGAAGCATTTGTTTAAAATGCCAGATCATTCCCAGATCTCCAGTGAAAAGCCAAACACATCATTAGCAGCAGAAGGAAAGGACATACTACATGCAGATCTGTTTCAGATGACTTTTAAACTATGTCATGCACCACTGCCTGAAGCAGTTCCAGGTGTCAGTCATGACAGAGAGCACCTTGTGTGAGATGGCACCTGCTTTAAAAATCGTTATTTAAATACACTCACCAGAATAATGGGAATTTAGGCTCTTGTGGGAGAGACACAATGCCAGGCATGCAAGTTCCTAGTGTCCCTTCAGACACTATTTGCTCCAGTTCTAAGAGAGGCCATGCAGGATCAGAGGTTATTGCTGAGTGTATTGCTGCTCTTTGGTGAAGGGCTCAGCAAGATCCTGGCCCACGGCACAACTAACAGGCCTGCCTTTATTCCAAGGGCAGCCTTTTAATCAGGTCCAGGCAATGGGCTTCTGTGGAGATGTTCCAATTGCTGGCTTTTCCCACCTACACTGAGCAAGGTTCTAGGAAGGAGTTTCTTCTGGCCATGTGTGATCTGACATGGACAGTCTGCTGCTGTTCAGTGAATGTATATTCTGACTTTCCCTCTGCAATTGATGCCCAAATGTGGGACTGAGAGCTGGGCTCTTAAACAAGAGCAGCTTCTTCCTGTGCCTGCTCTGTGCAGGCTGTGCTGCTGCTGACCTGGCATAACCCGTTTAGAGGCAGAGATAACTGCAGGTACCTTCCCTGGTACCTCAGCACAGCCATACCCATCACATTTGGAATTCTGGAGTCTGTTATTTCTGGAATTAACTGTGTCTGTTTTCAAACCCACGGAGGAGAGCCCACAGTGACACAGTTGCTCATGGAATAAGGCTGTGCTACTGGTGTGGACTGGGTTTATGTGACTCCCTTGGGAACTCCTCTGGGTTTGGGAAACTGGAATTGAATTGCCATATTGTTTTGGCTCAAAATTTGGCAGATCAAGTACAGTTTTATCTCCATTCTGCTCACGCTGCTATTTCAAAGAAATGGGTTGTTTCCCTGTCTTTCACCCTGCCTATGTAAAAAAGCAAAATATTCAGATCAAGTTGCAGAAAGAATGAGGATTCCCTGTACAGCTTCCAACCCAGAGACACAACTGCAATGTGATGCAAGCACTCCCTAAACATTTAGAGCATCTGTGAACACATTGATAGCAAATGTGTCCCTGTTTGCCCACTCTCCTGTCCTGTGACAGGTAAATTGGATGATCAAATGTTTACAGAGAACCTGAGAACAATGTGACATTCACCTTGGGCCAGTGTTTGCTGCATTTAAAAAGAGCAGAGACTGAAGGACTGGGCTGAATTTCAGAAGTGACCTGAAGCAAGGGTTGCCTATAAAGTTGAATGAGGAGCCAATTATTATTGGGATTTTCAGTTGCTCCTGTAATAAAAGTGGTAATCAAATTTCTGTACCCTCTTAAACAGAGATAAGCTCACAAGCTGGAGTTTTATTGTGTAGAACCCAAATTTCATATAATGAAAATGATATGGCTTGATTTAAGCTGCTCAGAGCCTGATTTGAGTACAATTCATGATATCACATCACTGTTCCATGTAATAACAAGCTACAGAAATCCAACAGAAATGTAAGGCTTAGAAAGAAATATTGATCTTTAGATCGATATAAGACAAAATTAGGAACAATGTGCTTAGAGTTTCATCTTGCTCACTGCCTCCCCATCTCTGACAGGGAGCTGCAGTGGGAGCTTCAGAAAAAGAAAGGCAGGCAAGTCTCGAGCAATCTTTTGCCAGGTTCCAATAATCAGTATTCTGAAATTTTCACACACAGATTATGGATATGGACTTCTGTGGTATTTTAATTGACAGGTAAAAGCTTATCCTTATAGTCACATAAAAGCTTATCTGAGTATTTAAACAGTTTCCCCATTTCACAGGGCTGGATTATTAATTTTGACAGCATTATTCCTCCCCATTGGGAATGACATTGTTGTGGTTAAATCCTGTGGAGTGCCCATTTTCCCTCACTGTTGGCTCTCTCTGCACTCTGGAGAGCCTGCCTGGGACATTCTGGGAGTCCCCAGCTGTAATTCCTGCTGAGTTCCTGCTGGACAGGCCACCTCCACTCCTGGCTCTGAAACAGAACCAGACTATACTGAAGTGCAGTGAATGGAAACAACCCAAAGGTCTCCTAGAGGATTAAAGAAATTGTCTTTACTATTTCCAGGTTCTCATAGTCTGTTGCTGTGGTCCCACTGAACTGGAAATGCTGCATCTGGGCAGACAAGGTTATGCTTCTAGAGCAGCCTTTGTTCCAAGGGGTTTGTTGGTTTCTGTGAGGAAAACTGGATTGTGAACTGCAATTGTGCTGGTGCTGCTCTCATTGACTTCTCATGTCACTACATTATTACAGAGGAAATCTAGACTGAAAAATCTTAACACATTCATGAGATGCCAGGTTGAAAGATACTCACTTTCCAGTCATTAAAAGCCTTCCAGGATTCAGTGCCTGCAACTCTTTACAATTCATAGGTTTATGTATTTATACTTACTTGCCAGCAGAGCATCTGTAACAATGTTCCTTAAGTTAAAAGTGCAAAACAGTCCCTAAAGGAAACATTCTCCTCTCCCCTGGTGGGGATTAGACCTGCAACTTTGAAATCTGATAAAACATGGTTTATTTTTAAAAGTTACATTTCCTGAAGGGGAAACTACAAGTTGTGCTTAAAAAACCAGTAAATTCTTGTAGAATAGAATAGTTCAGCTGGAAGGAACCAACACTCATCATGTAGTCCAAGCATAACTCTTCTAAATCAGTTTGCTTTATAAATTGTCTGTATTTGATATTCATGATGGAGTTCTCTAGAATTCAGAGCACAAAGCCTTCTCCAAGGCTCACACTGATGTGAACAGATTTTAAATGAGATTTTTCTTAATAATCTAAACAGGTAATTTCATCATGCTCCTTTATCACATATACATTTATCTAGGACTAAAATATTCAGGATACAGCCTGTACTTTGTATCTTTGGTTCTGGCAAGGACAGTGTAACCTCTATAACAGATTTTTGCAATAACAAACATGAATGTCAGAGTTCAAAATATACATAAATCCTTGGCCATTTGCACAGAACAAAGTAATAAGATCTATTACACAAAGTTACTTCCTCATCTTAGCATTTAAACCAGGATAGTTATTGTTCTGGGGCCCTGAGTTATTACAGTGGTTGAAATAAGTGTAATAGAAATAAGTCTGAATGGCTGTAGGATGTGCATTAATAAAAGCCACTGCTGTGGGAGCAGCAGCACTGCTGAAAACCCAAACTCTTTGTATCCCTAAGCAGTGCTGCTGGTGTAGGTTGGCTCATGTTTGAAGTGAAAAATGCAAGTGCCATGCAGTTAATAACTTGTTCCATGTAATCTGCTTAAGCTTTGTGTTTCACAGCCCAGCTACTCTGTGTGGTTCTCTTCCATCTGTGTAGCCAGGCTGTTCTGACATCCTTGCAGGGGTTATAAAGGAAAAGAGGATTCTCCATGAATACTTAATTTCCTTTTTTTCAGGGAGCTATAATGTAGTTCTATCTCAGGACTACCTGGACTAGAAATGAGAAAAATCCCTCTTCCCAGGGCTATGGAACACCAATTTCTGTCCCTGATAGCCCCAAAGGAGTGTGAGGAACAAGGTTTAACATGCCTTTATGGGCAGATACAGGTGCCTCACATGTGGTGAATGGTGTCACACAGCCCTCTACATTATTGAACAGGATCTTTAATATTCCATAGACATGCACACACTTGGAGTGACAAAATGTGAACCAACTGCAACCAGCACAAAGGCAAAACAAATATAAGTATTAAAGTACATATTTCATTTCTGATAAACACACAGGATTTTGGGAATGCTCTGCTTGCCCCCAGATCTCCGCTGTGTTGGTAACCACGGGACCAACCCTCTGACAAATGATCTTTTTCAATTATGTGGGGAAATATTTGCTGTGCCAGCATGTCACAAACACTAGACTGGCTTTTCAGATTAAATTTTGCTGTGGGCATGAAGGGATAAAAAGGCTCCCTGCAATACTGGGCTGGCTGTCTCTTACACAAACCCTGACATCTCCATTGAAGGGCTGTGCTGCTTTCCAGCCCAGCAGGAACTCCCGGCTCTGAATGGGAATGAATGAAGTGCTTGGAGCCTGGACAATGGGCATCCTCCAGGCAGTGTCTGCAGGGGGAAAGCCTGACCTAAAGGCAGGGGTTTGTCAGACTACATTTTGGTTGGGCCCTTCAGCCACTTAATCCTGTATCCATTATGCCCACGAGCTTGGGAGGGGTGTGCAAGAAATCCTCTGTGAGGTTGCTAAAGGGGGAAGTGTTGCCTGAAGCTGAGTTCAGAGTGTGGCTCTCACGCTGCAATAGAGGGGTCAGAGTTTCCCAAATTCTACCTGTTCTTCCCAAAGAAACAGTTAATCCATTTGAAATCCTGCTAATCTCCAGGTGTCAGCGATATTTGTGCACCTAAGTGAGATGCGGAGGCTGCAAAAGAATTAAACAGATGTCTAAGCTTGCAGGTCATCTTTTGCTGTGTGAAAGGGAGTTGTAGAAACATAACTAATGTGGTAAGAGCTGCCCACTGACACTGTAGGAGCTTTTAATAGAGGGGGAACTGCTGTGAAGGAAAATCAGCAATGATTCTCCAAGGCTGTGGAGGCTGAGACAGGGCTGAGCTCAGAGCACAGGTCCCCTGAAATGGAAGGTGTGACATGAGCCTGATTCTCAGAGCTGTAACTGGGGACTCCTGCAGATGAAACCACTTCTAAAATCAAACTCTTATTTTGACATTTGATGTATATTTAAAGCTCAAAGGCAGTACTTAGAGATGCATTTCCCCTGCTATTCAAGTACCCTGGTGCACCCTTAGTGCTTCCCTGCCCTTCACTCTGCAGTATTTCAGTAATTTCCATGGTGACTCAGGTGGAGATGCCACTCTTGTATTTGCCACCTCCTAAGACATTTCTTTAATTGGTATTTTAGCTGCTTTCTTGGCGCATGTAACCTTTCCTCAGGCTGAGCACCTTGCAGGAAGGGGCTGCACAGCTTGTGGGCCCCACTGTGCAAGAATCACTTCCTTTTGGTCTGCTTTGAAGCTGCCTCCTGCTTTCCTGTGCTTCCTGCACTGAGACTGAACAATTTTTCCCCATCCATCCTCTTGAGGAGGATTTTACACACACTTCACCCCTCTCCTCAGCTATTTCTCTCCCACCTCTGCACATGCCTTTTTTCCACACTTGTTGCCTTTTCTTTGCCTCTTCCAGTTTAATTGTTTTAGGTGAAAGGATCATAATTTCCTTTTTCTGATACAGGTGTTCTGTGAATGAGTATAATTATTTTCTTTATATTGTTCTTTATTCATTTTGTAATAAATTTTAATATTATATTTCCTTTCCTCCTTGCAACTGAACAGATGATGCATTCCTAGACTTATAAAGCTCAAAGATATAACTCCTCAGCACTTTAATAAACTCTGAGTTCATCACTGCCTCCGTTCCACTGAAGCTGGGAGTGTTGTTTGAGGTTGGTTTTGGTTGTTTCCCACGGTCCCCCCAAAATGCATCAGTTTTCCTTATGTAGTCACTCAGTGTCCTGAGATCATTCTGCAGTTCTTCACAGCTGATCCTAGTTTTTCACATCTTCACTAATTTTAAAATATTTTTTTCAGTATTATTTTATCTACAAATCAAATGATAATCACATTATTGCAGCTTTCCTTACCATGTGATATAAAGCCTATTTCCCTGACTAAAATACAGCCCAAACCAACCCTGTTTCCAGACTACCAGTCACAGCTGGAATTAGGACAAAACCAGAGTTACATATCCAGCTCCCCCTCAGTGGATATTCTGATTTGAATCCAAGCTTTGTGATTCAAGTGCACTTTTAGTGGAGACATGAATCAAATTACTGAGCTGGAACTTTACTGCTTCTAATTCCAGAGATTAATTCAGACTCACCTCTGAACGATGGTCTCTTGTAGAGTGTGTTTAATGAGACAAAAACATCCTGATCTATCGTGGATTTTAACAGGGTACCATTTTTTTAAGCACAAATTAATATTGTAAATATAAAATCTATAATGTGTCTATGGTGCATATCATTCACTAATTTTTTTTCCATTTATTTAATTGAGGAGGGAGGGGAAGCCCTTTAAATTTAAGGATACACCAACTAAGCCACATAAGCTTATTTACACCTGTTTTATAGCATTGACCTGGCACTTTCTGTGTTATATTCTGAACCAGATCATGGGTTTACAGTTTCACTTTCAAGTAATGGAAAAAATAATGCATTTTTGTAAAGCATGGCAAAGCAGCAAATGTTCCCAGGGTCACGGAAGGGCTTTTGTCATTCAAAAGTCGCTTCATTTTAAAATTCAAAAGGACTTGTTTGCTTAACTTCGCCCAAAATAAATTCATCTGATCTTAAAGATTCACGTTCTGAGCTAATCCCAAACTGGAAATTCAAACATAGATTGAGATTCTGGGGGGAAGAAGGAGAGCAGGAGGACCAGCTGGAAGTGAGCTGGGTGCTGTGCATGTTGAGCTGACGGATAGTCCCTAACCCTGCTTTTGAAGACAGTGCAGTGCCCTGGCTGTCCCTCCGCATTTCACCAGCTCCCCCAGTCACACCCACCTTGCCTCTTGTAGCTGTTCCCTCGTCCTCCCTCCCACACAGAATCAACCCAGCCATTCCTGGGCCAGCATCAAACTCTTCTTTGAACCAGTGCTCTGTCCCTGGCTGAGGACAGCTCAGATGCTCATCCCGAGGATCCTGTTCCCCTGGAGCACAGAAGGGCATCCAGGCACTGCCACTCCCCGTGCCCACGCAGGACCCTCCTGGGTGGTTTCCAGCTTCAGAGGAAGGGGGGCTGTGTGCCCCCCAAGGCTGTGTGTGCCCCCCATGGCTGTGTGTGCCCCCCCATGGTTGTGTGTGCCTCCCAAGGCTGTGTGTGCCCCCCATGGCTGTGTGTCCCCCATGGCTGTGTGTGCCCCCCCATGGTTGTGTGTGCCTCCCAAGNCATGGTTGTGTGTGCCTCCCAAGGCTGTGTGTGCCCCCCCATGGCTGTGTGCCCCCCATGGCTGCGTGTGCCCCCCATGGTTGTGGGTGCCCCCCCATGGCTGTGTGCCCCCCATGGCTGCGTGTGCCCCCCATGGTTGTGGGTGCCCCCCCATGGCTGTGTGCCCCCCATGGCTGCGTGTGCCCCCCATGGTTGTGGGTGCCCCCCCATGGCTGTGTGCCCCCCATGGCTGCGTGTGCCCCCCATGGTTGTGGGTGCCCCCCCATGGCTGTGTGCCCCCCATGGCTGCGTGTGCCCCCCATGGTTGTGGGTGCCCCCCCATGGCTGTGTGCCCCCCATGGCTGCGTGTGCCCCCCATGGTTGTGGGTGCCCCCCCATGGCTGTGTGCCCCCCATGGCTGCGTGTGCCCCCCATGGTTGTGGGTGCCCCCCCATGGCTGTGTGCCCCCCATGGCTGCGTGTGCCCCCCATGGTTGTGGGTGCCCCCCCATGGCTGTGTGCCCCCCATGGCTGCGTGTGCCCCCCATGGTTGTGGGTGCCCCCCCATGGCTGTGTGCCCCCCATGGCTGCGTGTGCCCCCCATGGTTGTGGGTGCCCCCCCATGGCTGTGTGCCCCCCATGGCTGCGTGTGCCCCCCATGGTTGTGGGTGCCCCCCCATGGCTGTGTGCCCCCCATGGCTGCGTGTGCCCCCCATGGTTGTGGGTGCCCCCCCATGGCTGTGTGCCCCCCATGGCTGCGTGTGCCCCCCATGGTTGTGGGTGCCCCCCCATGGCTGTGTGCCCCCCATGGCTGTGTGTGCCCCCCATGGCTATGCAGCACCAGCCCCTGCCCCAAGGACATGAAAGGCTGTCAGAGCTGCCCTGGCTGGGCCCCCCGTTCCCCCTCCCCAGAGTCCTGGTTTGTTTGGCACAGCCTGGGCAGTTCCATCATTCACTGACTGTTTGATTTAAGGCTCCATTCCCTGGGTCAGGAAAAGGCTGGGGAGGGAGGGAAGATGAAAGGATGTGATGCTTTGACAGCTTCTTTTTCAGGGTAATGAGCAGAACTGCTCTTTCTTCCCCCTCCTGCTCCCCACGGCCTTTTCTTTCTTCCCAGAGCCCTGGGAAGGGAAGGATCGAGGTTCAGCTCTGCCTTGCAGGCACTGACAGACAAACTGGAGGCCTTGGGGTGTCTTTGTGGGCTCTGCAATGGAGCCATTGCTCTGCTTAGGAGTTGTTTGCTGTTTGTTTCCTGGATATAATGACAGGTGAATGTGGATTAATAGAATTAAAGCTTTGACTTGAGTACACGAGGCACCAAAGCAACAATGACCTGCTGGTGACTTGTGCACTCCTTCACAAAGCAGCTCCATGAATTTATCTAGTCCATGGGAGCTGCCACAGCAAAGCTCACTCTGCTTGGAAGAGGAAGAAATAGTTGCTGCCTTTCCAGCATTAATAATTTTCTGTTCTAAAAAGAGGTAATTTACTTAATAAAGAGGTAATTTAGATTATAAGCAACCTACACCCTAACTAGAAGAAAAGAGTTGTTTGATGTAAGACATTGCTGTTGCAGAAGCAGAGCCCTAACTGATAAGGCTGGAGAACTGAAATTTAAGCATAAATGACTTTTAATATTTCACAACAAGTGCCAAGCCTTAGGCATTGACAGTTCCTCAGATTTATATACAGTAAAGGCCTAAACACCTCAGAACTCTCAGGATCTTAGATCCTCAGCGACGATTTTTTTATGTGAATTCAGAGCTTAGATCATTCATATACTGCACACTATTTACCTAAAAACCTTTAAACTTACTTAATTTTTGAAGTTTCTTATTTTTAAATCCATTTGAAGCATTATGTGTAAATCATGATTAACAAAAATTCCCAAACTAGAGAGAGCAGGGAACAACAGGAGAGGGGGACAAGTAGCACAAGAATAAACCTGGTGTGTAATTCTGAGATGAATCATAACTTTTCTGAAGGATACCAACCCCCTGACCACACTGAAAGGTCTTTTGTTCAAAGTCAGTGGGAATATTTCACAGCTGGAAGACTTCTCCTGAAAAACCCATCACAGCCCAGCAGCACAAGCACATTCTCGCTGACAGCATAAGCTAAAACCATTCTTATTTTTGGTCTTCTTATTCTTTTTCCTCTGCTGAAGGAATTGTCCCTTGGGAATGTGGATAGCTTTGGAAATTAAGCAGAGCCTTGTACATTCTTTAATGGAAACACAGATCTTTTAGACTAAGGACCAGCTTCTCATAATTTCTGCTTATAAGAGTTCAAATACATATTTTTGTTTGTTTGTTGACTTAGAAATCTGAGGAAAAATATTTTGCAACTAAGGAAACTGCCTTTTCAACATGAAACTGAAATGAAATATTTTATTGATTTTTTTGTGTCTTAAAGTGGTATTTTGCAATTTGACTTAAAAATGTCATTCACATAGGAAAAATCACAACACTTCAGCATGAAAACACCCAAGTAAAATACTACCATTTTCCAGCTTTTCCTTTTATTTTTCTCCATGTGGAATCTTGCCTGATGTAACCTAAATACACAACTAGTTTAAACTGTTCCCAAACTACACTTTTGGAGGATGAACTGAGCACTTTGCCTGGCTCTGAGTCTGTTTCTGAGTGTGACAATACTGTACTCTGAGCTCAGCTTAAACCTGACGATGCTGGACTTTGAACTTGGCTGATGTCCCCACACACAGCTCGGGATGCCTTTATGTCCTGTGAGTTAATGCCAAGGACGTGTGACTGGGGGCAAGTGCAGAGAGTAAAAGCAGAGCAGATGTGCTGGGAATACCACATCTGTCAGTGTTATGATTCACGGGACATCAGGAACCTTCCCTGGAACACTCTGCTGTGACCAGAGACTCTTCACAAAACAAAGCACCAGGGCCCAGGTTTTATTCTGGAGATTGTTGAAAGGTTTGGGCTCTTTCCACTGAAATCTGATTCCTACAACACTGGGCACCTCTGCCCCTGGAAGGGATGATGTGTGCTGTGGCAGCAATTAGCACAAGAACCTCACATACCCTTCAGAGAATACTTTTCTCCCCAGACAAGGAGGGACTGCAACACACAGTCAGTCACAGCTTGTGCACCTTATTTTTAAGCAGTAAGAACGATGCTGTGAAGGCTGAGGTTACTTGTTACACAGAAGCACATTCCTGAAGATGTGTCGTGCTCAGAGCTGACATTTGGCATTGACTGGCCAACCACTTCTATTTTATAAAGTACATTTCTATGTGAAATGGTGAACAGAACACAGGCAAAACCCTGGGATACAGACACCTGCAATAGTTGCCAAGCTTCAGCTCAAGCTTTATGTTTTCAGTCTCTGAAGCTGAGCTGCACCTTTGTGACCCTTTAAGGACACACATATTGATTCATTTTGATCAGAATCTGCCCAATTTTCACATGGGCAATATGAAAAGCTATAAAAATGTATAGAACCCCTCTTTTTTCAAAGAAAAAAAATGATCTCTGAACTAAAGCCAGCACCTTGATGTATTTTACAACTTTCAGGTTGCTTGACCAGAGCACACAAATAGTTCCACATCTGGAATTGTGAAAATATAATAGAATTATAGAGTAATCTGGGTTGGAAGGGACCTTATATATCACATAGTTCCAAGCCCCTGCCAGCTGAATATCTCTTCTCTACAGCGGACCTAAGCAAACAGTTTGACGAGCTCCTCCTCCTGCTCTCCTTCTTCCCCCCAAAACCTCAGTCTGTGTTTGAATTTTCAGTCTGGGATTATCTCAGAATGTGAATCTTTACTACGAGATACATTTACTCCCAGTTTTACTTCAGTGCAGGGCATTATTTTGTAGCTATTTCTCTGGTTTGAGGGCAGCATTATCCTCAGGTTGTGACTGCAGTTTTCCTTGGCTACAGTTCTGAATAGCTGAGATTCAGATTGCCAGGCAAATCCAGGAAAATGCCAAGTAACACAAAGAGAATACCCTAAACCACTCATGAGAGAGGCAAATACCAGTCTAGAGTTTAATCACTTGGCTAAGCAGGCAGACAAGATCCTGATAAAGCTGAAAAACACGCTGGAGAATAAAGGGAAGAGAAAGTACAATAAACAGGGCAGGGATTCAGCAGGAATCCTGACTCTGGGGAGCAGTAAAATGAACAAATATTTGCAGGACTGCAAAAAAAACAGTGTCATTGAAAGGACAGAAATTGCCTTGACTGTATTTCCTCACATCAGTGCCATTCATTAGCTCATCCTCCAACCTGCTCAGAGTCCAGGCAGTTTGAACCACTGAGTGACTGTCTCCCTCTGCTTCTGGCAGTTCCCAAGGAATGTGGGGGTATTCCAAGTCTTTTGATCTTGGCTGTGCTGTCCTGGGGATGGGGTTTAAGAACTTAGCTTGGCTGTGGGTTTGTGTTATGGCAAGTTCCCAGGGAAGTCATGGAGTCAATGAATTTACTTTCTAGCTATTAACCCAGGTCTCCAGATGATTTAGTGTTTATATTACATAGAGGAGCTTTCTGAGAACTGAAGTTATGATGCAGTAGGATGGTTCCCTGTGCTCTGGTACTTCTTTCTCTGGGTGGCCACCCCTGTCAGACACCTGTTTGAAGCAGCTGCTGAAGGAGAACATGTTGCTTGCAAATCAAAGGACAGGTTTGAGTGGACTGGGCCAGATTTCTCAATTCCATGCTTTTTTTTTCCTGGTACATAAATTTCAAAGGCTTTTTGTTGAGTTTGATTTGATTTTTTGAGCATAACACCCACAAACTTCCCTCCAACAATTCTAGGATGACTTCACTCATCTTGTTACATTGCCATCGGTTTTGGGATGTATTCCAGAGATAAAGCCTCATGCCCTGCAGATCCTTCCATATTCTGAGAGCAGAATATTTTAGCAAGACAAGTAAGTTTAATCTGTTTGAAAAGTTGGGTTGCCAGCATCTGTCTTACAAACTACCCTGTCTGGTTTGTATCCTGAAGGAAAGTGAGATGAGGAGCAAAGAGTAAATAATTGCTTCTTACTGCTTTAGTAGAACTTCTCATCTTATAAGATGATTTTCAAGTTTTATGAAGAAAACAAAAAGTTAAATTTCTTTTCTTCCTTCAGCAGAATAAAAAGCTTAGAAGAATGCAGAATTCTCTGCTTGTGCCTGAGTGATGATCAGCAGTGTTTGATTTGCAGAGTAACCTAGGGGAACTGACACAAAAACAACATGTGCTGAACCCACCTGAGATATTGGTGGTTGTTTTAATTTTATCTCTAGAGAGGTTCGGTGAGTAGTTAAGTACTTTATAGGAATTGTGTTTAAGTGCCTGATTAAAGCACTTGTCAATACTCTGGTCCTCTCAGGATCTTGCCCTGGTGGTTTTACTTTGGATTTTTGTCAATATCTGTGACATCAGGGAGATAAACATAAAAAGCCACAGTGAAAGCACAGGTTATACTTTGAGGTTGTGTATTACTACTTTGTCTTACAAAACTGACCTGAACAAAAAGTAAATTATAAAAATGCAGCTGGCTCTTCAAAGCCTCTGTTAGGGAGGTCTGGCCAGCTCCCATGCAGGAGCAGATTTATTGCTCAGTGTGTTCTCCTTACTCCTGTAAGCACAGGAATGCTGATGAATCCAGAAGGTGATGAATCCTCAGGGGTGCATGAGCAGAGCAGAGCTCGGTGGGACCTGGTCACATGGAGGTGGGAAAACCACAGTGCTCTGGGCAAAGTCCCTTTCTGCAGGTGCTCTGGAGCACTGAAGGGGCTACAAACTTGTCAGGTTTGCTTAAGGAACGAAGAGAGGACAAGTGTGTGTCTGTGCAGCCAACAGGGAACTGGCCCCCAGGGAGGTCCATCCTGAGCTCTGTCACTGTGTGTGACAGGAGGTGACAGCCTCTTGGCTCACAGGTGACAGACAGCTGTTCCTGTGCAGCTCTCCTAGGCTGATGTGAGCTGGCTTTTGGGTCAAGAGAGACACAGACCCCAGTCTCTCCACGCTGATACCTCCATTCCCAGCCTGCTGTGCCTGTGTCCCTGTGCAGTGGGGTCTGCAGTGTCAGGGTCTGTCAGGGGGCTGATATCAACGTTACTGCATTTCTTAGGTCTATGAGCTGCTCCCAGCAGGGAGATCCCAGCACGGGGCAGAGATGTTGTGTCACCAGCCAGGCACAGGTGCCTGGGCAGCAAGTGCCACACTGCTGGTGCTGGAGGGGAAAGGTGTTGCACGGGAGCTCCCCCAGCAAGCCAGAGGGCTCGCTGATTTAGGACCATGTCTGATGTTCGTTCGTGCACTGACCCCAAGCCAGTGACTGTTATGGGGGATGTGCTTTCCAAGGCGCCCAACCTCTGATGGGGAGTCCACTCTTCAGGTTTGAAAGGGGTGTGGGAGTAACTTTCTTCTTTAAAGTTATGTTTGTGTATTAAATTAATCTTTCTGTTTTGCTGGCATAAGACAAGACAGATATGTTGCATCACCAAGAAAGCTAGTGCAGTAATAGTGTCCATGTTCTTGGGGAAAGGCTGTATAAAGCCAGGGCAGCCAGAGGAAGGAGGGAGGTGCACAGCTGTCACTGTGGCCACCAGTCTGCTGGCTGAATTTCCAGGCACCGACTCAAGGCTACAGAAACACTGACTACACACCCTCTGGGGAAAAAGAATCATCTCTCTGCTACAGGAGGGGCTGGAATGATGCAAACTGTGCACAGAGGGTGGAGGAGACAGCTTTAAGAAGCAACTGTGCTCCAGAGGACAGCTCGTGGGGCTGTGGCTTTGTGGCTGTGCTGCAGTGGGTGTGCAGGGGGCTGCCAGCCCTCCAGCCCAGGGAGGGTGGGCCAGGGCTGTGGGAGGCAGCCAGGCCAGGGGGAATGGGCAGCTCCCTGTGTGTGGCACTGCCATTGTGCTCCAGTGATTTACTCCCCACGCAGCAAATAAGGCCAGCCAGATAAAAGGAGGATTTAGTGGGAAGGCAGGGAAAGCCTCCCAAGAATAAACACTGTGTAACTAAGAGCCCAGCATGGAAAAAGGCCAAAGAACTGGCTACACTTCCAACATCACAGCACACAAGCACAAGCTTCCCTGTGGATAAATGCATACATTTGAATGGATTTGAAGCAAAGGTCTTGCTATTACTACAGGAAGCATTGAGAAACTTGCCTTTGAAATAAAACTAGCCCTTCCATAGAAAGAGGTGTGACACATCTTCAGTGCCAAGTTAATATACTTAAATTGCTCCGTACAGTTCTCTCTACCATGTATAGCAGTATCTTCCATTATCCCTTTTTTAGGAAATCAAAGTGATCCTTTGAAGCATTCCCAATGAGAGTAATCTGATTTGTTTGTTTAGCTTACAATTATTGTATGAGCAGAGACCCACACATAGTCTAAGCTTTATGTGATGGGAACATATTCACCTGCCACTGCTAACTTCTTCAAAAACTTGAAGTTCTGCAGGTTTTTTTTGGGAGACTTCTATGTAATACGTAACTTCTTAAAGTCCTAAGTAGAAAACAATATCAGATACAAGCAGAATTGGAAAATAAAATGAGATGACATCAGTTCACCCAAAACACCCTGAGTGCTTTTACAGACAAGAGCTCTGCAAAGTAACATTTCATTTTACCCTCTGTGAGCTCAGTTCCCTGAGTGCCACAGTTCCTCCTGCCATCAGTCCCTGCTCCCTGCCTGTCACTGCCCTTGGCCAAGGACATATTTATCATCTGCAGGTCTGTCCAGGCCTTGGTGTGGTCCAGCACACAAACACCCACTGCCTCCATACACATTTTGTGCCACCTGAAATAAATTTCAAGATGAACTTCACCTATTGATGGCGACAGTCAAGTAGAAATTGCACAGATTTTCTTTATTTAATGTCTAATTTTTAAAATAGAACAGTTCTAGAATGCCTAGATAAAAAACATGTATTATCATTCCCACTGGAAATAACCTGCTGTAGACACTTTCTACGGTGCATTAGTGTTTCCTTCCTAGGGCTTTTCTCTCTTCACTTAATGGAGCTGATTCTGTACCAGTTAGGAATATTTCCATATTCCATTCCTGTTCTTGGATTATTGATTTGGTCCATCCTGTTATATTTTACAGAGTAAATGACAACTTGAGATATTATGAAAAAGATCAGGATAGTGTCTCCTGAAAGAAAAATGGAACTATTTCCAATGTAAGATAACCTAAAGCATAAGTTTTTAGAAAATTTTAACACTGATGAAACAAATAAGAGAAAATTATGCTAGAGGCCTCAATCTTCATATTTATAGGAGAATATGAGGGGATGAAACAAGCCTCTGCATTCCATGCAACAAGAATTCCTGCTCATTAACACATAAAAATGCTGATGGATAATTAAGTAATTTGGGAGACAGACCATGCATATGGGAAGCATTTTTGGTATTGTATGACCCCTTCCTCTGACCTATGTAATTACTGTGCTGCTGATTAATGCAGCAACATAAACCCTCCGTGAACATCTCTATTATGAAGTGTATTTCAACTCTAAATTGCCTTTCTTTTTATTTGTTATTCTGGGATCAAAAAAAAAAAAAAAGAAGAAGGCTGTTAAATTCTTTTATTCCCTCCAATGCTATTAAAAATAAAAAGAATCCATAAAATGTATTAACTGATCAATTTTTAAGCCACCTACAATGTAGCATAGAAAACAGAGCCAACTTATATTTGGCAGGAACAATTCATGTCAAAGCAATCTAATTTCCTTTTCTGACAGGAGAAATGGCTGAATGGATAAAAAGGAGCAATAGATGTGACATTTTTATTGTAGTAATATTGTTAGATGTGGCATTCTTATAAACAATACTTATAAATCATATATATTAGAATGCATGGATGGTGTCACCCTGAGCTGGATCACAACTTAGCGGGGAAAAAAAAAGTTTGGGGAGTAGCTGGTGAGGATTTGTCCTCAGATAGTGTCTGTCAAGGAAAGGCCACCAAATTGCAGCCTGGGACCTCACCAGGGTGTTCATCTGGGCTTCCAGCTTCTGGCAGAGAAATTACAAGGGTGCAATGGACACCAAGCTGGGAGGGAATGAGCAGTTTGGACGTCAGTCCCAATGGCATCCTGAGAAACTGGAAAAGCAGTCCAAAAATGGAACAGCTGAGCTCCTGTAATAACAACTGGAAAGAACTCTGGCTGGGGAAATGAAATCAAGTGCCCCAGTACAAAATGAGACCTCCCTGGGCAGTTTTGCATAAAAATGTGGAGTTGTCTGATTTCCTAAACCCTTCTGTATCCAGACATTGAGAATTACACACTTTTTATATAATATCAATGATAAATAGACAATTTCTTGTGACATTTTTTTCCCCTAAAATGAATGGAACTTGCGCTTTTCAGTAAGAAATTTACTGAAATTTAGTTCTAAAACATCTGAGCTGACTCACTAACTTGACAGGGATTAAAAAATAAAAGCTTAAAGACAGTGCAAATGTCTAAGGAGGAGGAAAGGGGACAAAAACCTGACACATGCATCCATTGTAGGACGAACAGGATGTGCACCTTGAGACAAGAAGTATCTATGAACTATTTGGTCAATCAGGTTGGTTTAGGAAACTAATGATGTGACAGGGACATTTCAAACCCTGATACAGGAACCTGTGCACTCAGAAAAAGTTCATGCTTAAGTCATTCAAATTTGCAGGAACGTGAATCTGGAATATGAAAATCAGGAACAGCCGATTATAGTTATATACTCCAATTTAGGAAAACATTTAATCACTTGCAGGTACTTAAGCACTTTCTTGAACAGATGCAAATTGTGTTGTTTCCTGAGTTAGGGATTATCATTTAAGGTCATGGTTGTGATTCCAGATCTAAATGATAGCAAGCATGTATCAGATGAAGGTCTAGAAGTAGGATTTGGATGCTTAAAGAGCTTTGAAAATCTGAACCTCAAAGAAGAAATAATTTCCTTTATAAATAGGAAACTATAAATAGGAGCAGCATGGAAAGGTCCCAGACTGGACTCAAATGTGATAGTCTCTGAAGAAATTAGCCTTTGGCTGAGGTGAAGCTGTGGCACTCCAAGGCAGCTGAGGTGAATCCCCAGGGGACACAGCTGCAATCATAAATGCTCTCTGCAGGACACTCCAATGCCCATTCAAATCTCCACTGCTACCTTGCAGCATTAGCTCTTGCCAAGCCCAGACCCTGCTCACAATCTCTGGGTGGCACTTGGCCATGGAGAAAGCTGCTCACTGCAGTAGGAACTGCCATACAGACCGGCTTAGGTAGCACTGCAGGTAACACATCTGCCCAGGGCCAGGCAGCAGCTCCCCCTCCATCTCCTTGGCCACCTCAGCAGCTTCCCCTCAGTTGGCACTCCCAGCACCTCACCCAAAGGATGCCCCTGGCTCTGGGTTCCTGCACAGCAGCAGGTGATTCCCTGGGAGCAGAAGGAGTCTGTGCTCTGGAACACGAGTGTAAGCATGTAAAGGGAGTGGGACAAGCCCCAGTGCCAGAGGATGTGTGGGCAGGGACAGCTGGCATCAAACTCCTTCACCACAGGAACACATTGCTCTGCACTGCTTAACTTCAACATTTCCTGCCAGGCTGGGCACCTCTGTGCCACTGTGGAATGTGTGGAATGATGGTATTCCATGTACTATGGAGTATGACCACAGGCATGCAAGTCACAGTCATCATTAAAGGTCTCTTTAATCCAAGAGCTCTATTACATGGATGAGGAGATGGAAGTACTTTATGCCCAACAGAGAATCTGAAAGGGTGGAAACTGGTCTGGTCCTGTTAAATGTGCCTTGGGGCTAAAAAAGGGGTGTAGTTCCCAAATGGTCAGTACTGCACCATTCCTGAGCTTTACACTCACTTCAAATTAGCATGCAATTTAAAAATAAATATTACAAAGGAAGGTTATCTTACCAGGAACATATGATTTACATTTTTGAACTCACACTATGTGTTTTGATGTAACCCATCAAGTTCCTGCTCTGCAAGGCCCAGCAGACAGTCCTTATTACCTCCATCTCATTCATCTCTACCTGTTTAAAGGTGGGTTTTTTTATCCTCCATCATATTTTGGAAAAGCAATTCTGCACGACAGAAGTCTTTGGTGCTCATGCCAGACAGGACGTGATAGACTGGACAAGTAGTGTGACCCTTCTTAGCACCAAGAATTTTATCATTTATCCAGATATCCCTGGCAGTCATCCTGCACATTACGTGCCCTCACAGTGCTTTTTAAATCCTACAGATGTTTAAATAAATGCTTTTATCTTCTGCAATCACACAGGTATTAACATACACAATGCTTACAGAAAGACACTGGAGAAAACGGTTATTTTTAGAATTTCCTCACTTCATAAAACAGTACAATAGCTTTGATGCTACAAATAACTTGCTATGAATTCTTCTTATAAGCAAACAGAGGAAGTGTAAGTTTAGGAAGAGACAGGGAGTTCAGAATAGACAATGTATTAAAATGCTAGGTTTAGTACAGTTAGTAAAAATATATATAAATATTGGCTTTGCTTTGGGTCAGTGAAAATATAAACGAGATTTTAATCCATAGGTCAAGCTGCAACTTGGGCAGAAAAGCCTAACACTCGTCTGAGGTAAAATGCAACACAACCAGTGAACTATTAAACTAATCACCAACTTTTTGACTTTTGGAAACATTTGTTTATGTTATTATAAAAGTGGGAGCTAGTTGGATAATTTGTTTTTTGCTTGAGATCCCCACTATATTGTTTGTGGGTTTAGGAAAGTTTCAGCTTCTCTCTTCTGGAATATTACCTATTCTGTCAGTGAAGAAGCAGTGAACACACAGCAGAGTCCAAAACCACTGGCCACAAGTTGGCCTTGTGTGCCTTCCCCCAGTTGCTATGACAAGTTGAAGAGCTTTCCTAAGACACAGAGTGTCATCCATCTGATTACAGCTGGCTTTGGATGTGACCTAATGAGCAGGAAATAGTGGGAAAAAAAGAAGTGTGCTGGAAATGGTTTCTGAAGGACCATCAGCAATTTGTTTGGGGGCTTTCCTGAAGCATTAGTATGTCCTGTTGAGACATTTCTGAGTCCTGTTGCTGTGTGTGTTTTAGCAGGAACTTCAGCTCTCTGCACAACAGCACCCTTACCTCGGCCTACCTCCCACTCCACTCCTCCTATGGATCCCTACCAAGAAAATGGAGAAGCAGCTTCTAATTTCCCTCTGGCTAGATTTTACAGGATGTACTTGGAGACACTTAATAAGCCACAACCAGTGATTTTCAAACTAACTTTGTGATTTTATAGGCATTCTTGACGGATTCAGGCTTACCTGTAGTGCTGCAGTTCCGATTCCAGCTGCTGAATGTGTATTTGCAGATGTGGCACCTCGTTAGCTTTCACCTCCAGCTCCTTCACTTTGCCAAGGCTGTTCAGGACAGCGTGCCTTGCCTCTTCAACCTTCCTCCTCATTTCTGCCTGTTCCCTCTTCAGGTTACGGTTGCAGTCTTCCAGAGTGACCAGAGCTTCCTGGGAGCTCCTCAGCTCCCTTTCCAGCTCCTGGTTGAACTTGATTGCTTCTTCCATTTGCCCATCCCTGGAGCTCCGGAGGAGTTCCATTTCCTCCAGGACACTTTGAAGGCACTTGGTCTGGGAGTGGTTCTGGGTTAGTGGTCTCTTACTCCCTAGGAAACAGGGCCCCTCTTCCTTACGGTTAGCATGGCTCTTCCACAGTCCCACCTGTAACGACCAGGAGCAGAAAGCAGGAGAAATTAATGTGCTGACATTTTAATCAAGACTGAAAATGCCTGGATTGTGTTTTGTTGGGTTTTTTAATCACATATAGCTAATCAGCAACCAGTGATCTACTTACCATTGCAAAATACAGAGACAAGGAAACAATCTCTGAAAAGCAGTTTTTAATACTTATCTATAAATTTAATTTTCAAACTACTCATTATTAGGTTATTGCACAAGTTTCTATAGTGTCATTACTACAGTCAGAAGGCAAGGAGTGTTCTGAATAAAGTATTTCCAGTAAAGTCTTGTTCAGTAGAAGCGAGCAGGGAGCAGCTGCGGGTGTTCTGGAGCTCTCCAGTGTCCTTCTGATTCTTTCTGGGACCTCTGACTGGTGACTTCGTATTTGCTTCTAATTTCCTTTCCCTGTAACAGTGGCTTTGACCTGCCATGCTGGATGTTGTGAAGGGGCATAGCCAGTGAATGGAAATGAAGGGTCATACATGGAGCAGTTCTGTGAGTGCTGTGTTCGTATGAAATCCGACCCGATCAGACCTGCCAGAGCAACTGGGGAGCGCTGCCCTTCACTGCTGTGCCTGCTCCAAGCTGTTTCATGTCAGAGTAATTTAACTGCTGCTAAGTCTGTATGGCCAGTACAGCAGGACCAGCAGGAACCAGCCCAAGAATTAATGGGGCTCTGCAGAGGAGCCAGGCACTGTTTATCAGCCTGCTTGCAGAACTGGCTCCAGCTCTGAACTCTCATGACCACAGTGAAGAAAACACACTTACAGTGTTTCCGAGGCATTTATGACTAAGACACTACATGTGCCTGTACGGGTGAGAATCCAAAAGTTCGTTCTTTACCTTAGGAAAAAGCCCTGCAATGGTGCACAAACAGTACATAACTGCCTGTGCATGTGCACTAGAAGAGTGGTATTATACACCTGAAGTCCCCTACACTTTCAGCAGGGTGTTTTCAGCCCTAACCCCCTTAACGATATATGATGCAAAAATACATTTCTCCTTGAAGTCTCCACGTGACCTAACTTTGCTGAAAAGTTAATACAGGGGATGCAAGAGCAACCTCGGTTTATGCCATGCTCCTTCATCCATCAGGCTGGGGCACAGGAGTGACTAACACGGGATTTCCGAGAGCAGCACCCTTCTCACTCCGCTGAGCGAGCCGCTCGTTCCCAAGCGTTACGTGCCAGACTGGATACTGCGCTATTGTCGTTTCGCTCGAGTTTAAAGAGGCACCAGTGAGAAATTAGTTCTGCACTCCGAAACAGACCTGGCGGTCCTTTTCCTGACAGACAGAGGGAGCTTTGCCCGAAACCCTTTTCCGGGCGGGCGCAGCCCCGCACTCACCTGCAGCGCCAGGCACCGCGCGTCGCTGCTCTGCAGGGCGGCCCGCATGTCCTCCACCAGCTCCCGCAGGCTGCCGTTCTCCTCCTCCAGCTTGGCGATGCGGTCCTCGGCCCGCTCCAGCGCCACGATCTCCTCGTAGCACTCCCGCGAGCAGGGCCGGGCGGGGCGCGGCGCGGCAGCCCCGCGGGCGGCCGGGGGGTCGCGGCGGCGGCGGCG
>VXBX01002523.1:0-22368 GCA_013400415.1 Scytalopus superciliaris
CCTAGGATGGTTGCCCGGAGGCTAGTGAGCTTTTCCTGCCCATGGACACACTTTGTCTGACCCTTCAGTTGAGACCTGACTAGCATGGGAGACCCTACCGGAGGCACAAACCACCGCCAGCATAGCTCGCAACCTCATAAGGGCACGCAAGCTTCTCTCTCGCGACAAGGGTGTGTCTGTGGAGAAGAACCATGTCAAGAAGTATTCTTTCTCTCCCTCAGCTATATATGTACACAACTAAAGGTCCCTTAGCTCAGCTGCAGACATCTAGGATGAAGTTCAAATCCTCACACACAACTGACTAGTGTCATTTTGAAAGCCTTGATGGCTGAGATAGACTAACCAGACTTCAGATCTGACAGAGGACCCCCTGGCGTGGCACATGGATGCAGGGTATCTAGATCACCTCCTACAGTGCAAGGCACCAATGTTTAGGTACCTCAAGCAAACCTTGCATGAGTGCCATGTACATCCTATCAATATAGGTAACAAGCTACTGAAAGGATGACAAAAAGGCATGAGACACCTTAGTTCAATAGGTCTTGTGCCATACATAATTGCATGTCTGAACTGAACTCCTATCCTACAGACATTTCACATGCCTGAAGATGAGCTGACATGACCTATGAGTAAAATGAATGAATTAATTAAAGAGAATTCAAATTAATCGAAAATGCTTCTCAATTCATTCCATTTAGATAACCTTTTGACCTAGGACCAATGAATTTGCACTGAAAAAACAAGTCATAATATAAACTGTGTCTAGGAAACTAACCATTGTATATAATGGTTAAAATGGTTTTAAGGTTTAAAATGTTTGGACAGAATTCAGTCCCTGACTGAGACATTCATATTGAGGTATGAAGACTATCTTTCAGCTGCAGCTACAGATGCCTTGAAGCACCTTACAGGCCCAACACTGTTCCTGCTACACCATGTCTGCCTGCAGTATCTTATTGTCAAGGAACAAAATCACTCCCTGGAGATCTAGTGACATCCTCAGTGGAGTCAAAAACACAACACACCTTAAAAGTACATTTCATCAGCTGAACCACTTTGTAGGCATCATTAATTGCATTGATTAAGGACTTGTCTGAATTATTTAAACACATGTGTCTAGTACTGTTTGAGGTGCTGTCAGGTACCATATCTAGTCAACAGCTGCAGCTCCAGAACTGTGCAGATCTCTCATGGTATACATACGTGCTCCATACAGGTGATTCTAGTTACTCTTGGTATTGCAAATAGCACATTACAAGCATTGTACCTTATTAAACAAAAGTTCAGTTTCATAAATCCCTGAACTACATTGGGAAAACCTGACATGCTTAGCCAGTTTCTAACTCAGCAGTTTCTAACACCCATATTGAATTTGATTGGGGGTTTTTATTTATTATTTTAACAAAGATTGCGCTTAAATAACAATTAGACATAAATCAGACATAAATTTAGATATTTGATTTGTTGTTTTGTTTTTGTTGTTGGGATTTGTTCGTTTTTATGTATTTGTGTAACTTTCATATGAAGATTTCTCAAATTTTTAGAATTACCCTCTGGGTTTTGAGTATGTCTTTTGCCGGTGCTCTAAGTTGGTTAGATGCCAGCCAGTCTTCACCTGAGGGATGAGAGCTCAAGCTACTTTAGTAATCCTAATGAGAATACAGCCTCGTGCTAACAAAGATGTACATCTTTCAGACTGAAACTGGCTGGCCGCTAGCCAGTCTTGAGCACCAGTAAAGTGTAAGTTTGCCTCCAAAAGGCCAGGAAGATGCGCTAAGTCAGACTTCCAGCATTTCATAAAATGATCACATTTGGCATAGCCAGATGAATGGCAAAACCTCTGAAAACATCTGTGGATAATGTTAGAATAAATATGTCATAAATGAAGAGACCTTTGTTGACCTAAGATGACTGCCAACTTCACAAATATGCAGGAAGATAAAATTAAGTCCCAGTGTGATCTGGGAAACTGGGAAGTGTCTATTGGATATAAGAATCACACATGCAGATTTTTTTTTACCCAGAGGTACTATGCTAACTGGCAATGAAGTACGAAGATAAAAATGTTTATTCATTAGAATGTGTGGACTTGATATCGGTGCTGTTTCACAACTGGGTATTTTGGAAGTCACTTATGTTAAAATAATAATGTACTTGGATTAGACAACACTTTATATATATTTGCAAAACCACCTGTGTAGCTAATGTGAGTTTAATTCCATAATTTCATACTTACATGCTTAACAGATGTTAAGAAAATGAAAATTTTGCAGGAGAGAAAACATGGCATATAGGTGGTTATGAGAAATCATATTTATACCATCATGACAACCCATTTTGTCAAGCCACATCACATGAGAAAACAAGATTTTATATATAATCACAAATAACATGCTTTTAGAAGACTTTGTATGCTGCTGTGTACTGTTTTTTGGGGTTTTTTGGGTTTTTTTGTGGAAGATAATAGCTTGACTGTCAAAATAATGTTTACTCCTGACTTTATATTTCTTCAGTCTGAAATAAATGACATTTTACAACACTTTTAGTGACTGATAAAAAGATAAATGCAGCAAAAGTTTATAGTTCTATTTAACCTAACCAGAATCAGTTAAGAATTCCATCAATATTAATTCTAATGATGCTGCCACTTCCATTACATACAGAGGTAGTTTTCCTATTGTTATGCTGCTATTTATGTTTGAATAGTGGGAATAAAATGGCACAAGAATTTTTTTTTTCTTACATAAGCAAGATGTCAAAATTTCAAAATGTACAAGTTTTTTTATATGCGATGTGAAAGAATATAATAAAAAATCAACTATGTTTATCTTTCTGCTTATTATAACACTTGCAGATTTTACATTATCAACATCCAGGCAAGTAGAGCTCCTTATGTTACAAGCAAAATTATGTAAGTTTATGCCAATCAACTTCTTCATACTGAGTAGGCAAACAAAAGATACCAGCAGATTTTGACTATTGTTTAAGTAAATAATCCCAGGAAATGTACCAAATAAATAAGATGTGAAAGTTTGGGTTGGCTCTCTGCCAACGGCCAAANCGTCTGTCACCGTGCTAACCCAAGAAGGAAAAGAGAGCAAAAAAGAGAGAACACCTCCCCCTTCACCTTATATACACCTGATTATGTAAAGGGATGGGATGGAATACTTCCTAGGTTTTGACCCTGGTTACCAAGGAAGGCCTACAAAAAACAACCCATCATATATGCATATTTTTCAATGCAGAGAGAGATGAAAATTTCCTTGGTTTCTCACAGATTTCTTACAGTGTAGCGCAACATGTGATTCATCTTGTGATGTAATCCTATCATACTTTCATCATCTAGCATACACACAAATTGTCCAATACCTACACATACAGTGAACTTGTTCATACCTGGGGAATGCATATATACAATCATGAACAGACATATATGTCTAACAAACTGAAAATATGGCAGTTGATCAAATCCCCAAAGTGAGATTTTACACATCATTTCTCAGGTTGGTCTGCTATAATGCACTGTTAACAGAAAAAAGTGCATAATAAACTGGTCAGTGATTGCAATATAAAGTAGAAAAAGACTTTGTCTTTCTATCTGCTTTTAAAAAAGGCTTTATCAGCTATTAGACAAGTCTCAAGTGGGAGGTCATTATCTGGATGTACGTAGATAGGCCTGGGCTAATTCTGCCTAATTGTCTAAAAATGCTAATACTGTATGCTCAGTTGCCCGAGTCCCACTCTAGTCAGTGGAGAGATGGGGCAACTTTGAAGGTAAAATTATCCCATGTAAATCTGATTCAGCTTTGTAAGAGCCTCTATCTCTCCACTTGTGACAACCAACACACCACCACAATGTAGAAAGACTTAGAGGAGATGGGCAGGAAAGACGAGCTCACGAAAGAAGATAAGGAATGATCACCAGTCACCGCAGAGAAAACGGAACTGATCTCAGTATAGCAGGACTGGAGAGTGACCTTTGTTGCAGATTTACATTTAGCAGTGGGTCTAGTTAGACAAGTATGAGGTGAGGGGAGAACATACAGTGGATCAACCCAACAAAGAGTATAAAAGCTGCACAAGTAATGAAAGGAACTCTGAACAGAGAAATAGGCTTGAGTTGACTTTTACCCATATACAAGTCTTTTAATTGAGATTTGATGAATCAGGGACTAGTGAGATGTTCAGAATTCATGCCACTGGATTTCAAGTAACATGGTGCCCAGTAGGATTTCAGGAACTACACACAGGTGTGTTTAATCAATACTGGACAGTCATTTAAGAAAGGATATAGCAAAATCAAATTTGGAGCAGCATTTTTCCTAACGGGTGTCTCCCTGTATACTAGGTACATTGGCATTTTTGGTGAGCTTAGGATGTTTTGTGGGCAACTATCTTTCAGTAAAGAGTAAATATATATATATATAAAATTAAGGAAAAAAATCCCTATTTCCTATCTGGGCCTTATCCTTACCAAGCAAAAAATATTTTCCTGAGAGTTCTGTGAGCAAATCATGACCAGTGTACACCCTCTAGAATATGTAACTGTATTAATCACATTAAAGAAAATGCAAGTATTCTGTATGTTATGATAAAAAAGAGAAACAGTACTATCAGTATAGGAGTTGCACTTCAGCAATCACCTCTGGCTGTCAACGGATTCTAATAGGAAGATTCAATGCAGAAGAGAAAGTGCAACCATATATTATGCAGGGAAAAAAATTCATCACAGTATCATGTAATTTACAGACCAATGAATTGATTGGCCCAGGCTCCTGAATTTTTAATTTTATCTACTGTCAGTACAATCACTGTAGTTCACGCCAACACCATATGTTACTTCACATATATGCCACTTCACTTCTGTGCGCTTTCAGATAATGAAAATCAGACTGAAAATCACTCTCATAAGGTCTTTCAGCCAACCATTTAAAGCACTTTAAATAATTCAATGGAAACTGGGTCTTTGTTCTCCCATATGCAACATAAAGCAAAAATGAAGCAAGACTGAACTTTGCTTAAAGATGTTATAAACTTTAACAGTAAATTGGCATAGTAATGTTTTATTCCCAAACCAGAAACAGGATTTCTTATAGTGCTGAACTATGGAACAATTACTTAAGAGAATTAATTAACAGAGCAAGTGGCAGTTACCACCTTTTTTAAAAATAAAACTGGCTATCATTATAATGTTAGGTGCAGATCTCATCCAGAAAGTGTTTGATAGGTGTGTTGAGAACATGCCTTCAGATGGGGCCAGTAGGGGATTTAGTGAGGAAAAAAAAACTAATTTAATGATCAGTGTTTGCATTTGACATGAAATAATCACACAGTTGCTCAGCTTGAAATTGCCTAAGATAATTCTGCCTATGCACAGAAACAGAACTTTTGGTTCCCTGTTAAATTTTATGATGACTGCTGGTGTTGGGGTAGGTATTTTGATGATCACAGTTTCTTACATGTGAACATAAATTCTGTGGACCAGAGCCAAACTTATTAACTGACTTGTGATGCAGAAAATCTCTGGCAGAGGCAGGGAGTGACTTGATTCCTGGAAGCAAAGGCAGTTCATGATTATAAACCTGATCTGGAATTAAGAGAATGGCTAGTTTAATTCCCTGCTCTGTCACAAACTTCTTGTGACCTTGACCAAGTCCTGCTGGATACATCTATTTATATGTATTGCTTTTTTCTAAATTAATCAATGTGAACCTCTGAAGCAGCACAGTTGCATACACAAGACAGATCTGTGAAGTATGCCTCTTCCAGTAATTCCTTATCAGCCAGATTCCAGTACTGAAAATATCTAAAACATTAAATTTAAGCAGCTATGAGATCTACCTTAATGAAAACAAACAAACAAACAAACAAAAACCCCAAACAAAAAACAAAACAAAACCCCAAAACAAACAAAATCAAAACCCCCACAAAACAAAAAAATACACACACAACAAAAACCCCAAGGCAGCAACATTTCACAGAATCACAGAATCTGCTGGGTTCAAAGGGTCCCACAAAGATCATTGAGTCCAATTCTTGTCCTCACACAAGTCCATCCCCAAGAGTCACACCAGTGCCTGAGAGTATCATCCAAACACTTCTTGAATTCATACTGGCTTGGTGCTGAGGACTCTTCCCTGGGGATCCTATTCCAGTGCCCAACCACCCCCTGAGTGAAGAACTTTTTTCTAATATCCAACCTAAACCTCCCCTGACACAACTTCAGGCCATTCCGTCGAGTCCTGTCACTGACCACCACAGAGAAGAGATCAGTGCCTGCCTCTCCTCTTCCCTTCATGAGGAAGTTGTAACTGCAATGAGGTCTCCCCTCACTCTCCAAGTGACCTCAGTCACTCCTCATACAGCTTCCCCTCCAGGCCCTTCACCATCTTCATTGCCCTCCTTTGGACTCTCTATAAGAGCTTAATAGCTTTTTTATATTCATTAGATTCTTTTCTCCTTCCTTTCTGCTCAATATGAACTAAATATTTATTTGAAGACAGTTCCATCACTCTGATTCAGACATCATCCATGAATCTTGGCAAATTTTACTCCTTAGAGAGCTGTTACTTCAGTATTGTATGTTTAGTAAATAGGATCTTGGTAACTTTAGTGAATCATGTGCACCAGAACTTTAAGTTGCTTGTTCCATGGTAGACAGACATGGTTCCCTTGGTCTTTGGCATTATTGACTAGGATTGAGCTGTGAAGTTAAAATTTGCTGTTCAAACATATTTAATTAAAAAAAAAAAAAGGCAATAGGATGACTAGAATTTTGCTTTGTCACTTCTTCAGTTTAAAGGAATAAAAACACTACATCAAATTCCAGATAATGAAAAATTAAACATTTCAAAAAAGGCTGAACAGGTTTAATGTGATATTACACATTTCCAGAAGTCAGACACTACTGTGTAAGTGTCCTAATCACTGGTCTCAAAATCAAAAATACAGTTACTGTTGCATTTCTGTTCTTGTGGTAGAACTTGTTTTTGTTTCAGGTGCTGGAAGAGTTGGATGTCAAAGAAACTGCATAAATAAACCTGTCAATCTTTTAAGCTGTGTTTTCAGAAAAAAATATCTTGATAGTGAAATAGGAAGACTTTAAAAAAGGCCATTCATGTTACCCAGGAGAATACAAATCAATAAAAGTTCATAGCTCAGAGGTTCTCATTGATTGGAACATACTAGTAGCACAGTAATTTCAAAAACCAATGCAGGGTTTGCCAAGCACACCACATTTTGTGATTGTAGACAATAAAATGCTATGACCTAGAAACAGTACAGGCTTCTGAATGTCTTAATGTGCTTGACTCCATCATGGATCAGCTAAATACTGACCACTTGGAATGTATTTCAGAAAATTATAATACTCTTATAATGTAAAATGTTTTAATATAAAGAAATCCATAAAATATTGTAGGCTGAAGAGCACAGACATTTTAAAGGCAAAAAAATAAAAATAATATTTCAAGGGAAATTGTATCTTGTGAAAAGGCACTTAAATGCCATGTAATGCCCTTTAAAAATGTACCAAACTAAACTTTTCCATTCATTCATTAGATGTTGAAGACATTATTGGCTGTCACAGTCAATTCATGCATGCTGCTATGCCAGTAATTAACTTCAAGTCAGCAAGGGAGAAAAAAACCCCATCCACTCCTATTGCTCAGAGACATATCTTAGTTAAATTCTCAAGCAAAAATAACTTTCTCTATCAGTTGTTGCTGTGAAAAAAATGCAGATTATGTCTGAGCAGTACTGTAGCTTATTCTGACTCTTGGGACACACTGTGAACGCCATGTTCACAGTTCCAAACCATGGAAAAAAATTCTACATAGTACATTAACTCTTGAAGAGCCAANGGTAGAAAGATTAAAGTGATTGTAAAAAAAAAGAAAGGATATAGTATCTTAAGTATCATCCAACTTTATTTCAAATTCAGACTCAATTATAAAGATCATTAATTTTCAAGCATATGCTTGGGTTTGTATTTTAGCTGTAAGAGTTCAGTGCAATACCCCAGTAGTACAGTAAGGTGAAACACCAAGACTGGTCTAGAAAACCCAAGAATGTGATTTATCCCATTTTTTCTTTCATGTGCTCTTTCACCATGGAAAATAAAAAAAAAGTCTATTAAAGCAAGGAGCCTCTTTCATTGGTTATAACTTGCTTTAATAATGCAAAGCAGCATATGTAAGACAGAACAGAATAAAACTGATTATAAAGCACAAACATCATTAGAAAGAATGCAATGAAATTAAATCTTTCACTTGGATGCAGAAAAGTCACCCCTAAGTTAGTCAGTCACTGGTTTGCAAACTACTCATCTTTTTCTTCTCACATTTATACTAGACAGGGCCTTTTATACCCAGGAAAGTTGCACATGACACTCAGGACAAGGAAGATATGCACAGGATACTTGTATAGAGCAGTTAAACAGGTAAAGAAACAACCCTAGATATGAGAGAGGTTATCTGTTTGATAAAGTCTGTGTGATGGTCAGGCACTCAGGACTCATTTTCTAAGTCAAAAAAGCTGGACAATTGAAGATCGACAACCCCACGATTGTTATTTTTCTTCTTCTACATGTGTTTTAGTTTCAAGCAAAAGACCAGATTTTGCATGGATGGAATGCTTCCATGATCCATCAGGAGCTGTTATTCAGTTTGGCCTTAATATTTTCTTATTTTCACACTAAAATCTGCATATTCTTTCCCATTCCTCCATCACTTGTTCCATGCCCACAACCTATATCCACAGGAACTGGTCTGTTCTGCAGCTTGTGAAGAATGATTCCTTGCTTAGCCCAGCCTAGAGAGAAAACTTTGTAAGCTCTTTCTTCTCAGTCTGGAAAGAGACTTGACAGGGACTCTTTCTTGTTTCCTTTTTTTTTCTTTTTTTTTTTTTTTAAATTATGTCTTCATGACTGCTCCAGGTAGTTCACACTACACCTGTCTCTAAAGCCATACAGCAGGAGGAAGAAATTGGTAGAGTCCAGGCATGGATCTGCTGCTGAGTGAATCCAGTTCATTTCTCATCTGCTACCTCTGCATCCCTTGTTAGAAGCACTGGCTGCCATTAAAGGCAGATATTCCCATACCTTTCTAGCTTAATTTGATAATTTACTTCTTTATTACTTTCAGATGAATATTTCAGGACATAAAAATTCACATTTAATTGGTTTGTGTATTTTTACTTTCAATCTTTTTTTTTCATTACGTTTGTAATAAATAAATTATATTTGTATGTTACCTAAAGGCCCATTAAATCCTATCCTTAGTGGTGTGCAAGAAAATTATTTGGCTTCAGGCCATGTGAACAAATACTCTGCCAGCCTTTTACAGTTAGCTAAGCTGATTGCTTGCTATAGAATTTTTCTCTCAAACACCTGACATGCTTTCTCCAACATATGCGGGGTCCTTCTTTCCTTACACAGCGTCCAATCTTCCCCTCTTCTCACCATTTTTCTCCTCCTTCTCCTTGTAGTACACCCATTAGCACCTTATGTACTCCAGAAGTGGAAGGCTGTATGACACTGACAAATCCATAAGTATAACTGTCTTTTTCTTAGTCATACTTCAGGGCACTCAAGGACCAGCAGAGTTTGAGAAGCTCATACATCTGCATTATTATGGAGTGTCCTTGTCGCTGCTCTGAGTGGTGTGGTTTTGGGTAGACATGCAGGTGAAATTTAAATTGAGTGAAAATTAATATGGACAGTGTCTTTCACAAAGCAGTAAAGGCAAATGCAAAAGGAAACCTTTCTGTTAGAGTCCCAAAGACAGCTTATACAATAATACACCAGATTTCTTTTTTCAGGCAGGACTGAGAATAAGAAAAAAGATGGTAGTCATAAGGCCCTTACCTCAGGCTCAGTCATTAGAGATATTTTAAGCTGAAATACAGCACAATTGGTTATTTATGTCATAGGTTTCCCATGGGCTGGTGAGCTGGTAGCATTGTGGAGAAACATGTCTGCATTTTTGTATGCCTCGTCAACTCTTCTTGGTAGCCTGTGAATGTTGTCTCATTGTCCACTTCAGCCTCATATTGTCATTTATTAGCTATCAATTGCAAACCACCAATTATTTGTTATAAACTCTGAATTATTTCTTATCAATTACCTATTATCTATGATAATGATGATAAATCCCCAAGTAGGTACAGACTGGCACTACAAATTTTTGCAATATCCTGGACAGTTCAGGTAAGCTGACTCCATGGTTTGACCAGTAACATTTTGACATAAACTTCAGTGACAAGGTCCGTTGAAGTGTTAGCAATGCTGAGACCAAGGTCATATAAAAGCCTGTGTTTACTGATGACCTTGACACTAAGACAGTACTTTTTAAAGAAGGTTCTTCCTCTACGAGGTTGACAAACCCAAGCAGAACAGAAGCGAACATCACTAGAGCCACTTAGACATATCCTCACAGCTCTTCTGGGCAGCAGTGTCTCTAAAAGCAAGCACTTGCTTAGAAAACTTGTCTTCATTATATTTCAGTACAATCCATCAAGGTAGAAAAGTCTTACTACAATCTCCATCTTGTAACGCATTATACGTTTAAATTCGACTAAAGTAAAACAGAGGTTAGGTTAGAAAAAGTAACTTCACGTGAAAAATCAATTCTACCACCCCACAAATCACTTATTTTTGTTTTTAAGCCAAAAGAACAGCATATCCTACACGCAAGAAAAACTCAATTTCCAAACTTAATAGGCTAAAAAGTAAATGGAGATTCCTCAAGTTCCAAAATTAATCATAAGTTGTCGAAATTTCTTTGCTGAAATAATTATGACTTCAAATTACTGCAAGGTTTCATTTGCATATATGCCAACCTTACCAAGCTAAGAACAGTCAAGGTATGTTGCAAAGAGATACATCTAAGAATACACACCCATAGAAGACTATTATAAAAATGTGTTTTTGTATCACCTGTCACTTCAAAACACTTCTGCACATGGTCACGGCTTGATACTTCCCATTGCTCCTCTCATGCTCATGTTCTTCTTTCAAGTTCTCTCTGCAATTACTGTGTTGGAGCCAGTGAGCAGGGTGTTAAATCACCCCCAAACTGGGTTTTTATGATCCCTCCTGCTGTTGTGCCTCCTCTTACAGATGCTTCTCCTTCTGTTATTTTACTATTTTACAGAATAAGAGCAATAATCTGAATTTTGCAGACTCATCATTTGACAAACATTTTTGAAAAATAGTGCCAGCCTTTACGAATTCCAGTTTCCATAAGGCTTGTTTGGTAATTTCCATTATAATTTCCAACTGGTGGCCAGTTTAGTACTGAATACTATATGGAGGCTAATTTGGCATTGGGTTTGCCACTCTAAAGTCATGCAAGTTGCCATCAAGAGTGTGGCAACAATATCTGTAGTTGAATTTCAAACAGAAAACATGGCAGAATGTACTTTTATGAATGGTACAAATTTAAAGATTTTAATAAAAAATATTGATTTTTTTTTTGCCTGATTACCACTGTGTTATCCAATATAATTCAAAAAAAGCCTATGTTATCCTCTTCACTATGCAAAAGCCATAGCAACTGAATAATCCTCTAGTCCCACATTCAAGTTTGGAAGACTTATTTGGGAAAAACAAGTAGTCCTGGTGTGGCATCTTTTCCTCAAAAAGCAACAGCTTCAACAGAACAGTCATCAAATATACTTGGCTATTTTTTCAACTAATAGAGCTATTTAAGGAGCAGGTAATTAGGCACATCATGGATTTGTCTGCTTTTCATTTCCAATGCTTGGAAGATTAACAAAATTAATCTAACTGGCAATATAATTTTTAAGAGCTGAAAAACTATTTGGAATATTGCCAAAAGTAAAGGCAGTATCTATATCTTGAAATGCCTCATTTGCAAATGAGTTCTACTGTATATCTTTACCCTAATGACACTTACCACATGCTTTCCCTTTAGATACTCAAAAGAAATCATGCTCTATTGTTTATGCAGGTATTTGAATTTTGCCTCATCTTTTATTCTGCATTTAGTGAAACCGCAGAAATCTGAAGAGACACCAGATTTATAGTCAAGAGAATAATGAATTGTATCAGGTCAATAATGTAATTTGAAAGAATTTTTCTGGATTTACCTAAAATGAAATAAATTATCTTAGAATGGCAAAACACAAAATTGTGTTTAAAAAGAAAAACAATGAAAGAAAATGGAACAGGATAGACCTATTATAACATTTAGCATATTTCCCACTTAAGAACACTCTTTTTTGTATTTTTTTCTACCATTTTGACCTTAGTTAACATTAACTTACTCAATGAAATTCCTTCATTTTGTTATAAATTATAACAGGATATCTTTCTCAATGAGAATATATTAATTTCTTACTCTCATTGTCTTTATATTCCTTTCAATACATTGAAGACAATCTCTTTTATCTTTAAATACTAAAGTTTGTTATCACATCCAATTAGTCAAAACTAAATTGAATTCTCTGTACATTGGTCATATCTTTTTGATGTCTGGGCATTGAAAAAAGGAACACAATATCATTACATTATATAAAGACACAGGCTTCCTGCTTTGTGTTCATATTCTCTTCATATGCATTTTAAAAAATCACAATAGGTTTTTCCTTCTACCATGTCAAATTTCAAGGTAATACATAATCAGTCAGGTAGGAAAGGTAACAGAAAAGAGAATATTTATATCCTGCAAGGTCAAATCAGATTTTGAACTGCTCCTTAGCACGGATTTGGAGTTTGCAATCTTCTCTTTAGCAGACTTATGATTCCCCCAGTTCTATTCATTTGAAATGCCTGCAGAGACCTTTTTCAGTCTTTACGGAACAATTGAAACTTTCCATCTTTCATCAGAATTCTTTGATGGTGCATTGACTACAATGAGGTGCAGAATTGTAAAGGCTTCTTCTATCTTTTGACCTATTCATTACATGAGATATCACATGAGCAGCCTTTGGAACTCTTGAATTTCTGACCACATGGGAAAGAAATATGGTCATAGAGCACAACAGTTGCTTCCTGCCTAGATGATCCATTTTTAACCCACTCCCTCAGGTTTTCTTTACGTTCCTATTGTCACTACATGATCTCCTGAACTTGTTTTTTTTTTCTATTATACTTTTAAACCCACGTTCAGCTACTGACCTTTGCTTTGCAAACCTTCTGCATTTTTGAGCTTATAAAAAATACAGATTTATTCAAGAATATTCAGGCATAGTTATATCATCATTATTTTCATACGGAAAAAATATCTTCTGCCTAAAATATTATCCTTATTGTCTTTGGAAAAAAAACAGTCAAAACTGAACTAATACAGAATCACATCTTTTTAATTATTATCTTTTCTTACCTCAAATTCTACCTAGTTTAAAAGAGGTGTTCATCATATAGCATACCATTTTAAAAACAAATTTGTGGAACAGTCATTATCTTTTGGCTTTTTTGCACAAACTAGAATGCAACTCTAAGTCCTGTGCAATACCGTATCTAAAAAAAATAAATGTAAGATTTATATTCTACAGACATACAATCAATTACAGTAGTGTTTATCATACTTTGAACTGAAAATAATACCATCACCATGTTTGAAGAGCCAGTTGATATCAAGATGCTATAGATAATGAAATGAAAGTAAGACCATTGTATGCTTTGTTCCATTTTGTTCCATTTAATTGTAAGAACTACTGTGAAATTCAGTTTTACAAGTCTACTATAAAGTCTAATAAAATTTAAATTCTTTCTTTCCATAAGCAATAAAACTTTTTTTTTTTGCTTGTAATAAAGACATCTTCAGTACTTTTAATTGAATTTTGAAAAAATGGTGCATTTATCAATGTTTCAATTCTCATAAAAGTCTGGTGTTTTAAAATGAAAAAAATCTTGCAAAAATAGTAATCATTTACCACATAGACCTTTCCATAAGTATATGTATATTTATAGTGACAAAATAGGCACAAATTAATTATAAATTCTTACAATGCAAACTCATAATAAATGATCATTTGATCTTTAAAAATGAAAGCTTCTCTGTGAATGCACACAGTAGTATAGTAAATTGCTCTGTTTATACAGTCTACATGGTCACATTGGTCTTGAAATATCTTCCTCTACTGAAGCCCAATTTTTTCTCCATCACAAATACAACTCTCTTAATAAAATATGGTAGTTATCTCTCCACTCTCGTATAAAAAAAAATGTGGTCATCAAAATTCACAAAATTGTTCTGCATTAGGAAAACAAAACAAAACAAAACATGAATTTAAATTCCTGCTGTATGTTTACTACATGGATAAAAACTATTTTAATAAAGTAAATTCATTACCACCTTCTAATTATGTTTACAGCTCTTAGTCCTTAAAGGTATTACACATAGCTCAAGTAAAGTACAAGTAAAAGCAAGACAGTCTTATTCAAGAGCACAAAGTCCTCTGAAAAAAGGAAGGATCATATCCTCAGTAGACAGAGGAAGGAGGCATTAAACAACCTTGTTTGAAATCAATATAAATAAATAGTGTTTACTAGTTAGGAAAATGAGGATTTCTGAGACAGTTCTAGTCTCACTAGGTTCTTACTCGACCACCAGTGTTTCAATTTTCATTTTTTTAATTACAAATTTCTTAAGAGTATTGTTATAGTTTATCTCTGCTGAATAAATGAAAGTTAATCACGGTGTGTGACTTCTCTGAGTGATCTATTTATTACTTTTAACAATATTTGTTGACTTGGTAATAAAACCCAAAATCCAAGCTGCAGATTTTTTCAGCTCTGTCTGGAAAAATCTGTATCTCCAGCTGCAAGAACTTACTAGAATTGCAGACTCCATAATCAGTGCCATGTTTGCACACATGTGTAAGCCCACCACTTTTAGGGATCAGACTCAGCTCAAAACATAATTCATTTGTCACACAGCTTGGATTCAGCCTAACATCAGGATACGAGAACTTAATCATAAATACGTGCGCTGTGTTATAAACAAAGGGAACTTTACTCACTTGTGCAAACACAAGCATTGAGCATTAACTGAGATCTAGAGGATCCACAGTGTGTACGTGGGGATAGAAAACGTGTTCCAGAACCTAACCTGTACCCATATGGTATATGAGCTGCAGTCAGAGGCTGGGCAGCAAACACTTGACTACAGAAATAAAAATGGTATTAAATGCCTCTCTTTGGACAGTTCAATAGAGCCTCAGGTATCTGACCTGCTGGGTCATTCTCCAGGTACCACTGACCAAGCTCATGATTCATTTGCTACAATAGAAGTATATTTGTTTAATCAGTTCAACAAAGAATTCTACAGACTATTATGCTCATATGTAAATTTCTCATTTTCCAATTGATAATTAAATTGTCCATAAGTCTAAATATTTCACAGCCTTGAGTAATACCACCAAATGTGTAGTTCATGCTATTTACCTTGATGTGCCAGAGTTCAACATCTCCCATTTCATCTCACATTTGAATATCCTCCTTCATAAAGCACCACAGGTATCTGGTGGCCACATCTGTTAATTTTTTTAATGAAATATATGTATATTGTTCAGTAGTTCAGGTTTAAATTCTAGAGCTATATTAAGCTCATCATTACTAATGTTCTGTAGGTCCAGTGCTACTTAGCTCCTCACTGAGAGAAACAAAGCCTTGGATTGTCACAGGCTCTGTTACACACAACCAGAAGAAAACTCCCAACCCAGGTTCTCTGAATTACTTTTTAAGAGCTGTCAGAGGCACTTCACTTTCTGGGAAAATAAAAAAGGAGAGCATAGGCTTCTAATTTAGGTAGCATCAGCCACATTGCTTAAGCATCAAATCTGCATTTTAGATGCAGAATCTAAAAGCATTTGAGCAGCACTAATAAATCAAATTCCATGATACATAAAGCAAAGAATAACATAGATATTGAATTTTCCACCTTAATTCCAAAATCCTCTCTGCTCAATATAACACATTTCTCTTTGCTTACTAAACTTACTGTTGCAAGGCATGGCTATATGCGATTTGCATTCAATTTATGACAAGATTCATTTAATCATACACCTTAATCTGTGATTTAAAAAAACATGTGTTTTCCAAGTCTGCTGTAAGAATCTATTTTTATTATCAGAATTCTAGTAACAATCCTGTCAGAGAGTATCTTAATTCATCTGTTTCTTTGAGAAGCCCCATCCATATGTTGTTTCAGACTACCTTAATGGATAATTCTGTATGCATAACCACATTCCACAAACATAGTGTTCAGCATACATTGAAAAATTGAAATATTTTTCAGCTCTTTTGCTGGCAGATGATAAATTCCTTGTTGATCTTTTTTTTTTCCTTAATAAAGTAGCCAGAGTACAAAAAATGTGTGCATTCTACTTAAACGAAGATTGATATATGCACCTGCTTTAAGTATCTGCAGTTATTTAACTCACAGTTGTTGCACTTGTCTTCCAATGTTTGAAAATAGTCCCACAAGATCAAAAACTAGATAAAAAAGTGCTTGTGACAATTGACAGAAGACAGGTTTTATTCTGAGAACCAGAAAGAAGAGCACTGTGTGGAAAGAACTTTTAATTAAAAAATATAATAATATTAAATGGAATCTGACAGAAAATATTTGTGAAATGATTCTTCAGCTTTTGCTTTAGATGCATAGACAGATTAATATATATATAGATAGACAGTTACCTAGCAAATACTCAAAATATGAATTTTCTTGACACTTTGGAGGAAAATATTTCAAACTACTTCACAAGACAGGCAATTCTTTAAAACAACAGGCTGTTAAAATATGGGGCTTTAATAATGGGAGATCACTCATGATTTAACACTAAGTCCTTTATTTTCTCTCTCTAATAATAATTAGGAGAACATTTTTATCAGTTACCTAGTGAACACTCTTGAAAAATAATTATATTATTATCGCCGATATCATGGTGATAGTGTGGGTAAGACCAAGACAGCCAAATGAGTATCAGCTGTGGTTTTTTACCCTGTAGGAGATTACAACTTCTATTTGATCAACTCTTTCAGGTCTGTACCTTCAAAAATGCATATTTTTTTAACATATAATTTGGTTTAAAAATTATTACTTTTGTTCATAAACACAAATTTGTAATTATGTTTTCACTTGTTCATCTTAGAAAGTAATTATTTTAAAAATGTGGTACAGAGCACTGTGAATATCTAATTTTAAGTCTTCTGAGCCACATTAAATAGAAGAGTTGACAAAACTAGAGTCTCCTAGGAAAGCTATTTAAAATTATTATCAGAACAGCATACACTCATTTACTTAAAGGTCTAATAGGTTCTGAAATATTTGTGCCTATTCTAAATTAATGTATTTACTCTATCATGATAAGTGGACCACAATTATTAAGATGAATTCTGTGATTCTTTCTACTTGACAGGCCAAGAGACACACTCCTTCTCTTCAACTGGTGTAGCAGATAAATATACTTTGCAACAAACTTTGTCCTACACTGAAAGGATTTCACAATGGACTCTTTCTTTCAACAATCTATAAATTCCTATAATAGAAAAAAGAAACAAAACTATGTTGTCCTTAGGACACAAACTTGGGAAAAGCCATACTAACTTCTGCAAGAACAAAAAGATGTCTTCTCTTACATTAAAATAAAGCAAACAAACAAATAAACAAAAAAACAAACCAAAAACTAATCAAACGAAAACAACTTACCCCTCCTGACAGATTTCAACAACCATTTGATAGAATACACATTAAGTTCTAACTCCATCATTACATACTGTATTACTCAGTTCCAAAATAAATGCTTTCAGAGTGCTGTCTAGTATATAATGAGGTTCTTAAAAGAGAAAGGCTATCTTAAAATACCCTTTCCATAATAATGTTAAAAATCATAAATTAACAAGAGGGAAAGGGAAAGCAGAAAGACATAGTTATCAATTCAAGACAACATTTAAAGGTTATATTTTAAATATCCTTAGTATCTGAGAGTAAAACAGCCCCCGAACAATTACTAGTGTTTGCACACTTAGTTACTCATTTAGAATATCTATCTTTAATATTCTATTTTTAAACAAAAAATACAAAAAAGGAGAAAGGTATTACTTTCTTATGACAAAATTCTATAGTGAGCCTGTTTTTCATTTATATTGAAGACCATTTACATGTTAGTGGTAGGGTTAAGGGGACTTTCAGTGTAAATGTAATTTATGACCAGCCAGATTTGAAGAGCTGATCTCTCCCTCTTCTGCAGTTACATTCTAATGCAAAATTTACATATAGCTGAAGCATTAATGTCAGCTGAAATAATTAGTTTTTGAAACCCTATATAAACTTAGTACCAAACTTAATTCTTAAACAAGTTGCTAGGTGGCCTTTAATTTATATGATGTACAGTAACCTTTTCCACTGGTAAATGTGAAGTTTGATCTGCCAATTAAATTAAAAAGCTGTTCATGCCAGGGAAGATGTTCAAAGTATGAGTACGTTTCTGATAGGAATACTATAAAGCTTCTTTTCTGTTCAAAATGTAACAGGATAACTGTTCATTGTACCTAGTATTAACACAGATTTTATTACACTTGCTGCTGTCCTTCAGCAAATGTCATAGAAGGAAAAGAAACACAAAAAACCCACAGCTTGCTAATAGATCATACTAACCACAGAATCATCTAATCCTGTCTACCGCACTGGAGAAATTTCTTTGGATTATTGCTACCTCCTTATATTTTATTAAATCAGTTGAGCTCCAGATCCGAAGACTGAGAAAAAATTTAATTTATTTCTGAAAGATGATGCTGAGCATTAAGAACAATCACATGAACTAGAGAGGTTATATGTAAAAATATAAACATGTGAAGTAATTTTTGTTTGGTGATAGCATTAATCCAGGTATTTGTGCATATTCCTCATTCCTTAGATACTTGATCATTGAATGAAGAGAATAAAATCTAGAGCAGAAAGCTTTGTAAAAACAAAATTAGAAGACCCGCAAAACCAAGTGTAATTTTCAGACATGTCTAAGTGGCACACAACCCTAAGTCTTAGTTTGGAAAAATGCCTAGGAATGTTCTAAAGAAATTTCTTGAAGACATTTGAAAATTTATACTATAGTAGACTCAATCACTTCTCAATGGAAAATTTGCTAATTTAATCCACTTAGATACTGCAGCTTTCCATTGACTCAGTTTTTAAAAACTCTGGAAAATCACAAAAGAGCTGAAACATGTGCCATGAGATTGATCCAGATCTTTTTTATCACTTCTGTCTCAAAGGCTGTTTTTAATGGTAACTTGAAGCAGGGGGAAATCCATTATATAGTACACATATTGCTGTGCAAAACATGAACATACTAAATTTTTCTTTTCATTGTGACACTGTCTGCTCAGCATTATTTCCACACTGTTTGACCTATTCTCAGACATCAAAGCAAAAATGGTCAGAAAACAGAAAAAAATATTCACTTGATAGTAATAGATGAAAAAATAGGACTTGTCCTGTCATTGCTTTGATAAAATTTTAACACACCACAAAGCCTTATTGAAACAACTACTTAAACACAAAATCTATTTTCTGCATTGCCAAGACAGTCTGTTCACTGCTAATGGCAAACACTCAAATAGTCATACTATTCTTTTTTTGGATCCACTTATCCTTTCTCATAAGCCTTACATACTCATGTCAGCAATACAGCAAAATGCTGAAACAGAGCTAAAGAAATCACCCAAAATACATACAAGTCAACACACATATGAATTTTAAACCACAAGCAAGGAAGACGCCAACAACATTAAATGTCATTTGCCTTTGCTTTCCTTACAACCAGAGAGTAGATGGCACCAGAACTTCCATGGTTTTTAACCATAAGATGCATATGCCCTTAATACTCATTCAAATTTTCCTTGGTTTCACTCTGAAACTGCTTATCAAACTAACAGTCAAGCTTTCTTAGAGCCACCACAGTATAACACGAGAATGTGCCTACACTTTAGTGTATCCAGAGGCCTGGCTACTCAGATCGCTCAAGCAATTGACTGCAGTGTTGTGCTTACCTGGATAACATCCCCAGGTTTTCTTTTTGAGGGAGCTGGTGCATTGTTTTTTCTCACATCCCTTAATTGGGATGATGTTGTAATCAGTAAGGTATTGGTATGGTCAGAGGAAAAGATCAATTATGGACATGTTAAGAGGTAGACCTTGTACTTTTGTGGCTTTTTTTTCAAGTATCTTGCTAAATATGCTTTATTTAAATATTTCGGTATTCTGCTAGAATCAGCATATTCAGTTTTGCAATAAAATTGAACACCAGTACTAATGAATGCAAGTATCACTTGAGATATGATGGAGCAAATGAACAAGATGTAGTGGTAGAAGACCAATAAAGAGTGATCAAGCCAAAGTATGGTATAAGAAAATGGTATTTGCAGAATGAATGACTGGGGCAAAACTAAACATGCCAGTTTAGTAACTCTAGTTAGTGTAGCTATGTTGCTAATCTTACTGAGTCAGTAGCAAACTGGAAGCACATTTGAGACATTTGTGGTACTTGGGGCATTTTCTGTGATGCTGTAAACCCACATTGCCAGTTTACACCATGTAAGAACCTAATCCACTTAGAGCAAATCAGCTGAGCTGATTTGTGCTGAAGTAGAGCTAGTTTTCTTAACTGTGACTGGTACCGGGGCTGTATTTTGGATTTGTGTTGAACACAGAGTTGATAATAGAGGTTTTTGTCATTGCTGAACAGGGCTTGCACAGACCCAGGCCTTTTCTTCTTGTACTGCCATGCTGGCAAGGACAACTGGAGGTGTATGGGAAGTTGGGAAGAGATACAGCCAAGACAGGTGATCCCAACTGTTCAAAGGAATATTCCATACCATATGACATCATGCTTAGTATATGGAGGAAATTGGGGTGGGGAAGGAGGGAGAAAGGAGGAACCATTTGGAGTGATGGTGTTTGTCTTCCCAAATATCCATTATGTGTGATGGGGCCCTGCTCTCCTGGAGGTGGCCGAACACCTGGCTAACCATGGGAAGACGTGAATTAATTCCTTGTTTTGATTTGCTTGCATGTGCAATTTTTGCTTTTCCTATTAAGCTGTCTTTATCTCAGCCCACAGATTTTCTAGTTTTACCTTTCTGATTCTCCCCCCACTCCCACTGGTGGAGGAGTGAGTGAGTGGCTGCGTGGTACTTGGATGCTGGTTGGGGTTAAACCATGGCAATAGCTAACCTAGTTTGTTGTGTTGAGTGCATTCCATTCTCTTTATAGCAAGGAAAATAAAATCTATGACCTTGGTTACTTTTCTGTGAAAACATTACTTTATCTCAGGATACAGAGATGAAGTATGCGATTTGAATAAAGCTGCTAAATAGAAAGCTTGGCAAGAAAGTGTTATATGGAAAATGTAGAAGTAATGTATTGGGAAATCCCCTATGAGCTTTGCAGGCTGGCAGGTGTGACTGAAGGCTCTCTTTACTATGGAACAGTGATATTTTTAAAATCCTGAGTGTACTGAAAAAAGCAGACCATGTCTAAGACAACAGTATTTTGGTAACTGCAAGCAACTTAAGGCTGTGACAGCATATAAAAGCAAAATGGGGAAGAAATAGAGACACTTTTTTTTTTTCCCTTCTAATTTTCTGAGACTTGTGACTGGAATACTTTGATGATTTCCATTATGTTGGAGTGTGCATAGATATCATGGGGCTTCTTTTCTTAAAGACTGAAGCAATCTCTGTCCCCAGATTATTTATCACAAATTTATATAGAACAGCTGGTGTTCTGCATAAGCCACTGGGCATTTGTTGACACTACACTGAGCAGTTTTATTTACAGTACTCAAGAGAAAGTGGTGTGGTATTTGTTTTTGAAAACTCCAAAAGCACCTGCAAGGTACAATGAAAAAAAAATAAATACAGTCCACACTGCCTCACTTCATTCAGCAAATGCTGACTATTTAGAATTCATTTGCCTTGTACTATACCCTTGATAGATGATAGTCATTTATGTAAACTGCCAGGTGAGGGAAAAGGAAGAGCAAATTAAAGTTGCCCTGGCTATTCAGATATTTCAGAATGGTAAAAACCATATGAACATATAAATGGGAAAATCTGGCACTAGACAATGTTGCTCAGTCCTTTTACAGAAAAAGGAATGGACACAAATCAGGTCACTTAGAAGAGGTTCACCTAGTAAAGGTTATGGCTTTATTACGTGAAAGAACTATTTTAAAAATCACCACCTGAAACAGCAGAAAATGTCACCTATAACTACTAAGAATTACCGATGCCAATAAATGAAGTTCATGTTTAGGACTTAAGTGATGTTTCAGTGTTGAGCAGCTGTTATTGAAAAATAATAATACAGTCCATGTCTGGGAAAAAAAAAAAAAAAAAAA
>VXBX01002523.1:26030-72902 GCA_013400415.1 Scytalopus superciliaris
AAGGAATAAAGGAGAGAAAAAAGGGAACAGGAATAGAGAACATTGAAGTTGAAAATATTGTTGGATTTAGAGGTCTGAAACTGAGAATTCATTGTCTGGAAATAGAAAAAAACCCTAAACACAGTTGAACACAAGAAAATTAGACAAAGGGATCAGAAAGAAAGAAACAAAACTGATATATAAGACAAGAGAAAAAAAATCATTATAAAAAGTCTTTCTTTGGAAAAAATGTGTACAGTGCCAAACATCGACACCATAGGAAAGATGAATTCCAGTCAGCAGAATGCTAGACTACAGCTGCCAGGATGATGAAGTAAGGATTAACACCACCAAATTGAAATGTACACCAAGAAGGATTTTGGTTTTTAAATCTCAGCAACAGTCTAAGATGGAAGGAGTAAATATCCTTCCATAAACTATAACAGGATGTCACAGTTATCTCTTTAGAGTTAGAAAGTTACTTATACAGAAAGAAAATGTTGGCATAAGAAAAAATTGTGGTAAATTGAATAATGAAAAAATTCATTAATTTAAATGGAGGTGCTATTAACCATTAGTGAAGCACAGTTAATAATAGTATTCCAAGCATGAAAAACAGGAAAAAAAGACTAATTCATTTTAAATTAGAACTTATTAAGGTTATGAAAGGACTAATACAGTAGTTGCTGCTGACAAAAAATGTGTACACGATGAGTCAAGTACTCGAATCCTATGCTTATGTTGGCTTCCCAAAATGGCTACAAAACTGAAACCTTTATTTATACTGTTTCTCCAAAGAGGCAAAAGGACTACCTAGCCCTGGTTGAGGAGTTAGGATTTAACTCACAGACTGGGTTTGAAAGGATGTGCATTTTTAGGAACCATCAGAGGCTCCTACAAATTTCATTGACAATGGACGCAACTGTAAGGAGAGACAAAGGATCTCTGTGTATGAGACAAAGAATGTTCTTAAATTAAAAAGATGTGACAAGGGAGTACAGTGAAATACAGAGTGAAATATCAAAAAATAATAAACAGGTGAAGGCAGCATTCTCCTTTATGTAACACAAAGCATTGGTGCCTCCAACTTCAATGCAATATAGGAGCTACCTAGGCCTTAGTATTGCTAGGGACTCCAGCTGTTTCACTCCTGCCATGTAATGCCTCATAGTGTGGTGATCACAACAACTAATACTTTTGTCAAAATTGTTGGAAAGGAGAAAATTCTGTACCCTTAATTTTTAAGTGCATCTATATGAAAAAATGAATATTCAGATAGTTATTAACAAAATAATGCTATTTCTTTATATTATACTATTTATGAAGAACTGTGTGCTTACTTTATATATATATACACACACACCTGTCATATTTAACTCTAATCCCCCCAGGCAACTTATTAACAAGAACCTCAGGGGAGAGGGCTGCAAACAAAGGTAGTTGAGGCTCACACATGAGAGTTAGACTAGAACTTAGTATTTTGATGGAGGGTGGAGAATTTTGTAATTGAAGAAGACAACTGACGCACCAGACACATTCCTCTAAACTCTTCTTTAAATTCCAGAATTTTGTTGGCTTGTATAGGACAGCTGTATGGTTTCGAAAAAACTTCTTCATTTCTTACTGTTCCTATTTTCCATTTGTTGAGTGCAGTAATATTGTCTTTCTCTTACTGAAACATTGGGAAGACAACTCAGTTAATGGATAAATGACTGCCTAACAACACTGTGACTGACTACGCAAACCACAAACACTAGTGTGTTCTCAAGTGCAGTTCCTTATTCGACTAAATTGCAAATGTTGACAAGGTAAGAGAAAAGGGCACGTTGTTCATCCTCCTACTCCCTTGCCTGATCGTTCCCAAAGAATATCAAGGAACATGCCACAGGACAGCAATCATGGCATTTTCCAGCAAAGTACAGACATGGACAGTTACTTTGGTGCTACAAATATAGCTCAGTAGCCGAAGAGATGGGTGCAGTATATAAAATTCCAAAGCAAAAAGGAGCTCATTATTCTAAACATACTACATCAGTTTGTTATGATGCAATTGTATTCTCTGTATCACTAATAAAAAAGGCAAAAAAGATTTTGAGTTTTCTAATAGTGACACCACAGATGCTGTTACCACATGGTATTGCCACATCTCACTTTAGAATCTAATTCAGAATGCATCTGTTCACATGTATTCAATTTAGGATATACTGTAATAATTTGCTTTAAAGAAAAAGTGAGAAACCTAAATACTAAACTCTACAGCAAAGACAATGTGAGTTTGGGAGACGTGAAACTGAAGGCAAGATAATTACTTTGAAATGGTGAGTATCCAATACACAGAGAGCCTGAATATTTCAATTAATTTTCCAGTATATGTGATCTATCTGTATTATGTTAAATTGACATCTGTGTGCTATGAACATTCCCTGACACCATGATAAACAGGTGTTAAACAGCCCTTGCGTATGCTAGTGAGATCTCCTAGCCTTCAAAACAGGGTGACGGCAGCATATTGCTTATTGGGAACAGTGCCTAGAACCTTCAAACTCCTGAATTATGCCTGGGAATTGCTTGGGGAAGTGCCAGTTGATACAAATCAAAACCCTTCCAGGGACTGTTCTAATAACCTAACAGGATAGATGATATTTTTTCATCACTCAGATACATCCCTGAACACTATTTTATACACACATATAAAAAATGCATGCATTCATGTAACATATAAAACACATTAAAATATATATTGTTCGTGTGACCAGAAGTTCTGCCTGGCCAGGTACTCCTAATTTCACAGAAACTCCCGTGGAAAACTTCAAGAGATTATTTTGCTTTACCCACCTTGTCTTGTCAGACCACACTGGGAATTGCCAACAGGAAAGCAGGACATTTGGGAATGGATACCAGCTCCGCCCATTGTAATGCAGAACTTTTATTTATAGAAGCATAGTTCATCTGCATGGAGAAGTGACTGGTATTGTATATAGTAATTTAAACTTACTTGTTTCTGAATTTTAAATACTAAGTGAAAAATCACTGTGAATACATACAAAACAAAACTATCAGCAGTAGAGACATATGTTGGCTTCCATAATAATATTTAGACATAAATTATCCAGGCTTTGGTCAGAGAATATAATTCTATTTTTGGTCTATAAATTCACTAGGATCTTGCAACTCACTTTGCAGACTATTCTTGTCCTCGATTTAAGCAGCACTGCCATGATGAGCAATGGGTGCAAAAGAATCCCTGTATATGTAAAAGAAATGGCTGCCAAGGCAGCTTCATATGTGTGAACTTCCATTTGAAATTATCATTTTATTTCTGGATCTAACACACTCCATAATTTTTCATAAAGACTGTACAGCCCATCTTCTCAAGACTGCACTGGGTGGAATTTCTATTGGGGGAAAAAAGGGATGCAGTGGGAAATTTTTTAAGTCAGTCCACTGCTAATGAGTACCATCTGGCTGGAAGGAAAGCAAAAAGCTGCTTTGTTTTGTACCTGCTTTTTCTTGTGTTTTGAAAATGGATATACACAAACCCTGGACTGGCAATTTTTGGAGAGGACCTTTTAAAACTAAAAAATAACAAGTATTTAAAAGTATAGAAAAATTAAAGTTCCTTATTAAGGACAGTGATAGTGTCCTTAATAAGTAATTTCTCTGAGTTTGCACTTTACATGGCACATAAAAGGCAATTATTACCTATATCATTACTTCTTACAACATACAGATGAAAGCACTATGGCTGTATACATCATTTTCTCAGCTTTGCAGGTGTGAACATAGCCTTCCTCAAAATAGGGGTTGTACTTCCTCTGAATGACAAAGTCCTCTGAAGCGAGTCATGTTTAATAGCATCGTGTGGGGGGCAACCTGCATGTGATGCTCTTTAGGAAATGACTGTCTAATCTAATGCTACCACTTAGTGTAATCACAGACATGTCTACAGCTTGTATAGACTCAGATGACTGACAGGAACATGATTGTAGTGGGTTGGGGTTTTTTGCAGCCTGAAGCCTGACTATTCATTTACATTCCTTTGCAAATTCAGTGTATCCTGGACTCCACACTACCTAGTTTTAAATCAGTTCAGTATATAAACATCTCTACTGGACAGTGAATTGTACTCATGTCACAGAATCTCAGAAAGGTTGGAGCTGGAAGGGATCTCTGGAGATCATTTACTACAACCTGCCCTGCTACAGCAGGGTCACCTAGAACAGGTTGCACAGGATAACATCCTGGCAGGTTTTGATTATCTCCAGGGAAGGAGACTACACAACCGCTCTGGGCAGCCAGTTCCAGTCACCCTCAAAGTAAAGAACTTCTCCCTCATATTAAGATGGAACTTTCTCTGTTTCAGTTTATGCCTGTTGCCTGTTCCCCAGTGCCTGCTGGACACTACTGAAAAGTCTGTCCCCATCCTCTTCCCCAGACTTAAGATATTTGTATGCATTGATAAGATTCCCTCTCAGTCAACTCTTCTCCAGAAGAAACAGTCAACACGGCAACACTTGAGTGTAATACATATACAGTCATCTATAAAAACATTGGTGGTTTTCACTCATCTGTTTCAAGAAGGTATTTAAATATACGGTTAATTCAATGCTACATACTGTGTCCATCATCATTACTAGGCATCACTCCTTCCCCTTTTTCCTTCCTTTCACCTTTGAGAGAATAAAAATTGTTTCAGCCACTTTTAAATCCAGTGGGTTTTGGGGTAGGTTTTTTTTGGTAGCTAACTCCATGCCAGCAGTAAGCTGTGAGTTCCCTACTCTACCACAAGCCCCTCCAACCAATCAGCCCATGAAAATATATTTAGAAAAGAAGGATGTTGATACCTTTGCTCCATTCTGGAGCTTCTCTCCCTGTAATCTGGAGTCTCTGGGCTGGCAGTGTAAGGTACTGCTATTGCATCACCAGACTACAGTGACAGAAATCTTGGCCACCAGACAAAAGGTAATGAAAATTTCAAAGCTACAAGGCTCTAATAAGAGCTGCAGAAAGTGGCAGAGCTGTCAGTGGAATCATAGCAGAAGCATCTAAGTGAAAAGAAAGACATCACCAATAACAAAACAAACCAACCAACAAACAAACAAACAAAAAAGGTTTTTTCTCAACATAACTAAAAGTGAAGGTTACAAATTCTATATATGTGTTTTAAGAGAAAAAGTCCTTGCCAATACTCAGGAGGTCGTTTCTATTAAAGGAGCTGACAGAGGAGGGAAAGTGATTGGGTTTATTTCTAAGAACAGAAGAAATACCTCTCACATTAAACATTTAAGAGCCTGTCAGGACTGGAGAGTAAACATGCAAACATGGATGGCATTCTGTGTCCTGCAGTGTAAATGCCTCCTGAACTGCAAACATTTAGCTGTTCCATAGTCTTTAAAAAGAGAGCTGTATTTTTGTCCTGAAGATCCAAAGGGAATTAGCTGCCATACTTGCCGATATACTAAGAGAATAAAAATGTACATTTAAAATTCCCTTTTACTGCTCAGAAAACATACATTAAAATTACATTAATTTCCAGGTACCTGTGGATTGATTTGTCATGACAATTTTTAAATTATTAAATTTTTAAAATTTTTAGTATATTAACCTAAAGACCAAGACTTGAACATACTTAAGAAAGAGGGGTTGTATTATATATGCTATCTTTTTTGTAGAAAAATCTTACCCAGACCTGAGTCAAGCTTTCTGATATTAATATTGTGTATCATTTTAAAAAGAAAATCACAAAGAAAATCAAACCCAATGCTTTCAGTTCTATGTAGGTGTGTGAATTTTATACAATATTTACAAAGGTGTCAGATACAGGAAAGAATCCAGCAGAAGAAAAACTCAGTCCTGCATGGCATGCTTTGATCTGCTCCAAAGTGTTCTTTCAAGCATAAATCTTTTAGTATCTTCACCAGTAGTGGCATGGGCAAGGCAAGGGTTAGAGAAGTGGCCAGAGAGACCACTCCGAAGCCTTTCCTAAATCTCCCCTTCTGATAAGGCTTAAACAAGTAGCACAAACCTTTCTGCATCTGCCTCTCTGCCACAGCCAGTGCAGCAAGAGCTCCCCCCTTTGTTTTCACAAATTTTAACCACTGTGATCACTTCTGACTCTTGAAAGAAAGAAGACAGGGGAAAAAATTGGGAAAAGCAGGTACTATACCCTATGAGAGAGGTAACATCAAACAAATAAACAAATAAAGGCAAAAAAACCCAAACCCACACTCCTAGTTCTTTATTTCAACAGAAAATATATAACTTGAGTATTTTGGGATTTTTACAAAACCATTCACTTCAAGTCAAATTGGGCTTGCTTAGGGAACAGAATGTTTTGAAGCTGTCAGCCTGGGGAGAGGTGACTTTTAAGTCAAATACTTCAGAAAACCTGTCTGATAATTCAGAATCATTTATTCACCCTCCCCCGCATCAAACCCTGGAATCATCTGAAACAAACCCCTGACATTTCTTAAAAGACATGAAGTTCCCCAAGTGTCTACCACTTCAACCAATAATCCAGCCACTAAGTCAGGGCCTCTTAGGTTGACAGATTTCTTTTTTGAAAGTTTATTGAAGTTGTTTAAAGACCCCAAGCACACCCTGTGAAAATCAGTAATGCACATATACTGAAATGCAGTAACAAGAAAAAGCAAACAATAGTGTAAAACAACCCAAGACATTATTTAAGAAAAATCACTAATGCCTTTCTAAAAATATGACCAAATTTTTGAGTAAGAACAGTAACTGCAATTTCAGTAACTACAGTAATTAAGGTAGAGACTGCTAATTCTCTTTCTTTGGGCATAGGCTGATAATAATAAGGAAGATTTCTTATGGTACTGCATTACTGCTTGCTTACGGTAATGTGCTTAACTCTCAAACTACAGTTGCATGAGTCAGGAGGAAAACTGAAGTGCATCTTATTCTTCCAGAGAATGTTTTATCTCAGTCTTAAAAATAGTAGGAGGTGTTTCTATTACCATATTATTATAAAGAAAAAAAAAAGATATTTCATAATAAAATTAAAATAGATTTGCGCACTCTGCAGATTAACTAATGCTTTGTCTCATTTATATATTTGCTCTTTCAGTGGACCTGGCAGGTCGCATCAAAGTTTCTGACTCATTTAGTTGTAGCTCCACGATGTGGCCAATGTGGGAATATGTTGAAGGAGAGAGAACTATCCAAAGCTTTTGCAATTCCTACGTGCCTTCATTCCCAGCTAGACATTAACAGCTTTGTCCATAGCCTCCTCTCCCACCAGGAAACATTATAGGCTAATGCAATCTACTAATGTTTTGGTTGGTTTGGGTTCTTTTTTTCCCCCCAGTATTAGTTTCAGAAACTTAATACTAACTTCAGGAAGCTTAGCAACTTTTCATATCCTGTAAGATAATGGCTTTTGCATAAAACACAATGCTGAAAAAAATAAGTAAATATAATTAATATAGTATTTACAAAGACAAAAGATATATCTGCCTAGTAGAAAAGCTTTTCATTTTTTAAGCAAATTTATAGTCTGATCAGACAGAAAACTGAGGATATTTTAAACACTGTAGACGTAATTTCTTTTTCCACTGGAATAACCTGCTAAGTGAGATAAATATACCACTTTGAATAACATGTCATTGATCATTAAATTCACTTACAGACAATTATTTTCTTACATTGAGTTATTTCTTTGAGAGGCTTAAAGGTAAATCCATTCAGGTTATTGTAGTGTGTGTGCACAAGCTTGCTTAATTTAAAGCTGGACCACAGATGTAGATTCTAATATTCCCTGAGGAAGATTGGAAGCATTACAGATATATTGTTCATTCAATACAAGACTTATTGAAATTAACTATTAGAATAAATGCATTAAAAGTTCCTTCAGTGTTAAGTGCAAAAGTGATGACTATTCTGAGAGTTGAAGAATACAATCAATTCTATGCTACTATTGCTGAGCTGATTCATTCCAGCAAGAGAGATTTTGAAGTGGGAAATTACAATACAGTTAAGGTTGCCAGTTTGCATTATTTTATTCTTAGCTAAACCTTTCAGGCATTCATAAATTGACCATAAAGATTTGCTCTGCCCTGAGGCTACTGTGATATATATATTAGGCTGACAATCTGTTCCTTATTCAGCTTGCTGTGTCTAGATAAGAAATATCACACGTTACCCTGAATCTGCTTGCAAAGTCTGACAAGGGTATAAAGTTAAGAACCCAATGACAAATTTTATCCTGTCTTTTTCTCATATCAATTGACAATGCTCTGTAAAATTTTGGTCACCCAGTTTTGATTATCCTCATGATAACTAAAACAGTAATGATACTTTATCAGAACACTTTACAAGCATGATTTAATTGATATTCCTTATATCTCCATGAGGCAGATGGGTAAGTGTTATTACCCTTATGTGGGGAAAGAGAGAAAGGTAAAATGACTTGCAAAAGGCCGTACAATTACTTAATGCTGTGTCAAGATTGAGACCAGGGCTTTTCTGATATAACCCTATATCCTTTCTTTTGGATTATAGTTCCTGCCACATTTATTAGTAAATCTGGTCTAGTGGGAGATGTCCCTGCCTATGGCAGTGAGGGTTGGAACGAGGTTATCTTTAATGTCCCTTCTCAACCAAACCATTCTATGATTTTGTGATTCTTTTATAAAAGTCTTTGAAACTAAGGAAAACATTTTTACAACATATAAATGTAAGCATATTGGTGTTGACAAGATACCTTTTTGTTCATATTTAGTTCTGTGATGAAAATTAATTAAAAATTTGTCCTGAATTAGAGTTTCAAATGTCCCTTTTAAAGTCACACTGGCAACATGAAATATATATTCTTTTCAGTCATAAAGCATCTGAAATAACTGTATATGAAAGAGATAGTGAGGAAAAGCATTGGTTTTATAAGGAGTCTGACAGTTCTGAGAACGCTTTGGATATTTTGGGTTATTGTTACTGAACCTAAAAATGCTCTTTGCAGGAGCACTGTAACGAATTGCCATCTTTTCTTCTGCTCCTTCTATGATTACATTTTTACTGAATACCCAGAATAACTTCCAAGATTGTAAAACAATAACTCATTAAATGTGTCCAAACTTTTTATTTAATTTTAAAAGTACTTAAGGAAATTTCAGTCTTCACAAGTATGTGCTGTACAAAAGCAGACTGCATGAACACAATCAGACTATGTTTCACTTCAGTTTATATGATGCCATGAAGACTTCCTTGGAGTTAAGCTTTCTCAAGAACTGTTTACCCTCTGTGTTGCAGCACATCCTTCCTGCCTGACTCACTCTGCACACTATCCTGATTTAAAGGGTGTAATGGTAGTGGTCTCTCTCACCTGCCTCATTTCAACATATTTGCTTGAATACCTTAGTTTTAGAAAGGTTTTTAGGAAATCAAGTACTGCTACAATAAAGAACTTTTTTTTTTTTTTTTTGAAGGAGAAGAATGTGAGAGAAGGAGAAATAGTTTTAAAAAGAAAGGGATTGGACATTGATTTAGAAGAAGAAAGTCCTGAAAATTATAAACAAGCAATTTCATTTTTTTTAATGCAATGGTTGCCAGTATGACATTTAGCCAAGGGAACACACAGCTTTGCTGAGTTTTAAGTTATTATTATCTGTGTATCTGTGGATTTACTTATCAGCTGCTGAAGTAATTGAAAACAGTGTCTAACATTTCTAAAGTTCCACTGATAATTGCAGGCATAACCTGCTTTATAAGCTCTCTGTTTGCATGTTTTTGGGATCATCTTTCAGTAGAAAAGAGTAAATAATTTCCTTTTATCTTTCATTGTCACTTCATGCCTTCAAAGGCTGTAAATATACCCTGTATTACAGTTTGAATAATTAAACATTCATTTTTGTCTGAAAGGATGAAAAAATATCAGTTCAGGCTTTTCTTCTATATTTCAGAGACACGAGGAAAAAATCTAAGTAACTTTGGCTATATTACACTAGCATATAGTATAGCACATATATATATTATTATAGCATAATTAATGCTCTAAAGCATTTCAAGGTTGTGCCTAAAAATCATCCCAATTAAAACAAAGAGAGAGGAGGAGGGGAAAAATGTCTACATGGCTGAGTATTATCATTAAACTCCAAGTCTGTCGATGAAGATTTATTTTTATTCTTCTGCTTGGAGGGAAGGCTGAAGAAAAACTGAGCATAAACATTTACTTCTGTCAATGAAGCTTAGTAATCAACTCCATCACCAGAAGTCTTCTTACTGCCAGCTGTCACTCATGACAGGTTATTTCAATATATCAGCAGAGGGCCAACTGGCAGGGGCATAGAAATGACAGCCTTGCTTGAGCAGTGAAAAATATTTTCAACAGAATTAGCAAGGGTGAGTTGCGTGGATATGCCTGAGGATACAACTAAGGCCAGAGAAGGGATGTATTTGAGCAAATAGGCATATTTATTCTCTGTTTTCTAGTGAATGTAGAGAAGTATTTTTTTTCCAAATAGCAGAGAATATATCAGTCAGGTGTAGCTTAATGTTTGATCTGTTTGATAAGTTACCTTTTCACCTCTATGTTTATTTTCCAGTGTTAATCTCCCATCATGGTTCCTTTCCAACTCAGAAAATTCTGTGATTCTGCGATCTCATATGTTTAATTCTTGAAAGATTCAGCTCAACCCTGTTTTATTGCATGACATACTGTGATTTCTTTGGACTTCTTGTCACCTTTGTGACTTTTCTTCTCTTTCTTTTAAAATCTTTAGCTCTTACTTTGTTAGTTATTTCAGATTCTTCTCAGTCGCTGCATTTTTTCCCTGCTGTGCATTCATCTGACTTCAAATCCTCTTAGAGGTTTAACTCTAGTTCACTTTAAAATTATCTGCTTATGGATAAAACTCAAATTTTGAAATCTTCACTAGCAGAATTTCAAGGTCCAGTTTGCAGTGTTGAAGTGCAACTGTGAGAAACTTGCTCTGACTTTACCTGGAGCTGAAGGCATCAAAAGTTCTTGAAAATCAGTCTTTTGAGTATATGCAAATGAAAACTTGACTTCCTTTTATGCATTTCTTGTATTTATCTTTAGTTTTTAAAGTGTCTTTTGAGTATTTCTTTTCAATCCTGACTCTCTTTATCAAAGTGTTCAAAAACTCCTGTACTGAATTCTCCATTCTCATAGGCAGAGTGTGGATTTAAAGTGACAGACTGAAACTGAATTGTACATGAAACTGTTTGGTATTCCATCTCCTACTTTCTGTTTACAACTCCAATGTATTAAATAACTATTTTCACCTATAAAAATTATCTTGTAGAATGTAAAATCTAGGGCAGAAGATACACATAGCTTCTATTTCCCCCAATTCCTTCAAAGTAAAAATAGAATAAACTCTAAAATAAAAACTTTATTTTCTATGCTTTTAGTTATCTGAGCTATCTTATATATTACAGTACGTATATAACATTTCTGGAAATTGGTCAAAGGAGGAACCTTTTATAAGGGCATCTCATATCACTTATTTTCATGCTGAGGATTACATAATCTACAGAATAAACTATGCCAGGATTAATGTTTCTTATCACATACATGTATGATCCCACTTGTTTCCTATGGAGTAGATATCTTCCCATCAGTAATCATCAACACAAGTTCTTTCTGTGAAGAAACAACATGAATTTTTGAGCAATATTTCTACTGAATATCAATAACTATTTTGCTCCCCAACAACATTTCAATAATCTACACACTTAAATTTAAAACATCTATACATTTTTAGGTTGCCCCAAAGCATGTTTTGCTAGTTCATTTACGTGTGCCTTGTGTAGGTTTGGAGACCTAAAGTACTGAAAGAGCTGTCTTCAACCATCCAAAGCTCTTCAACATTTCACTAAACGTATGCTGAAATGCTCAAATGGCATTACAGCATGGGTTTCCAATTTTAAGATGAGATTTCAATAACAAGAGAATATTTAAAACACACCACCACCTTTCTATTTTTAGATTGTTTAACAAACATGGGTTTTAACAAACTTTTCTTCTTTTTGCATAGGCTTGTTTTCTGCTGGAGGAGAGAATAGAGACTAGCTGTGGAAGGCAGCACAGATCTGTGACTGCCTGAGCTCTCAGAGCTGCTTGCTGTGTTTATATTGACCCTTAGTATGTTTAAGACTGTTTGTAGTTGAAGCCTGTACCAAATTTGAGGACTTCATCATTCTATATGTTTTCCTTTTGTTTCACTGTGTGTTCCTCCGGGAATTTTCCATTGCTCCTGGCTTGTAACCCATCCCTGATTGGTCCCTGCTGGCAGCAGGGTACCATTCCCTTATACGGTATATACCTGCCTCTCTGTTCCCATTTTTGAAGGGTCTTGCCTTGTATGACTGGGGCTGGCCCAGACCCTTCCCCAAAACCTTCCCAGGGTGCTCCTGAGGTCAGAACCCAGCCCCCTGACCCTGTTTAAGCTGTACCAGTTTGAAGAAACTCTCTCTTCGTGCTCGCCCTGGCAGCACCTACCTCACTCCCAGGAGTGTGTCCCTTTCTTTCTACCCTTCCCCACCTACCCTTCAGGGCCGCAGTTTTCATTGCTATTACCTTATAAATAATGGATTCACTGAAATAAAATAGGAAATCACTCAGTTTTCAGGCATTTCTACAACAATATTTCCATGAATCTCACTGAGAGTACCTACCTTCCTTTACTGGTATGCTAAAACTGAATCCTCACTGAACAGACTTACTTGCCATATTTCTAATGCCACACTGCCAAATTTTAGCGAATATCACAGAAAAATGCAGCTTTTCTCAGTAAATTAGTGAGCTACTTTCTGTGGTAAAGGGAGGGCCCACAAACCTCACTGGCCACTGAAAGGCTTGCTGTATAACGTCTTTACCCACAAAATGTTCTTTGAGGATGGCCTGACTCTACATTCAGCCAGTGTGCATCCCTAAGAGCAATGTTGCTAATTTTAAAAGTGCAACTAAGCAAACTGCAGACACAGCCCTTCCTTGTTTGTCATGACAGAAGAAAAGATGAAAGTGCCACACTGTGGTCTAGCAGCATTCAATCAACTTCTAGAAACATGTATTGCCAGAAGATTTTAAGAACGTAGTTAGTGGTTCTGACTCTTTTACCTAAATATGTTTAGTATTTGGTTATCAGAATGATAGGTAACATATTAATATACGGAATTGCTTGAAGACACAAAAAAAACCCCCAAACTAACAAACCCAAACAATCATTAGCAAACCAGTCTTTAAAATGCATGAGTACACTGTGTTACTAATAAAGGCACCTTGTAGGTAATGCTAGTGAAATCACAGATGGGTTCTGAGTACCCTCTCCACATTCTCTTGGGAATTTATTACATTATAGACAAAGGAAAAAGGTTGACTCTTCTGAGATTGCTTGCTTGAGAATTCCATATTGTAGCTGACAGCACAGTCATTGGCATGCTATTTCAGACTGTAGGATACTGTAGAAAACTGAGCCACAAATCATTAAATTAACTTTTCATTTTCTGGAATGTATCCTTTCCTTTTCCCTCCTACCATCCTTTTCCTGATATCACCAAAGAGTGCTTCAAATCAAAACAAACTCAGCTAAGATGGAATATACTATTCAAGGCTGGAGTCAGACCAAATTTCACTGGGACAGCTGCACATCATGTGTGCAGCATCTCCATTTCCCACATCTCTCCCATCTGTAGCGTATTACAGTAATTAATATTCACATGGTGGTACCTTTAAGGTTACAAGTAAAAAATAATACAATGAAAAAAAAATCAACCAAAAATTAAGATTTTTATAAAATTCAACAATTTATGCTTAGGGAAAAACTCTCAGAAAAGACACACACACAAAAACTGAACACGTTGCAGAAAGGACTTCTTCTTTTGAAAGAACCCATCTCTGTAAATCCACAGAACAATTATATTAACCCATTGCATTTTAAATTACTGTATGGAATGCATTTTACTATATTTAGGTAAAAGAGTCAGAACCACTAACTACGTTCTTAAAATCTTCTGGCAATACATGTTTCTAGAAGTTGATTGAATGGTGATTTTCAATGATTCATGAAGGTCTAGGTCAAAAGTCGATGCTACCAAGCAAAGCAGATAGGCACGTAAAATGCTGAGATGACTGTCAGAAGAAATTAATAGGACTGAAGTCAGTAAGGAAAGAAACTCTCTCGTCTTCCAAGGTAACACAATTCTCCTTTCAATGACCTGGCTCATATAAAAGAGTTAATGTACCAAACAAGTGCTTAAATATATACCAGGATACTTTTTCCTACTTTTAGAACTCTTTGTACAATAAAAAGAAAACCATCATTATGAAATATTATCAATATTATCTCTTCTTTCCCTATTCAACACAGTTAGTCCATCTGTCCTTTTAATAATCTGTCTTAAAATATCTTGCATCTTTTGTACCCCTACCTGAGCAGTAGTGAAAATCTACATATGCTCTGTTTTTCCTGCCTGCTCAACATGACAGCAATCTCCAGTTCTGTTTTTTCTCTAATGCCCAATATGCAATTCTGCCATACAACCTGTGACCTGCTCCAACTCGAACTGTGCCTTTTTCCACAGCACATTTCAATCCAGTGACTGGCGCTAAGCCTGACCACAGCCGATACACCAACCAGATTATAAAACACTAGACTACTCTAACTAGCCTGGGATTTTATCAGGGCATGGCATCCTGTTGTACACATCACCTGACTCCAAGGATTTTGGGAGTGATGTTGGACCACATATATCTGCACTCTGGTTCTGCTCAGTCCATCTGGTTTTGTACCAAATTTTTTCAAAACAATTAGTGTCTGGTAAGATACTCACCAGAGTTATGGAGAGATGCCATGTCCAGCTGTACTCTGTCAAAAAAGTTCACTGAGGTAAATCTGAAATACTTCAGGTTAATATAAGGATAGCTCTGCAGCCATGTGACTGCTTGCATAACATCAGTAGGTACATTGCGGTTTTATGGCATTACCAGGGAGGCAGGAGACAACTGATGTTTACAAGTGAATCTGGGAGGCATTTTTATTAACCTCTTTGCCCAACTGATGGATTTAAACTACTGTTCATTCAAAAATTTATGGCATGTAGTATCAATCCCTATTCTGCATGTTTGACAGTTACAAGCCTAATCATAAATAGTATGTAAATAATTTACATACAGGTATAAATGCATAAGTAGCTAATTTTATGCACAAATAATTAAATTTATATCCTCAGCTATTTCAGCTATAAACAGGCAACTGTTTCACAACAGTTTATAGACATTCACAATCTTCATATACACTTGAATAAAGGAACATTGTAGAGATTGATAATTTGCAGGTATTTGATTTTATTTTTTCTTTTCTGCACTTTATGATGTGATATTATAATTAGTATTCGGGGGAAAATGGTCAGGAAATACTAGTATGTATAGAATTTTTTTTTAGTGGATAAAAGGTTAGATTCAATATGCAGTAGGAATGGGAGGAAGATAAAGAAAATGAGTTTAAGAACTTTATTTCATTACTCAGTATTTGCTTGGCTGGCTTTTGTAACTAGTGATCAATAATTCCTTCTAGAATGAAGGCAAACATATAGCTGAAAACTAAAAAAAATAATAGCGAAATACAAAAACTGGTGTACTGCAATACAACACAGAAAAATCTTAAATTCATAAAATGTATGGACTAAACAAAGGAACTTGATAATTTCAAAACATAAAATTTCAGACAAAAAATTATTTTAATATGAATGTTTGAACACATTTTAATATCTCTGTTTTCTTTACATAAAAGCTGTTGCCCACAGACTGACAAATCACCAACTTCAATATCAATATTCTCAAACATGATTTGGGTATTATTTTCCATTGCCAGCAATTTTTCAGGTAATACTTTACTGTTCCTAAACTTCACTCCCTGCAACCACATAAAAAATACTTAGAACCACTTCTAAAGTTTAATTGAATCTTCACGAGTTAGTATTTTTTTGTATTTCTTTCCCAAGAAGACTGACATCTAAATTCCACAATTTTTGTGTTTATTTCATCTGCCTTCAAAGATGCTTCGTCTTTTAATATTTTTACCACCAAAAGTAATTCCAAAACTCAATCATATATACGCCATCTACCTACTGGTAAAGATACTGAGAAAAAGTCGTGTTGCTTGTTGACAGCAAGTGCAAGAAGGACAACACTTTAACAGAAAGAAACATTGATCTTCCTAAGGAAAAAAAAAAATCCTCACTTCTGGATTTATCACTTTATCTCCTTCACATCTTACAAAATCTAAAGGTTATGCTTTTAAAACAAAATTTGAATCTTGTTTTTAATTATGACCAATGCATCAATACAATTGTCTCAGTTTAAAAGAAACTATGAAGAACCCTTCTGGACTAGGAAGGGGGGGACCTCTCCCCGAAAACCACCATGACCTTTGAAATTAAGAGACTTTAAATCAGAAAATAGAAAGAAAAAGGGTAACAGTTCTTTACTACAAATATATATATATATATACATATATATATAAAACAAAAAAAAACCCAAGCAAACAAACAAAAAAAACCAGAACAGAACAAACAGTAACACTGTAACCAAAACTTTCAAACAAATCAATTCCTCTCTCTGTCCGTTTGGTGCGGTAATAGTTACAGACAGCAGGAGATGATGCCACACCTCAGGAGGCAGCGGCTGTGATGATCCACAGGCTCTGGAGAGCCAAAGACAGAGAACAGGGAGAGGTGCTGGTTTTGAAAACTCACATGGGAATGGCGGCCACAGGGGACGGGCTGAAACCTTTCCTGTGGGCAGTGTGAAGACCTTCTCCCTATCCTTTGTCCAAAAGCATTGGTGAGGGAGTGGCAGCAACTCCTCTGCAGGTGGTATTGGGCCCTCAAAGAGTCTGTAGTGAATCCAGGCAGCAGAGACTGTTCCCTTCAAAGAACGCTGCAGGTGCGTGGAGCTGGCGGCCGAGCCAGAGGAACCTCCTCCATGGGTTTCCACCAGCCCAGCAAATGGTGGCTGGCACACACAGCAGTCAAAGTGTGGCAAAAACCTGGAAACTTCTCTCCCTCTCCACTTCCCCCCAATCCTCTCCCCAGCCATCATGTTGGAATGCAAAGCTATCAGCCATCCCCTTGTTTAGGCTTTAGACAGCTAGCTGGCTCTGAGAGCAGGTAGTGGGCGGCTGGCCTTCCACAAGCCATATCATCCTGGCCTCCAACTCTCAAACCATGGTGTTGGTAAGGGACAGAAAAAATTTCCATTAAAGATTTTGAAACTATAACAACAATTAAAAAAAAAATAATTCTTCTTGTGATCAAATGTGTATTGCAACTAAACAGCTTGTGATAAATAAATGATATTGGAGTCCTGAAATGGATATTTAATCTACAACACAAAGAAAAATCTTGAAAGTACTCTAAAACTGCTTTGACAAATAGGCAAATAGGTATATGTTAGATAAACTCATTCAGCTCATGCCACATAAATGTGAATTCATAATGGAAATGTAAACATTACTTTTATTGTACCCAGTTTGCCTTTGTTGTGTGTCAGATATTTCTACCACAGGTTGTCACAGGTGATTAATACTAGCAGAATAGGAGTCAGAAATTAAGGAATGCTATTTGCATTTTCCCCAGGATTAGTTTCATGTACTTAACAGAAATTCTTTTCTCTATCAAGTATACTTGTTCACAGAATCACAGTGAGCTATCAAATGCTGCAGCCATGAAAATAGGAGGTTCAAATGCAACAGCAGAAAGAATACTGGCAGGTGTGTTTTAATGTTAAGCTATACTGCTGCCAGGGATTGGCACCTCCATATAGTGCAGGGCAGACATGCCACCTTGTCTAGGCACTGCCTTGAAAACCTTTTACACTGCACTCCTTTGAGTAGGGAGCTCCTTTAATTTAGCAGAGACATACATAGGCTAAGGCAAGATGGTTGATTTTGTATGGACACATTGTTCAAAACCAGGAATGGACATGACGTATAGAACCGCAATTTAAAAATGTGGTTCATGGTGGCACAAGAACAAGACTCAACATCCTGCAAGCTGTGTAGCAATGTCTGAAGCTCAGCTTCCAGATATGACACCTTAAATACCTCAAAGCAGCTTTAAACATGCTTTCTGTTATTCTCAAGAGCCCTGCTTAACTGGGGAGAAAGAAAGAGAGAGTAGACTTTGGCCTCTTCACAGATCTGCTTGGACTAGTCATGGAAGATGGTTCTGGGGAAGGGATAGATCCAGAAAAGCTCATTGTTTTTCAAGGTTCCCCTCCTCCAAGCTCAAGAATGGTCCACCTCCTTGTGCAGGAAATCAAGCAAACGGGACAGGAGGCTTACATGGATGAACAAGGAGCATCTGACTGACCTCAAACACAAAAAGAAAGTCTGTAAGAGGTAGAAGCAGGGTCAGGGTACCAAGGATGAATACAGAGCTGAGGTACAGGGATGGGGTCAGTCCAAACCCACCTAGAGCTGAATCTGGAGAGGGTCACAAAGGACAAGAAGGAAAGTTTCTACAGGGGTATTGTCGTTTGTCCGTCTCAACAACGGACAGGGTATCATAAGCAAAAGCCTGCCTAGGGAAAATGTGGTACAAAATAGACCCCTGAGAAACCAGCCCTAGGTGATCCTGCTCTGAGCAGAGGGTTAGACTAAATGTTCTCCAAAGGCTCTTCAACCACCCCATGACTGCATGATGACCCCAGCATACTCCTCTGCTATATAGCTGTAAAATCCCTGAGCCATGGCTGACTTCAAAGAACTTTGTGTTCTATTCCTCGGGAATCACTGACAGTGCAGGATTCCTGCTGGCTTTTTCTTTTGCAAAGGAAATGTGAAGAAGGAATAATGATTTTTATCCTAAATCAGATGAAGACTTTTCTGACTTGTGTGAATAATTAACTACCAAAATAGAGCAATTTGCACCTTTACTGTTATGCACATCAGAGAACTTACAGAAGACTTCTGCCTTTATAGAGAGAGGATGCCACTAGCTAGTAATGCCATTATAGAGACACTTAATTTAATGTGGATTAAATGGACTGCTTCCAGAATAAATTAGATGGAAATAAGATACGTGAAGCCTCCACAAATCACCAATTTTTTTTCTCAGACATAGCTATCATTATTTATCTCTGACATAACCAGTGTTATTTCTTTCCATGTCTTTCCCACAATAATCCTCCTCTGTTTCCTATTTTTATAGAACTTCACTTGCTGGTATTATAGTGCCAGTATCATAACAAAATGACACAAATAGATAACAACTAAACAACTGAAAACAAAGCTCTGCGAGCATGCCACAACCCAACACTTTTGAATGAACACTGCGTCTCATAGTTCTCAGCAAGAACTTGTTTTCATGCCTTGCTTACCCTGGACGGCCATGCTATTTTGGCAGTCTTTCTGCTTGCTGAATAGAGTTGAAAAGACACAACAGTTTGGCATACAGCAATACATGCTTACCTTTTCCTCAGCAACACATCTCCCTTGGAATATATTCTGACTGTGATGCAGCACAACTTTGCCTTTCCTTGGAGACCTACTGCCAAATCAGTTCATCCAGTAAGCACACAGCATTTATTTCTGTCTACCTATCATTGATTAGAGCTTTCCCTATTATTTTTTTTCTTAGATAATTTCTGTGCTATGCCAAGATAATTTAAAAATGTTAGTGTTATTCTCCAGTCCATGAGCCATTAGAGATCCCATACAAATACCCAAAACCACCGATGCTGCAACTTCCATCCTATTTCAGGGTGTCATTGGTCTTTCACAGCTTAACCTGTTCTTTTTGTCAGCAGGTTAATAGTTGAATTACAGATTCAAATGAGGGGAAAAAAATGGTACAGAAACTATGCTAATTTTATATGAATAATAGAAAAAACTACTACAGAAAAAGTTACTATTTTATGGAGAAGATTTTCTAGTTTGACAGTAATCCCAGCTCTTACAGTCTGATTGAGTGCTTGACCTTCTTTCTTTCCCTTGAATAGGCCTTTTTATAGCTTGCTTCTAGATAGCTAGAATCAAGAAGGTGAGGAAAAACTGCAGTTAATCACCTTCTTCTCTAGAGATCAGAAACAGGTTGAGTGTAACTGCCCAGTATCGGAAACAGTAGTGTTAAATAAAAAGAACTAATGCGTTTATGTATACACATGTTGATGTGGCAGTATAGTTGAAAATTCTTTACAGAATCTGTCATATCTATGAAATACAGCAGCATAGTTCTTCCTCTGCTTATAATAAGACCCTTTACACAAAAGCAAAACTTCTGACATCCTCTGGTGAAAAGCACACGTGAAATATTTGAGTGATTACGTGACTTTTAAAGTTTCAGTCAATCTTAGCAAAAGCTTTAGCATAAATACATTTTTACCTAAACACAAACATGAAAAGAAATACTACAGTTACTGATTGCAAAATAGAGCTGGATGGTTAGTATTTATTTAATGAATAACTCTGCCAAACAGAGAGCTTCTTCCTCAAAGACTTCATTATCTAACACCCCAGCTTTGCAAGTACTTCCCTTATGTGTGTGGTTGCACACATAAGCAGTTACTTTGATTTCAGCAGTACTTCTCTGACTGCATTTACCTACCAAAATGCCTTTTTTTTTTGTCCGAGTTTAAGCAAATGACAAACTCAAGGGAAAGGAAGCCTTCAAGAGAGATGAATTGGAGGGATTTGGGCAAGGCTCCCTACGTTATCATGGGAGAAAGGTGGCTGCTTCAAAAGAGCTGTTTAGAGAAGGAGCTTAACTCAGGGCTTCCCAATCACCTTCTTGCAGAGTCTGCCCAGCTCTGGTTGCTATTTAGGAGATTAGCCTATGAAAAAGCCCAAAGTCAGAAGCCTAAAGCCCAGCTTAAAGCTATGCTCCATTATTTCCAGTGTTTGCAGGCCAGGAACTGAAGCACATAATCCACTATGTTGTAGCAGTACTAAAGCACAGAGTTTTTTAGTCTCTAAGTCCACTTCTCTGACTAGAAATGTAAAATAGCAAACATGAAAGCTTCAATCCCAAAATACTTTAAACAGAAAATGTTCAGCTTTCTTGTTCTCCCATAGGCCACATATGCAGAGATTCCAATTTGAGAAACATTTCCCCTCAGCAAGAAAAATATTTCAGAAACTATAGTTGTGATGATAGTATTAGTGTTGCAGTCTAGCCCTCAAACACTTTCTATAGCTAAGAAGTACTAAAAATCAAGCTGTAATGATAAAAAAGTGACAATGTTAGGCAATTTTAATTACTACATACGGACAAATTTGCTACTTGGTCTATAATACTATGCTAAGCTGACATAGACATGCACACATATAATGGAATGACATATTTATCTAATTAAGTTTTTACTGGTAAGTATCACGTTAGATTTCATTTATAGACCATGTCACACAGCAGTGATACAATCTTTTTACTCTACTTGGTGAATATATTCATGCTTTGAGTTTGCAGAATTTTCCTTTTTCCCTATCTCATATGTGTCAGCAGACACACAAAGAAGACAGGTACGTAAGTCAGTGTCATTGCATCTCTAAAAGAAGAATACTTGTCATTATGCAAAAAATAGTCTTAGTTGCCAATTTTATAAAGGTATCATTACTTGTAATTGCATAAATAATTTTTGCAAATAATTATGTCTTTATAATTTTTTACAATCACATGATTTTAGCTCACTGCTCATTTGTTTGGCTGAGAAAAAAAATGATAAAAGACAAAAACTTCCCTAACATACAAACATGTGCTTGCCCTCAAAGTTTACAAAACAAAACAAAACAAAACAAAACAAAAAAAAAGCACTTCATTCATGTCTTTGAATACTAATGAAGACTCTGGAGACTTTTTTCCTAGTTTTAAAATATTTTCAAATCCTGACATCTTCTCTTGTATGCAAAGGCTGAAAGAAAAGATCTTGACACTCAGGTTTTACATTCTTCAAAATACACATGTATTTTAGCAGGATGCTTGTACTGCATAGATAAAAAACCAAAAAGATATTAAGGAGAAAGTATTTAATCTGGATTAATCTCATTTAATATATTACCTTATAAAAAATGGGTTTCAGTGATCAGTTTTTAATCCAAAGAAACGAACAATAATGATGCATGGTATTTTAAATTCCTTCACTTAAGCAGCAGATAATACTTCAAAACTGAACAAACAGATGATGTCACTTTATCTAGTGATCCATCACTTGGTGATGAAATAGAAGTGTTCCTGACTGTTTACAATTTATTCAGTGTTCCAACATTTCAGGCAATAGGATAAAACCATCCCACAGTCTAGGTCTTTTCCAGCTCTGAAGCAAACACTAGGGAGGTTGATCCACTGTCAGAGACATTTACCCTTTCAAAAAGCAATGCAATCTCTAAGACTGCAGAAATGCAAAGCAGCTGTTTGATGAAGTATGTCTGTTAGTCCACTGAACGATTGCACTTGGTAGCTTTTCAATAGTGGAAGAAAATCAGATCTAACCTGCTGCAGAGACAGGCACATTTGGCCACCCTTCTGTGAATCTCCTGCATTTCTTTGTTTTCTCTATCACAGAGTACAGTTAACACAGCATTCATTTGATTTGTCTCATTTGGTTTATTTAGTAGTATTGGACCAGGCAACTTTTCACACTGCTTACTGAAACGAGAGGACTAGCATATACAGGATCCTGAGAACTCCACTTTCAAGTGCACGTTTCCTCCAACAGTCAAAAATTTCCATGTCATTCTGCTAAGACAATCCTGCTATTCTAGATGATCATGGTGGCAGAATTCTCAGAAAGGTCTACTCCTTTATTATAATAGAAAGAAAATGGCAAAAACCTATAAATCAGTAAGCACTCATAAGATTTTGAAAATTATAGGATTTCATACCAGTAACAACTTAGGGGAAAACTATATTTTTTAACTAGAACAAATTTAACTATACAAGTTGCTGATACAGCTGCAGCTATTTCAGAAGAAAATGACTAATACATCAAAATTTTCCCCCTTACTTTTACAGGATCCATTCTGCTGCAGGCATCTTTACACCCATAATACAGAATCCACACTGAGTGAATAACTGTACCCAGGGAGCAGAGCAAGCCAACCTTAATAGCAGGCTCAGCGAGAGATCTCAGTCATTGTGGTATCTTTTTGTGCAAGACAGGCAGAGAAGACACAAGGAGCAAAACCCACAAGTAATTTGTAGCATTTCAGAGTTACATTAACACCTCTAATTGTAACTGACAGGGCAATTAAGGCTGAAAAACATCCCAATGCACTGCCTTGTATGTGATGATTGCCCACTGAAACAAGAGATCATGTATTCTATTTGGAGGAAAAGTGTTTCACTTTATTTTCCTGCACTGAAGTAGATGTCCCAGTTTATCATGCCTCATTAGAGGGTTTGTGTTGCTATAAACATGATTATTTCAAACAATCACAAGCCTTTATATCAAGCATATAATTTAACAATTGCTGTCTCAATAGCGGTGTCAACAAGGTTCTTTTTAAAAAAGAATGTTAATTGCTATATAATCCATTAAAATAATGAGTCCTGGAAAAATGAACAGGCAATGCAAATATATCACACGTTGCCCCTCTTTTTTTTTTTTTTTTTTTTTTTTTTAATGAAATCCAGACAATTCACATTATGTGCCTGGGTTTGCCAGGCTTCGTACCCTGGTTTTCCTACCAGTCTCCTTTCCTCACACACACATGCACAGCTCCCAGTGGTGAGCCATAACAAGCCATGGCCAATACCAGCAAGTATCTAAATTTTGTAACAGAGTAACAGTTCTGTTAAAAAACAGTCACAGATTTTTATATTTTTTTTCCTGTAAAAACTTGATGCTTAGGGCATAGTATCTGCAACACAGACACCTCTATGGGAGACAATAATCCCAAGAGACTGAATGCTGGTCCACAGTCCGGGTGTGTTAGATGTTATCTTCAGGCAGACCTCACTGCTGAGTTTCATCTGAAAGCAATCCTGTTTATTTTTCCCAAGGCTGTTCCACAATATGAACTGAAGTAACTAGAGATGACTGAGAGATTTGTGTCAAAAGCATGCTCCTGATCTAAATTAAAATGCTAATGTAGATGCATCTGTACCTTCTTCAAGTAGAAAGCGAGTGGGTAATGAGTCCATAATTTAGGAGTCAAGAATCCCTCTCCAGTTTCTGCACATATGCTCAGGGCTTAAAATGAGTAGGATTTTTTTTTCTCTGAGAACTCTTCCAAATCTTAGCTGTTGACTATTTAATTTCTCTACTAATAATTGGGCATATACATTTGTACATCAAACATTCATAATATCTGGCCATACTTTACAGAGCTGTGATTATAAGAACAGAGGAAAAAAGAAAATGAACACCAAATCTCACAACCTTATGCTGTATTGCCATCTTAAAGAATATATAAGAATAAAAAGAGTCTGAAGGCTGAATAATGATATAACTTGTTCTGGCAATTATATAAAATGGAATAATAAAATCACCGATCTTAGAAAAAATACTCAGATCTATGTCCAAAGTATGACAGAGGTCATGTTAGCACTGGTAATTTTTGTTATCTCTCCCAAATTATACTCAAGACAGATAGAGCACTGAAGGGAAAAAGTCAAAACCAAAACCAAACAAAAACCCAACCAAATAAAACCACAAACTAACAAACAAAGAAACAAAATCCCCCGAAACTGTAAGTGTAAATATCACAGCAACATATGGGCTTTTGAAGGCCTGAAAAGCAAAGTGAATCCATTAAGATGCCACAAAGTTGTTAAGAGAGCTGGAGAACTTGACATATCAAGAGAAGGTGAATTAATTGTGTTTACACAGTCTCAGGATGACCAGGCTTAGGGGAATCTCACCACACACTTTATAAAATATCTAAAATATAGGTACAGAGAAGGAGGGTATAATCTTTTCACAAGGATGCACACTGACAAAACAATAAATAAAGTTAAAAAAAATAAAGCAGCCTGCAAACAGATGAACACTGGAATAGCCTGCTTTAAAAACTAGCAAAATCTCTGTCATTGAAAATGCTACTCAGCTTGAGACAGTCCTGAATATCCTAATCAATGGCCCTGACTTGCTACTGAAGCTTGTGCCAGTAATTCCAGAGGTCCCTTCCTAAGCCAGGCTTTTCTCTGTTTCTGAGCCCTGACTAAAAAGGCAAACAATATCTTTTTTTTCCCCACTGGAATCCTGAACTGCAGTATTTCATGCACATTTTTACTTTGCAAAGTATAAATAATAACATGGTTTTTGGTTTTCTTTTATTCACACTGCAAACAATGAGAAAAGTACTTACACATAAGTTTTATAACCTCCAAAGTTTCTGTTTTATATGCTACAACTTAGGCTCATCAGTAAAAGGCAGGGGTATGCCAAGGTGAAGAAGTCTTTAAAGAAGCAAAAGATCTTAGAAGAAGTTTGGAAACCCTCCATGAGCCAGTGCAGGCAGAATCAGCCCTGCCCTCCTTTCCTCCTCTCTTCTGAAAATGGTTTTGAGGGAAGAAATTGAAAAATAGAAATACCAGGTAATAGACTCGATAAGAAAGGTGAAAATGTGAGGGACAATTTGAAGACTGAGTTTCTGTTGCTTTTAATTTTTCTAAAGAAAGAAAGCACTCCTTGAGATTGTTTGCTTTGTAACTTGGCTTTTGTCATGGTAATGGCCTACTAGACTTCCACAGGAAAGAAGATTTACCAGATAACTTTCTCCATTCGTGTTTGATCTGCTCTGGACACCCTTGGGGTTGTGGACCAAGGCAGAATGATGGCTATTCAGGGATTGCTTCTGATATGAAAGATAGTGATCACCATCTTCCATGTCTCTCTTCTTCAGAGTCATCAACGTCCTTCCTTTTTTTCCCCTGTACTCTAATTCAATCTTCTCTGCTGTTCTCCTTTTATTAAATAGTCACAGTATTTCCTCATGACACACTACTTAAATAGCAGTGGCTGCCAACACTTGCCTATATTAACTTTGTATAGCAATTGCAAACACTTAGATGAAGTAAGTACAGAATGAGTCAGAAAATTCAGTAATACAAACTGGAAAACAGGTTTGGGGTTTGGGTGGTTTGTTTTTCTTTTGTCAAAGCTGTGAGCTGCTTGTTTAAACATAGTTGAGGCCAAATGATGTTTGTGTAAGAAGAGATTTTAACTGCACATGATATAAGTAGTTGAAAATAATGTAATTGTTTTTCTAGAATACAAGACACTGCTGCAAATCACAGTTCTGATCCACTGCCATGTTAATTAGTTTTTGTATTAATACAAATGAGACCATATTGTTGTATCAAGCTGGTACGTAGTATATAGCACACTGGTCACACCCAGCCAATACCTAGAGAAAAGGGGCAAACATCAGAGGATTTTATATCAAGATTCCATGATATTGGTAGGGGACTTTTTAAATCTAAATTAGAGCAACTTAAAACAACAAAATTGAGCTGTGTTTCCCCAAAAAGACCACCCAATAGTATTTGCTTGCAGGATAAAGGGCTAGTGGTCAGAGGTTAAGAAGCAGTCACAGCATCAAGCCAGCCAGAGTTGAAAAAGTGTTTGGACAACACTCTCGGGCACATGGGCACTTGGGGATGGTCCTGTGCAGGGCCTGGAATTGGACTCGATTATCTTTGTGGGTCACTTCCAACTCCGCACAATCTATGATTCTATGATAAGGTTTCTCACTTTTGGGATTGCGACCAGGAGAAGTTACAGTCTTCTCCACTGGGTGGCAACCCAGGATACAGCAACAGCAAGAACAGCTCTCTCCGCAGCACTATCAAAAAACAAAAGAGATTTTGCTCCTGTTGCTATTTTACTTGGCAGTGCTGTAAACATGTGGAAAAACAAAAATATAAAGAAGCTTTGAACACAGGGGACTGAGTATGGCCTAATCAAACTTAGTTCAGTTCAAACAAGCATTAACATAGCCTCCCAAAAATCCTAATTTTGTTTCCTTTCGGTCTTTACAGTGTTATGAAAGTTATCATTAGAAGTGTTAGAAACTAATGCTGGCTTTTCATAAGTGGTTTCACACATGCTTCATGGTGACAGTTCTGCAACTTTTTTAGAATTAATGATTTTAAAAGTCAGTTGAACTTACAGCAAGAAAACAAAATCCACAATTAAGGGGGGGGGGGGGAAAAGCCCAAANNNATATGCGGGGGGGCGGGAAAAGCCACAAAGACTATGTCTCTGATTTCTTTAAAATACCGAATGCCTTGTCCCGGACAAAATTCCCTAGCACAAGACTACAGTATGCATCTGTGCCTCTTTGTTGCTGGCAGACAGGTGAAGGTGATGTAGCATTACGCCCAGATCCACACAAGTTTAAATGCATAAGCTCAGAATTATTTCAAATACACATATACATGAGAAAATGGAACTTATTACACTCCTGTTTATCAGGAGAAGGTTTTCTAGGACATTAATTGTTCTGTTTCTTATTCAAGGTCTATTTAATGTTTATGGGAAAAGGGGAAAAAAAGAAGACAGTACAAATCCCAAATAGTTTAAACCTTTTGGGGATTGATGGAATTATTAGAGAAAATTGCTCATCTGAACAATGACTGTAGGATCTTTTTGCATACGGTTTCTATTTGTGTATGCCACTACAATTTGTGTACACAGCTAAGACAAGAGTTTTCTTGTCATGAGCATCTGTTTGACTCATCACATGTGCTGTATCTGTCACTGTGAACTGTTGCAATGGCAGTGTTGAAGCATCTGCCACATAGGCTTTCTCTGCAGAGAAGTTCATATCATAGAGGGATCTGAAAGAAGGAAGCAGTGAAAAGCAAAGGAATGAGCTTCAGCTGGTTCAGAAAACTTGGGATTTTTTTTCCTTCTGGTAACATTTAACTAACTTCTGGTGACATTTAACTAAGGGTGGTGCACAGTGGTGCACCTCTAACTACAGCTCTCCAAGGCACAGGGTAGAAATGACCCATTTCTGTATCTTCTTTTTGATTGCCATGAAATATGGTCTGAATTGTCTCTATATGTTTGTGTCGCTGTTAACTGGGGTAGAGCTAATTTTTTACACCTTGGCTACTGTGGGTCTGTGTTTTGGATTTGAGCTTAACAGTGTGGATAATATAGAGATGTTTTTGTTATTGCTGAGCAAGGCTGACACAGAGCCAAAGCCTGTTCTGTTTTTTGTACTGCCACATTGGCAAGGAAGTTGAGGGTGCATGGGAGGCTGAGAGAAGACACAGATGGGAGAGGTGACCAAAAGGATATTCCATACCATATGACATTATGCTCAGTATATAAAGTGGAAGGAAGAAGAGAGGGGATGTCTGGAATGATGGTGTTTGTCTTCTCAAGTAACAGTTATGCATGATGGGGCCCTGCTCTCCAGGAGATGGCTGAACACCTCCCTGGCCATGGGAAGCAGTGAATTAATTCCTTGTTTTGCTTTGCTTCTGTGCATGGCTTTTGCTTTCCCTACTAAACTATCTACCTCAGCCCACAAGTTCTGCAGCTTTTACCCTTCCAATTCTGTCTCCAGTCCCCCTGATGGAGGAGTGAATGAGTGGCTGCTTGGGGGTAGCTGCTGGCTGGGGTTAACAAACAACAGTGTTCTCTTAGGGTGCAACTGTTTTTCCATCAGACTTGCACATCCTTGAGGGCAGATGATCTAACTATCCAGCAACTCTGTGCTGCACACTCAAAGTGATTACAGTGGTTACAAACAGCCAGTCCAGTTGTACTAAGTGGGATGCATGTCTCTCCATTGACTGCACAGACTCAAGCAGTCCAGATTAGATGCCCTAGTTTGCATAGCTATAGATGTCAGTTCAATCTTATCCCAAAAAATTGTCTTCCTTGTACATATGGCATTACCAACATATGAATCCAGAATAATCAACTATAATGACTGAAATATGAAATAACTTTTCATTTTAAATCCTTTACAGGTGTCCGAGCAAATAAACAACTTCTGCCTATTTGATTTTTTTTTTTTTTAAACAACCAATGTATTCCTTTATTATGCAACTAAGATTACAGAAGAGGTCAAAGACTCTCATTATCAGCTCTTTAATTGATTGGTAAAAAAATTGCTTCCTTGAAAAACTAATTCTTTAGATATTAAAATATGGATTTGAAATTAAATAATTACTGCCAAGATCTCTGTGAATATAATCTGTGCTGTCAAAAGGCTGAAGGGCAGTATTCCAGAATGAGCTTTCATTGGGTTGAATCATAGTAGAATCCTCCCTGTGCTAGAGATAGATGATGCCAAGGGCCAGATGTCTTTATCTTGAGACTCCTGTTCAAGGAACTGAAGAAAATATAGTGATAATCTGTGAATACAGAGGCTTTTGCTCAAAAAATAACTAAAATGGTTTATGCAACCTCTCTACATTAGCTGCTGTCTAGATCTCCTGTACCATTCAGCACTGTTTTTCTACCCTTCACTACCAGAGTGTGCTAACTGACCATGTTTAACACCTTTTGATGAAAAATGAAACATCTTCAGATCAAAAACATTCTTGAGATTTTTATATTGGTTTTTCTTTATTTTAAACAGCTTCTGTACAAGGATTTCAGGAGGCACTGTTAATTTATTTTTCTTCTCCAAGTAGAATAGAAAAAGTTGCTTTCATGTTTGCACTTAAGGCAAAAATGTTAGCTATCTGCCATGCCAGATTTGTAGATTTCAGAAATTCTTAATTACACAGTGAAAAAATGCAGTTTTATTAGACTGTAGCATAGGATAGGTCTATTACTTCTGTTACTGTTGTACTTGTGTGTGATTCAGAGGTTTTAAAGACATCAGGATATGAAAGTGAGACATTAAAATAAGAATTGCTGGGAACCTAGTTCTGTACAGGAATACAAGCATCTCTCAGATACTGTCATCATCATATTTGGAAAAAAGGACATGAACATACCAATTTTTATAGCACTTTATCAAAAACTGGTTATAACAACTGTTTGTAAGAACTAAGCCTCACCCAGAGAGGTTGTGGAGTCTCCTTCACTGGAGATATTCAAGAACCATCTGGACACAATCCTGTGCAATGTACTCTAGGATGACCCCACCTGAGCCATGAGGTTGGACCAGATGATCCACTGTGGTCCCTTCAAATCTGACCCATTCTGTGATTTTGTGAACTGGAGACATAAAACCTGAAGTTCTAGATACATAGCATTTCCTACAGTGAAAATAGGTTGAGGAAACAGAGGGAATATAAAAAGAAAAGGTAATATTCTTTCCATAAACACCATAACTCTCTTCAAATCCATTCCCAACTTTATCTAACCTTTCATACTGAAACTTTGGGATACTATGCAAAATACAGTTTTATTCCTAATTCAAGAATATATTCCATACTTGACGAAAGGTAGTGAGAAAGAGCTAGATTGATGCTTGCACAATTATTTTATAAAGCTCAGCCCAGCAAGCTTCATACATCACTTTGACCAGATCAGTACTAGCAAAAATTGATCAATGGTGCTATATGATATTACTCACAGTAAACAGATCAACATGTGTTTTCAAGTGAAATATCTCAAAGAGATATAACCATTCTAGATCAATGTCTCAGCTTTAATACTTAGTCTTTAGGGTACTTTGGGCTTTAGTTTCAGCACTGATATTTTGTATTAGTATGAGTTTCTAGATATTTATACTTTGATAATGTTAATTCTACCACTACCTTTAGACCAATGCCCTTTGCAGACAAGGGGGAGAAACAAGCCCTTCTAGGAAGTTCTATTCAACTATTGAAGGCTAAGCAAATTGCCTACAAGGGCCCATTTATCTCTACTGAAAAAGAGACCAAGAGGCCCATTTAGATGTGCATTTCTTCGCACAAATACCTGGAGCAGAAGAATAACACAAGTTTTTAAAATTTGACATGACAGAGATTCATGTCTTACACTCCTTAGGAGGAGAAACTACATCTTACTGCACAGCAGTATGCTAGTGTGAAATCCCTCTACTCAAGGGATTTTCTCAAAGATATAGAATCACAGAATATTTCCAGTTGGAAGGCAGTCACCAGGATCATTGGGTCAAACCCTCAGCCCTGCACAGGACTATCCCCAAGAGTCACACCAGGTACCTGAGAGTATCATCTAAACACTTCTTGAACTCAGACAGGCTTGGTGCTGGAACCATGCTTGCAGCATGACATATGTAAGCGTGTATGTATTTCCTTTTCACTAGTTTTTGCTTCAGTCTTTTTTCAGAGAGTTGTCACTGAAGCACTCATAGCAGATACATGCTTGCCTACATGGCTAAACTCAAAACACCACTTGGAACATATTAAATGTATTAACTGGATGGCTCATTAAATTTCTGTGCAGGAAACTACAGTTGAAAAATTAATTTTTTTTCTGAACTAAAATAGCTTCAGTTTGGTTTATTCATTCAATGAACTGAAAAAAACAAACAAATAAACAAACAAATGAGCTAACATCACCGATTTTTAAATTAACAATCTTCATTAATGCAACTTAATCTTCCTCAGTGCCCACATGTGAATAATGACAAAAAATTTTGACCCCAGAAATGTAGTGTTAGAATAGAAACAGTTAGAACAAAATAGTCATTTTAATGACTATAAGCCAATTCGCATCTCCAATCATGCAATTCTAAAGGAATTCAAGTAGAAGCAAAGCTGCTAAGGAAGATAAGAAACCATAACTTTTTTATTAGAAGACAAAATGATATTTTGAAGTACATGCTTGTAGACTCACAGTTGTAAACGGCAGATGAGTTTTACTTCATTAAAGAGGATCTAATAATTCTTTTTCGCTACAAAAGCAGCAAGAAAAATTTTATACAATTGGAAAGAATAATATTTATTTCTACAAAAAATAATGAATGAACTCATTCCTTGAATTCATTAATAACTATATGAATATCAAATATTTATCAACTGTATTACACAAATGACAGTAACAAAATCAATCTGTACACATAAAAATCTACAGAATCAAAATGGGACTACATAAAGCAATTTTTTTTCTTATATAGAGAAAAACTTACTATAGACTTTCAAAATTAGATACATAGGAAAAATCAGTGGTTTTCCCATAAGACTCCTAAACCATTCCCAGACCTCTAAAATCACCTTGCTTGAGTATTTAAGTCAGCTGTGAAAATGTAAAAAGGAAAAACGCTCAATATAATCTAAGTTTCAGTAGCACGCTTTCGCTGTCGGTGCAGGATACTCAATGAAAATCTGACCTAGAGCCATCAGGAGAAAAGTCTTCAGCAGATGCCACATAATAATACAAATGTTGAAAGGAGTATCTGTAAATGCTGTGGTGCATCATTACAGTGAAGTTTCTTGTCTGGACTAGAAAGGCTGCAGTGTTTATAGAAGACCATTGCAGGAATTACAGTGAAAGAAAAGCTCATAGTCAATATTTCACAATCCAAAATACTGTTTAAATAATTCATTGGAGAGCTGCTGTATTAAATTACTGGGGGTAGAGGTGATAAATAACTTGTGTTTAGAAATATAAAATACTTTAGAAGATCAGTGTGTGAAAGAAGCCTCATTGTAAAATATCACTAAACTTATTATTTGAAAGAGAACCTATACATCAAAGTTGAATTCAGTAAGAGCATATTTCTTTTACAAGAACTTCAATGAGGCACAAATGCACAAACTTTCTGTCTAGTATAACCTACTATGACTCATAGTTATTTATTTTATGCAAAGCTTATTTCTGAACTATGCAGTAAAGCCTCCTGCATGAGTTTTCCTTGGTTTTAATATGAACCCTTATACAAAAAGGAAAGGACAGATTTTCTTTGCCTCCATTGATTCATGTGATAAACTGTGGTAAAGTAGTCTTGAATTCATTAGAAAAACCTTGAAAAGTCATCAAAGAACTCATACTAAATTCTGAAGACTATTTTTCTATGGCAGTTTAAATGGAAGACCAAAATACTCCAAAACAAAGTCAAAACAAAGGTCACTGTTCTTTCTTATGCCTATCTTTCAACAGTCTTCTGTGACTTTAAAAATGTTATAATTCATTTAACATAGTGCTAATGATGTTCTTCAGTTTAAAATTCAGTACTATTTGTAAATTATTACCAACTTAATAAAAATTAATTCACCTGGTGACAGAACCCTTCTTTTATAGCCTCTGCTGTGCACAACAAACAAGTCCAGTGTTGTTAGGACAAACACTATAGAAAATTATGCATTTGCTCAAGCAAACAAAAGAAAAAATATAACATTTATTTTGAGCTAATATAATGCAATACATATTCTGCTGCTTTTATGTACTTAAATCCATTCCATCCTGAAGTGTCATGAGGTTTATCTAAGCATATACTGAGAACTGATATTACAAATATTAAAGCAAGAATTACTTTTATTTTTATATCTCACGGCAACATAGAAAACAAACCCCACAATTATTATAAACAAAAGGATCATATGCCATTTCATGCCTTTTCTATGTTGATGCAAAAATATGTATCATAAACCTCTATAAGTCCCTCTCATTACTTTGACTAGTAAATAGGATCAAGAAGAAATTATTTGTGATTGGAGGGGAAGGGGAGGGAGAACAGTGGTGTTGCTGATTAGCCATTAAAGGTACCCTGATTTCAGCAGTTTTTCAAATGAAAATGCATAAATTGTAATGAAAAAATCCTCCTGAATTCAGGGAGGAATTTTGGGGCCCTGTGTTCTTATAGACCAGATGACCTGATTTTTATTACAGCCTCAGTGTCATGTGCTGGTGATTTCACTTACAAGCTGTCCCTAAAGGGGCAGTAGCAATTCAAAACATAAGTACTTCACATTTCAGGCATTTGGATTTTAAGATTTATTTAATTTTACTGTCTTTACAAAACATTTAGCCTATGACTACCTTCATCCAACATTTACTTCTTGATTGTTTGTTTGGTGCTGTGGTATCTGAAAACTTCTGGTTCCCTTGCTGTGGAATACTGCTGGTGTTAAGATTTTTCAGTTCATGGGAAGATTGAAATTCAGAGTTCTGGGTCAGACATTTCCAGATTTGCAGATTTTGAGGAAGCAGAAATTTACAGTTACTTTTTCTCTATGTATCTGTTTCTGATCCTTGCTGGCAACAGCATATTAGGCAAAGCAGTAAGAACCATAATGGGTTGTCCCTACAATTTCATTTGCTCAGGCAAATCTTTCACATACGTGTCAAGTGGTGCCTTTGATGGCAGTTTACATTCTCCTTTATTATAAAGTGATGACTAGCTCAAATTGAAGAAAATTGAAAGCAATTCATTAGATCCCCTTATATCGTTGCTTATCTTCTTCTGTTGGATAAGAACAGGACCAGGATTGTACTCTTGATTCAGAATATTTAAGAATCAAAAGAGAAAATTCCTTTCCCTAGCCTCAGAGCTGTGCTAAAGCTAAGCATTTATTTGATGATAGATGCTTATTATAATCACTTTCTAACAATTTGCTCAGTAATTAAAATCAATCATGATGTTTAATTTCTCCTAATTTGGATACTTCAGATATGCATTTTATATGAAACTCTTCTTTCAAAATTTGATTAGCTGTTTTTAATAATCTCCATTACTCTTGAATCCTTCAATACATGTAATTTTATTACTTTTTTCTCTCACATCTATTTTTGCTTCATTTGAATCAGTCCTCTCAAGATGTACAGTACATATTCTTCTCTTCTCTGTGGATTTTTAATCCATCTCTCTTAACATTCTAGCCAGTCTCTCTGGACCACCAAAGCTGTCTATCCCAGTCTATTTGCACAGCTCCCATTATTTTAGCTGTAATGCTAAGATGCCATCAAAATTCCAAACTGATACACATAATTCTTCTCGTACACTTTGTTAGTGCATAACTTCCTAATTGCAATTCTTCTTTTTCCATTGAAACTCATGAATCCCAAAACACGAAATTCCAGGTACTTCATCACAACACTGTACTGGGTCTGGCTGTGACAGAGTTCATTCCCCCACAGCATCCTTCACAGTGCTGCGCTTTGCATTGGTAGCTGGAAAGGTGTTGGTAACACACCAGTACTTTGGCTGCTGCTGAGCAGTGTGTGCACAGCACCAGATCTGTCTCTCAACATTCTTCCTCCCACACCCAGTGCCCCATCAAGGGGCAGGGTGGGTGGGCATAGCGGGCAAGATCCTAGGAGTGGACACAACCAGCCCAGCTGACCCAAACTAACCAAAGGGATATTCCATACCATATGACGTCAGCTCATATATAAAAGCTAAGCAAAGGAGGAGGAAGGACAAACCTTGTTTACAATGTTTGTCTTCTGAGCAATCGCTAAGCATGCCGAAGCCCTGCTTCCCAGAACATGGCCAGACATCATTTACTGATGGGAAGTAGGGAATAAACCTGGTTATTTTCCTCTTCCCTTGTGCCCGTGAAAACTTTTGCTATTGCTTTAGTAAACTGCTTTATTTCAACTTATGAGTCACTTTTCCATTTTTTTTTCTCTCCCCTCTCTGGCTGGAAAAGGGAATGATCGAGCAGCTTGGTCGGCACCTGGTATCCAGCAAAAGTCAACCCACACAGACACTAAGCTAATGCCTTTAAAAGTGAAGTTTCAATTTCAAGCCTGACTTACTCATTGTCACACAACTGAGTAAAACAGTGGAAGGACTGAAGACATCTCTGAGATACCGTTTCTCTCATGATGCAGTGATGTGGACCTCATGAGTGTGGTCCACTACTGATCTTGTCAGGCAGGAATACAGGAATGTGGGAATTCTGGTCTCAGGTTTTCATAAAGGCATGAGTACTATGTGACAGGCTAGATCCAGAACAATTTCTAGTTGCATGCATATTTCCATGGTATTGTGATTTGAAAGAAAGGCTTAAGCCAAAAAGGAAGCAGTTAAAGCACATGAAATGTAAACTGTTAAGTAAGCTCTTATTTAAAAAATACCCTTTTTTTCTTTTTCTGACCTTTTCCTATCCAGACTTGATAATCTCTTAGATATTATTAGAGACGGCAAAGGTTATAAGATTTATCTGATATACAGTATTATAGCTGCTAAAAACCTTGAACTGCTTCCTTTAGAAAAACGAACAGAAAAGGAAAATAAAGAACTGCAAAGATCTTTTTAAAACATATCTGTCTCCTGTCTCCAGGGCATTTTCCTACTTGCATCTTGAAACACAGATACAGCAAGCAGTCTTAGCAATCTCTTCAGGTCCTGATACACCAGCATTATGTAGATTATGACAGTGTTTTCTCATGTCAAGCCCAGTCTTGCAGTCATCACCAGCTATGGCACATGGAAAGGATGGAGACCCTCGAAACAGGTAAAATCTATTTATCTTTAACTAATTTGAACAATAAATGCTCTTCTCTATTAGTGCCAGAAACACTGCACAGAAGAGTTCACCAATACCTTTATTTTTTATTTTACTAGTGGGAAGGCAGGGTGAGGGGAGAAAAAAAAAGAAAAGAGACTGAGTGTACAGGTTGAGGTGTTCTTCAGTATTTGTAGAGAAAAGTGATGATGCTTGTTCACATCATTATTGCTTCTAAAATGTCATGGTATCCTGAGATCATGACAACAGAACGTGAAAGTTGAGCAACACACAATTTAGATAATCCTAGATTCAGAATCATAGAGCTAGAGGAGATTTAAAGAGGTTATCCAATTTATTTATATATCGCTAAGAAAAATCAGCTTTTGCTGCATCATTTCTCAGTGCCTTGCCTGTTCTTAAACATCCTTTTTGGGCAGATGCTGGACAACAGAACTGCTTATTTTTGACCCTTACTGTCCTTGTCACTAGAAAACTCTCCCTAATATTTAAGCAGAATATATTTAAAATGCTTCCTATGCATCGTAGACATTATGAAAACAGATAATAGACACTTCTCTTTCTGCTAACAACAGCCTGTTTGCACCTAACCTTTTTTTTCTTTTTCATGTTAAACAAATCTAATTCTTCAATGCCTTTTTTTGTAAGATGAATTTCCTAGAAGTTCTCAATTGACTATAATACTTCTGGGAATACTCTATGAGCATGCCACAGGTTTCCTGAAAATGTTAAACCTGGACTCAGGTTAAGTTTTACCAAGACCATTTTGAATTGCTTACCTTGTATTTTAGCATGTTATTAGTCCCTTTCAATCTGGTTTGTCTACACAGTGTTTAGGTTCACAGCTTCCAGTCCACATTCCCAAAGCCTGACATCTTCATTTCCCTTCACAATATCCCCATCCACAATCACCTCTGATGTTGGTCATCCCTTATTAGACCTCTTAATTCCTTTATTGATACAATCAATCAAATACAAATATCATTTCCCAGCACAGACTGTGGGGCAAATCAAGAGCCTTTCTTGCTCAAACACAACTTCCTTGTTTCCAAGTTTGCAGATTTTGTTTGTTTGAGTGTGCTTCTGACCCTGAGTTTGACTTTGCATAGCCAAGAGAAATCTCCAGACACTGTACACCCAACATGTGTGCTCCTCTCCCACAGGCTTGTGTCACACATGCCTTAATTTCAGTTAGCACACAGATGCACCTAACCACAAAAAGAAAAGACTGCCTACTTTTTCCCTAGATCATCACCTCTGTAATAATAATACTTGTAAAAAAACCCTTGTCTCAGTCAAAGTACTCTTTGGACCGAGGTTGTCAATGAGACTGTCCAGGGGGTCAAACACTCACTTGGCCTTGGTGCTGTCAAAGCACTGCGCTGCCCAAGAAGACAAAGAAAAGTAGGTAGCAGTTTGCTGAAAGTATGTCCATTTCCTTAAGTAACAATAAATAAATGACAGTTCCTATCTAACTTTTTTAGAGATACATAAGGCTGGAGGCTGTCCACTGTTCCTTCTGCTTGGTACCAGATATTTCACACCACAGCCTTTAGCCACCTTCTTTGATATGACCTACTTTGATATGACCTACTACATACTACTAATAATAACACTAATGGCACATTAACATACTGATTTTTATTAAAAATAATTGTAAAGAACTTTTGAATATTGTGGTCTCTGTCATCTCAAGGACTTCCCCCTCAGATAAATACTTGTTTTGGTGAGCAAAGCAATAAAGCAAAAACATAGAGATCAGCTCTCTGAAAGTCTTCCTGCCATCCAGAAATGATAGTGTTTTGTAAGCTGTGTAATATATTGATTTCAGAGACACACATCCAGGAGCATAGCAGTTTATTTTCTCGTTTTTGCCATTGCTGCTGAATGATGTCTCCCAAGCTGCTGCATACATAAAAAAACAACATGTGTTTCACCTTTAAAATGTTTTATCTTCATGTTTTAACTTCTAGCTCTGTCCTGAGAAGAAATATATATTAAGAGATTACTTCAAAATTTTAAGCTTGAGTGCATTATGACACACTCTGCATTAAAAGGAGCATTTTCAAAAGATCAAGCTCAAACAAAAATTCATATTCTTTTTCTCTAATTGTATTTTGTAAATGTCAATCCATCTTCTTTTCCAGCCTATGTTTAGGTGTTGTAAATTTGAAGAGAAAATGTCTGAAGAACAGCGGAATTCTTTTTCTTTCTTTTTTTTTTCCTCAAACAGAGATGCAGAGATATTTTATTTACTGTTTGTTTCCAGGTGAAGCCTGAGAGAAGAAAACCCATGCTGATTTATTTTTCAAACTAATCTTGACATAGACATAGGGAAACAACACTCTTGACTTGAATGGAAGCTAGTTTAGAGAAGCATGACTTACAAAATCAAAAAAGACAAGAGTCAGAAAGGTACCTTTTTACAACATCTTCTCCATTCCAACACGGGAGTCCATCAGCAGCTGCCAACTCATTACTGCACAGCTGATCAGCCAGGCCACCATAAAAGGCCCTATAGAGCCGGAGGTGGTTCATAAATTCCCTGCACAAGGAACATAAGAAATAATTGACAGTGTCAATCAAGCTGTACTACTGTTGTGCATTTCCACAAGAAGGCAAGAAATGTGCTTATTCCATTACTCTCCACTGGTTCCAGTGATATTTTAAATCAATTGTCAATTTCCTGTAAGACAAGTTTGATTCTTTTAGACACACTTATGTAGTTTACAAAGTTGGTACTCCCACTGGTCAAATTAAAAAAAATACCCTCTACTTTACTCATGTTCTGGAACAGGAACTATTTTCCTTCAACCTGAAATTTTCTTGCATAGTTATGATACTGTTTCCAATGCTATACTTGGACAAATAAACAAAAAAGTGTTCAAAAAAAAAAAGCATAGCAAATAAAAAAATAGGTGCATATAAGTGAGTCACCTCTTTTTCAAAAGAGCTATCAACTAGTCCCCCACACATTGTTAGAAATGCTACAAAGAATATTTGTTAAGACCTGTGCAGTAACTCAAGATTTAGGTAAGATGGGTTTAAGATGTAGGTGTTAAATATTTAGTGGAGATTTAAATAACTGTCTGAAAGATTATGCCTGTTCCACCATGTGCTGTGCTGGTAGGTTATAAATTATGTATTGTTATTTTAAATGATTGTCTAGATGCTGAGAGGTAATGATAAGGTTTTGTACTTAATTCAAAACAAATGAATTACTTTTTAGTTAGTGTGTTCCTCACTGAATTGAGATATATAATACAAATTGTTTACTTATTGAAATCTTCTTCCTGGGAGACCCCTTCCTGCTGTGAAAAATTAAAATATTTATTCATTTTGGTATAGAACATCACACTTTACTGAGTTATCTATGACCTGCAAGCACACAGAAAAGCACCACCAAATGCTGTTCTCATTGCTATGTAATATAGCAAGCTTCACTTTATGTCAACTTCTTTTACAGAATCTGGAGTTGGGAAAAAATGTCAGAAAAAATGCATATCTTTCCTTATACTTGGTCAACATAGGCCTAAAATGGTATAAAGAATTAAATACTATTTACTTTGAATTAAAATAGATAAAACTTCAGTGATTATATACAGTTCATTGTTTAAAAAGTCATGTTCTTTCATGTAATATGGCAAATATTTTACACAAACCACAGTGATTTTGATTTCTTATGATTATTAAATGTGATGTGAGTGCTTTACTAATTCTAAAACTTCAGTTCTGACAAATCTCTAATGGAGGGTCAATTTTGACTATGTATCATATAACTGCCTATGTGCAATAGATTTTAAATATGTAAATATGATTCATCCACACTCTCCTAGACATGAATAGTCACATTTTTTATTTCTCCACACCCAAAATTGAATCCAGTGTGCACAGTGTATTTGCAATTTCCCTCCAATATACATTGAATGGGACTGATTTTGGTTTTGTCTATGCTTTACATTTACATTCTGGATGAAAACTAGTGTTTAGAGTCCTCACAAAGTGAACAGTTGGAATTTTGTTTTCTGAAGAAATAAAAATAAATAAATATAGCTGCCATAATATCTTGTCACAAACTGCGTTCTAACAGAAAGGTCATTCAGTTTATTAGTAAATACAGCCTGAGGCAAAGTTAAAGTTAATAGAGAAGTAATAACTGATTTCAGCCCCAGTTGATGTCTGACCAAAGCAGTCAGAAGGGCAGATGGTATGAATGTCAATTTTCACATCATCATCTTTGAGACCAGATAGCATGTAATTATAGGCAGCTGAGCACAAATGTGCAATTACAGTCAGTGAAAGCTGAAGATGCTTTTTATCTGTTTATTTGGAAATGTTCTTTTGTTGGATAGTTTTTTTGTGGTTTGTTTTTTGTTTGTTTTTTTTCTATTTCATTCTCCGTGTTAAAATCTGTCTGCAATATGAAGTTCTGGAGGAAAAAGCAAAAAGCATTACATTCTTTCAAGTTTGTGTGTTGCTATGGAAGAGTCTGCTTGGCTTTTTTTAAAATTTCTCTAACAATTTTTTGGCATCAAAAGCACAGAGAAATTTCTTTTTCTTCCTCTACCATGTAATACCAGCAAATACCAGTTTAGGTACAATGGTAGAAATAACTCAGGAAAAGTTCAGGCAGAGGAAGTCCACCATGTACTTTAAAATATAAACTTTCATCTGGAGATGCATTTGAAAAACATTAGGAAATCAGGAGTCACATATTTAATTGAATCTTTTTGTTCATTTGCTTTCCCTCAGACAACTATCATCGATTAAGTCTCCAGTTTGGAGAAGTCTATTCTCTTCTGCTAAAGCCTGTGAAAGTTGCTGAGAGCAAGCTGCTGCCAGAAGTACATAGGAAGTAAATAAGGTGGAGTTAGACAAAGCAGGCTGCAAGCATTTGCTGAAGTTGCTCTTCCATGTGAGGTTCTTACAGTTGCCATGGGAATATAAAGTGAAATATAAAGTGATTGTGACTAATAAGGAAGGACGTGATCCAGGAGACAGCAACTGCAGATGATACCAACTATGAAGCTGTTAAACTGAAATCTGCGACAGTGGATCTCAAACTTTCCTTCCCTTCCCCCTTTTTGGCACAGAGCCTGTTGCATGCCATAAGGTGTCTCCAGAATCTCAAGCAGGAGGATATCAAGGGAAAACAACCTTACTTTGTGTTGCCAGCTGTCTCTTCTGCCCCTTAGGGTCTCCCAGACAACCTCCCTTAAAGTCAGTTCAGTGTTCTGTTTTGAAACATGGAACAGTCTTGGTTTAAGTGAGATTTTAGAATATGGTTTCATGTTTCCAGAATGCTACTGATCAGAAAACATCAACAGCTTGCTTAGCTACATAGAACTGAGAAACATGTGCCTATAATGGGTATTCCCTGATGAATGTCTGTGCTGGCTAAAGTAAACTCCTGTTTTGCATCTCTTCGTGTTCCCATAATGTTTTCCAAAACCTGCATTTGTATTTTGGTTTGGGTTTGTTTCTGCACTATTTGGTACACGAAGGTCCTTACACTAAGAATGGTCTGCCTTTGAAGTTCAGAGGCACTTTTTCTTCTCCAGACATCTGGAGTGAGCAATTATTCCCTGCAATTCTCTCACTTCTGTTTCTTTCTGCACTGCAAAATGAAATGAGAGGAGAAAGAGGACAAAGAAAATTTCTCAGTGTTTTAGCAAACACTTGTGACAGAAATGAAATTTCTGATTTTAACTTCGTACTTTATTTGCATAAAGTAAGGCTTCCAGTCTCACTGCAACACTATCCTTTTGCCTTATGGTGCTATTAATACTTACAGTCATTAAAAACTTGATTAACTTGTCGAAGTATGGACTGGCCTTCAGCTACCCAGGCTATCTGTGGAAAGCTGAAAGATATGAAACAACTTACAGGACCCCTTCGTCGTTCTTGGCAGGAGCAGATCAGCTGGGATAGATACCCCAGGGCATCCCTGAATGGCACTGGATACTTGTTGATGTGTGGACAGCTGAAATGAGTTCTCCTTTCCACAGATTATAATGGCAGCTTAAACACCTAACTCATACGCAGTTAGGCAAATTTCACCCTGCAACGCTGAGACAGTTTTAAATGAAATTTCCAAGCCTTTGCAGTCACCTCAATTCACTATATACTGGCAGAAGAACCAGAGAAAAAAATTAGCAGGTCTTGCTTGAACAACACTTTCAAGATTTAGTCCCAAATGCTTAGCTGTCTCATTTTTTACACAAGAAAGGTATGTAAGAAAAATAATTCATTTTTTCTGTCTTATCAACTTGTACAGTCTTCTGTAAAAAACTGCACTCCTTTTTTGTCAGCTTTAATAATGTCTGCTGATGTGCAAAGTTAAAAGTAATTTGAAAAATTACACATAAAGATAGAGCTAACATTCATATTCTACCAAGATTATTCACTGTCTTAAAAACTTTAAACCACACCAAATTACTCTGGTCATATGTTCATCATTTCAGAAAACAAAATCTAGTCATGGAATTACTCTTGTAACAGAGTAGACTCTGTTGCTGAAATGTTTCATTCTTTGTAGTTTTTCTTTATTCTCTAGTACTGCATGCCATTGCATTGAATATAATCTATTCTGTTGTAAAATTAATGGCTTACTTTATTCTTTCTTTCTGGTTGTAAAATTAATGTCTTACTTTCTTCTTTTGGTGAGTGTTTCTTCATTGTCTCTTGAGAACACCTTCAACCCTTGATTATCTTTGTTCTGATTAAAGGAGCAACCTGGAGACTGCATAGGCTTCCTTACAGGAGGACCACATATCTTTTTCACCTAAAAGGAAAAAAAACCACAAGACGAAGGAAAGCACATGTAAGTAATAATTATCATGTATTTCACAATTAAGTTAAATCCATTTTAATAAGAAAGAAAGATCTGTAGACAGTAAGCTAAGAAAAGCATAATTATAATACTTCTCAACACTATATCCATAATGAATGAGTAAACACATAATTAGCCATTTTATGGTAGAAAAAAAAATAATCAAAGCAGTCCTTTTTAAGGAGTATCAGGTGTATAAGAAAGTTACCACATTCATTTTATTGACTGTGGCTTTTTTCTTCCCCAAAGGGAAGGGTATTGCTATGCAGACAGTAACAGTAACCTCAGAGAACATGATGTGTTGTGAATGGTGGCATATTTCCATTTTTTCTGTAATATATCCCAATCACACTTTTAATATTCATTGAACTTTGTGATTTCTTTCAAGGTTGATGAATTATATAGTGAAGAGTGAGCATAGTGGAAACTTGCATTACAACATTGCAACATGTTAATGTAATGATCCAAGATGTAAATTTAATGATTTGGACCATAGATGTTGGAAACATCATGGGATTTTATGCCTGGCTTTCTGACCTAGATGTCAATGGACACAAATTCACATGAACTCCCTTTTTTTTTTTTTGTTAAATATGATACTGATCCTTTTGTACATTAGAGAATATCAATTCATGTTCATAGCTCATTAATCTTCCTAGTCACTGAATAAAAATAATTAGGGTTATATATATTTTTTTTAAATAAGAGATAATTTATGCTGGGAATCACATCAGACAAACTATTAAGCAAAGTGAACAGCACATATTCTGTGCAATCTATCATGCATGGTGAAAAACTAACATTCTATGTGATTTATGAAAACTTGGGTTTCAATAGATAGCTTTTTTTTTTTTAAAGTAAAAGGGAAAGAGGAGATCACTCTTGGCTCTAAGACAGGGATCCCATTTTTGAAGCTACTGTGCAAAAGAGGAAAGAGTTTATATGTTATATAGCAAGGATTTTTGCTTCTTATTGTGTTTTATATCCCCACATGTGGGAACAGACAAAGTAAATAAATCTCATTTTCAAATTATCATCACACATTAAGAGAGAAATGCAAGTCTTAGGGGCCATCTTTCCAAATAAGAACTGATGTAGTGTTAATTAGGAAATACATTTAAAATTTAAAATAGAATAAACACATCTAATTTTGATGAGTTTGTTGTTATACATGGTGTAAGAGGTGATAACGTAAGACTCATTGAATGCACTTGCTTAGGCCAGTGAAAAGAAGAAGAATCAGCATTATTACTACACGTGAATAAGCATTCGCCTTATGAACTGAAAGCAAGACTAAAGTCAAAAGTTAATAGTCCTTTGGGGTAGTGGTTCACATGTCTTAACTCAGGCAGACAAATTATAGTCTGAATCACCGTCAAATGAGGTGCATGAATTTGCATGACAACTGTCTCTGGACATAGGACAAATGTCCATTAAGGGATTACACTTCCAATATATCTTTCAGTATTCATCTCACTCATTCATTTCTTATCAGAGGCAGTGTCTCTTTGGCATCTTACTACATTTGTTCTTGTCCTTAAATTCAATTTCCAACCTCTCTCACACTATTTTGCCCATTAGCTCTTCTTCAGAGAACATTACAGCACACTCCACCAGTTTAACTGGACTCTCATTTTCCCCCCTGTAAGTCTCTACACATCTTCTAGGCTTCATCTATCCCTATATGAGTTTTCTCTTTAAGTGCTGCACTTCACCAGCCTCCGCAGCAGCCTATCCCGTCACTCTACACCAATATAATGCACATATACTAGAGACACAAAATGTTTTCATCCTTTTACTTGTCTCACTTTTCTCATACTCTCTTGTGCACACTGATGTGACACAGGGAGCATTAGGCTTATGATCAGCTCTTATGACAAAGCAACTGATTGTTTGAACTGCCTCCCTTTCAGCTTGACATACACTCTAACCATTCCCTGTCTTATCAAGAATAAAAATGACAGAGGGTGAGAGTCAGATCCAGATGTTTGGGAAGGAGGCTTTGGCTTGTGACAGGCATGGGTTAGGTGTGTAGCTTGTAGGTCTTAGATGCCTTGCATATCTGAATAAGGTACCTTAGCTGTCCAGGTACTTACTCACAGACATTGACTGCAGAGTGAGAGCCTGTGAGGGGAGGGGAAATAGGGTGGAGATGACTCACTGGCTAATACAGCCCCTAAAGAGATGAGTACCAGTTTTTCAGGACAAGGGGAAAAAAAGAAAGAAAGAAAAAATAATTGGCTTCAGATACAGTAAACTAAAAAAACCCCATATACATTCAGCTTCACTAGAAAAATAAGAGAATGCACAGTTATCTATAGTTCTTGAATTTACATTAGAGTCTTGTTACATTATAATCTGACTAAAAGGAACAAAAAAAGGAAATAAGTATTTTTTTACAGTCATAGTGCCTTGGAATGTGGATGATACTTGTTTTATATATGTTATACATAGAAACAGCTGTTTCAAAATACTAATAGTCTTTGTTCTCTTTGAGTCAGTGTCTCAAGAAATGCATTGTGCAATACTAGGAAATTTGCATTCACTGATACATGTAGATACAAACCTTGGTTTCAAATATAAAATATTTCTGAAAAACTGGTAAATTTTATATATAAAATTTTTTAAAAGCCAGTAATTACCTAAAATGTCTCTTTAAGAACTAAAGATTTTTTTTCCCAGTGTTGGAAAATTCTGATAAAAAGCATTTGCACAGCACCATATACACCTCTGCCATTTTCACAAAGATATGCATGACAGTAGTCATACTGCTGAGAACTCAGTTCTGTTAATGACAGCAACAGCACAAAGTTAGCTTACCAGTCTTTAGCAGTCACTTACTTATTCAGACTTAGTTTCTGCAGGATGAGCTACTGCAGCCTGTACAATGGTGATGTGATCATCTCTGCTACCTTTTTCATATCTCTAATGTTCCAACCCCAGGGACCACTGACTGACCGTGTTGGCTTTTCTTCGTGTGTTTGGTACATCATGCTTTTATTGCTCATCCAGCTGAACCCAACCTGGGGTTTTTTTTAACCATTTAGTAATGGCTGTCACTTCTATGCCATATTTAAACCATTAACTGTATGTGCATAAGGAATTTACTTTTGCCTCCCACACTAGCCTAGTCTTCACTGTCACCTGTTTTTTTCAGTAAACTTGTGCACATGGAAAGGTCATACACATTTATCTTGCCTTCAGGTGCCTGTTCTGCCTGCGAGTCAAATAAACTATAACCAAAATATGTCAGCATCTCATTTCTGGGCTGATGATAGTCTAAAAAACAGATGAATAAAGTTTACATAATCATGTCTGTTTGTTTTTTGGGGTTTCTTTAATGTATTCTTTATATGTTGTTATGGATTTAAAATCTTGGAATTTTTCTTTCATCTACCAACCCTGTGCCTCAGAGGGATCACCTCCTCTCTATTTTTTTTTTTTTTTTTTTTTTCAAACATTGAACTAGCTCAATAGTTGAGTGTTTCTCTTAGAATTAGGAGGATAAGATTCAAACTCTTGTTCTTTTGACTTTCCTGTGGGATTTGAACCTGGAGGTTTTATGTACTATGTGATGCTCAGTCCTCCTGTATGAAAAACATGTTCTTTACTAACAAAACCAATTTTTAGCTATTTTTCTATTTTTGTCATTTGAATACATTCAGAGAGTTCCTATGATTGGGCACCTGCAAGAACTTGAATATGGATCTTTCAGGGCTCATAGAAATCACAGAATCAGCTAGACTGGAAAAGACCTCTGAGATCATCGAGTCCAACCTATGACC
>VXBX01002523.1:72943-86405 GCA_013400415.1 Scytalopus superciliaris
TATATTTAATATATATAATACATAATACATAAGTACATGTGGTAAATGTAACACCATCTAATTGTATTTTCTGTGTTTTCTGAAGGACTAAAACTATATCCGTTAGCTACATTGTTTCTTAATTTTTAGTCTTTGAGCTGCAAAATTAAGCTTCCAAGTAAAAACTCAGTGTTATTATTGCCAGTCTTGAGAGACATTGACTGGAATCAATAACTCTGAGAGAAGAGGAATGCTCTCACTACACCAATCAACTAATAAATTACCATTTTGCAGCAATATCTGATCAGAATTCATTTTTGGTATCTTCCAGTTTCACTAAAACAGTATTCCCTCTGAGTGTTTCCACAAACTGAGCGGGGTTTTTTGTGGGTTTTTTTGTTTGGTTAGTTGGTTTTTTTGTTTGGTTTGGTTTGGTTTTTTGTTTCTTTGTTTGTTTGTTTCAGAAACAAAATCCTCAGAGTGTGTAAAATGATGCTCAAAGGGGAGCAAAAATACCCTGAGAAAAGTGAGACTGAAAAATCACCAGAAATAATATTCAGGAGACAATTACACATCTCACTGAATTTCAGGAAGAATTGAAGACTGCTTTAAAATTTTAAAACAGACAAGCCTCAGCAACTTACTAGGAATATTTTTTTTTTCCTTTGGTGAAATGTTCTTAAATACCTCACAGTATTTAAGGACATAAAGGAAACTTCAGAAAAATTACAAAACTCCTGATTTTCACAGTTCAGACAAATCTATTGTCATTATAGTCAGCATGCTGCTATTAGGCACAATTTGTATGCCACAGTATGATGACTGGGTTAATTAAAAGCTCTTGTAATAACCACACAGTTAAATTACAATTAGTGCCGCACATGAACTTTATGGCAGTTTAATTTTGCTTGGTGCAATTCCTTAGACTGTCGACTTATAGTTACTTACAGTTTGGAAAAATGGAACGTCATAAACCTTTGTATTTACACAGGACTGGACAATGATTGGAGCATCATATCAATAATGGTTGGACACTGTCCTCTAAGTTCATATGCTCAATATGAGAAATGACACATTCTTTGTTTTGGTTTTGGTTTGTGGCGTTTTCTTCCCCACCATAGAAATTGCTCTTCCTGGCCTCTGCATTTCTAGTGAAATTTTACATCAAACAACTGAGGCAAACTGAATGCATAGTCGTGTGGTGCACTTCAAACTAGATTTACCCAGTCTCAGTGCTTAGCTATGCCACAATCTTTAGATGCTGCTACTCTGCCAGAATTAAGACTCAGGAATCCTGAGACACTCTGCTCGTTTGGGTCATAGACTGTTGTGAAATACACAGAAAGGATGAGCATCTTCTACTCTTACATTTTGTTCATACTGATGTGCATGGAGGGACAGGGAAGAAAAAACTTCTCTGTATACAAAACCTCTTGAGCTTAGACTCAGCACTAGCTGGGAAGCAGAACCATGAGTCCGCAAATTGCCCTTTTCTTTATGTTTAACTGTTTCATGTTTGGTTTTGTAAGTTTAGCAAGCACTGTAAGTTTTTGATACATACAAATATCCAAGATTTACTGTAAATGAGGTATGTGTCAAGTATTCACTAGATTGATCCAGAGTCTCAAACCTGCGAGGCACCAGTGCAGCCATAGTCCATGCAGGCATTTAAAGCTGATTTCATTTAATGCATGTTGTAGTTAGTGATTAGTCTGATGGCTTTCATTGTTAGCCACCAATTTGCCACATCCCTTACAGTTAAATCCCCTCAATCATTCATGAGCAAATGAACAGTTGAAGTATAATAACTCTAAATAAAAGCTATAATCAGATGACAGTCTGGTTGAAAATACATTTGTTACACATAAAATTGGGTTAACTTAATTTCTTTTCTTTTCTAGAAATAGAACAGTGAATACTTTCTTTGGGAAACAGATTCTTGATGAGTCACAAGCATTTCCAACACCAGATTACTAATCAAACTACCCAAGATATGCCTTAAATATTTATGAAGTATCCTTGGTTTGTCTTATTCCAGTTAAGCCACGAGAGGGAGCATGAGCATTTCAGTATTCTCAAGCACTTCAGCAGCCTTCTATATGTTGCTCATTTAATACCAAAATCTCGTTTCAAAATAAAATTCTTTTTGATATATGAGAGCGTACACATGTGCATGGAAGATTAAAGTATTCCACATCAAGACAAAATTCAAGTTTTTGAAAACAAGGAGAGCAATCATGAGGTGCAAACATCCATTTTTCTTTCAGAACAGGAGAAAAGACTTTAACGTGCGATTATTTCAGGAGAGTGGTGGAGTACCACCAGTGTTTGCAAGCCAGGAAAACTATGCCAAAACTGTGTATTATTTCCTTTGCTTTCTTTGCAAATTTTGTGCTCTTCATTTGTGACTGGTGATTCTAGCAATATGTCTTGGGCATACAGAACTACAGAAACTCTGGAGTTACAACAGCAAATCATCAATTTCAAACCTAGGCTTAAGCATTTTACACATCTTGAATGAGAAGTCCAAGACAAGTGAAGAGGCAAACATTGTGAATGAAAGCCTAGAGAATTAGAGAGCAAAGCTGACACTTAGAGTACTGCCTGGTCAAATTACTAAACAATTTATAATCATCTGCAAGACAACTATTAAATAGGCTTGCCAGGTAATGATGATAATTTCAAACCAATTTTATTTGAAATTGAAATTAAAATCTCAGGTGATATATAAAAGGATGCATTTATAATTTTTCAAGTGAGATAGAGTTGGGAGTAATTTTGAGCTCAAGAAAGGACAAATCCAATTCAAACCAAACCCATGAAAGGTAAGAGTTTGCCCCACACCAAACCAGATGGTACTGAGAAAGATAAAGGCAAACTGCAAATACACAAAATGCACATCCACCAGCAAAGCAGGGGTAGCCTCATCAGGAAAAATGGAAAGAATTACATGTTGCAAATAAAAGGAAAATAATTTTCTGTGATATATAAATTGAAGCTTGGAGATACTGAACTAATTATTCTACTCGGTTTTGCAGTAGTGCAGCAACAGTACCATTGCTGTACAACTTTTTGGGGAAATGCCCAATCACTGGAAGTGTTCAAGGCCAGATTGGATGGGGCCTTAAGCATATGGTCTAGTAAAAGGTGTCACTGCCCATGGCAAAGGATGGAACTACATGACCTTTAAGCTCCCTTGTAATGCAAACCAGTCTGTGATTCTACGATTCTATGAAATCTTCAGCCAAGATGGAAGACCAAGGAACAGGCGAAAATGCTAAGAGTTTGCAAACCAGCTTTTTAAAATCAGAATTGTTTATATGGTTTTGTAAGAGACTGCTGTTCAAGTTGTTGGATTCTAGGAGCTACAGTCCCCATCTTCACGTGTCTGAGACTCATCCTCCTCCTGCTACTACATCTATCAAAACTATTGGTTCAGTCCTTTTCCTTGAGACTGTTCTCATATCTTATTGGTATTTAATTATCCCTGCTTTCCTTCATAATTTTGCATGTTCTGATTGTAAAATAAAATCTGATAGACCATTAAATATGAGATACTTAATAAACTTTTAGTTTGTGTCTTCTGGTCTTTAATTACTAAAACTGTAAATGGTTTTAATTCTGCTGCTCCATTCATGAGGGACTAACACTCAGCAAGTCTGGCAGCAAAAATAGTTTCTCCTCCTGAATGGGGCTGAGAGGGAATGAAATGTTTTTTGGGTTTTTTTTGTTTAAATGTTTCAATGTCAGGGGAAATCCTAATGTTCTTAGCCAAGTTACCCTGTAGCCAGAACACAGCACTGCCAGTTCAAACTCTTCAAAGGCAGTTCAACAAAAACTGCTTCTTATGAGAGGCTGCCAGCTCTCCCAGTCCAAGTCTGCTTCAGTGGATGCCAAGGTGTTTCATTATGTTCAGTGAAAACATTCTGTGGTTATCCTCTGAAAAGAAATTAAATAAAACCGGCAGTAGCCCTTTCCAAAGATCAGCAGCTTGTGTGTAGTTTGACTGATTTATTTATGTTCTCTTGTAGTTCAAGTATACTTTATTGCTCATTACTTCTGTGCACCCTGCAAGTACAGCTCTGACACAGAGGGCTAACATTGTACCTTGTTATTGGATACAGGCAGAAATGTTCATTAAATCTAGGTCTAAATCTATTCATGGTCACCTGTGTAAATCAACAGAAATTCAGCAGGAACGTGATTGGCAATGTGTCAGAGACTGAAACAGTTGATGGCTTAAATATTGTAGGATCACCAAAAGACTTTTGTCCACTGTAGCAAGCTGAAAAGAAACAGCTGCTCACCCAGCAAAGCCCATCCCTCCCTGAATACCCTACTGCAAAAGGACCTTCAGACCAGGTAAGTGGGTGCCATTGTCCGGCTGTTCCAGGTGCAGAAGTGTGTGCACACCTGAGCCTACAAAGTGGATTTCCAGATAAGGGAAGAGGCAAATAAGAGGCAAATCCTGTGAGGTGGGATAATCCTTATCATGCCGATGTCCTCCTTTACATGATGACTCTGCTGTAAAAATCCCTCTGGGGAATCTCGAAGACATTTCGCATCTGGCCTGGGCTATTCATCCCAAATGCTGGACCATGATGGACATGATTGATGCTGACATAATAGGCAGCTGTAACATTGTAGAAGGTCTCAGAGACTCATGATGCCCCATGACACTGTCCATTGTAAAACTCCCTGCCCCAGGGGAGGCACAAGGCGTTCTGACCTGAGCTTGAGCCTGAAGTCCTTGAGTTTGGCAGACTTCCCCCACCCCCAACAGACCAAGACCATCACTTCAATCAACAGACATCAAGGACCAAGTTTCATCACTGGACCCAGTGAGCGGTGACTATATAACTTAGGACCCTTATCCTTTCTTTCTCTTTCTCTCCCTTATACATTTCCTTAAGTGGTACTTTTATGCTTTAATATTGCTGTATTACTATAGATGATAACATGTAAAATGGCAACATACCCAATTAACTTTGAAACACAATTGTTCTAAAATAAACCCTACCTATATACATTTACAAACATCGAACATTCAGTGTCATTTCACTCTAATCCACCCCAAGGGATTTATTAACAAGAACCTGGGTTACCCTTCCCATCTCAGGTGGGGAGGGAGGGGGGCGGGTGAAGTCCTGACACAGTGAAAGCAGAAATAGGACACTCTAACCTTTATCAGGCATGTTACTCACTTACAGAACATAAAGAATTAGTGAAACAATTTGGCTGCATTAACCTATCTGTACAATGTGTATACACTTTGTGGCAGTCTGCAATTTATGTTCCAGAATTGTGAAGAACAGAGCAGTTTTGTAAGATTCTACAACAAAAGTGTGCAAGTTAATAAAATCATGTCTACTTAGAGTAACCATCATAATGCATTATTTCATTTAGCATAAGACACTGTCAATAACTCTTTGGATAATTGGACAGCCACCTTCTCATGATCATAAGAATCAAAAAACATCAGAGAAAAAAAAAAAGGGAAAAGCCTACTATCTAGTTAGTCAAAATTTTAGAGAACCTAGATATTTCTCCCCCATTCCAAACTGTACCTTATGAGAATAGTGGTTTTGCTTCCTGTATATATTCACATACTGAGAAGCTGAGGAACATAGCCACTGATTTTAATTAGTCACAGTAATGGCTTCATGTTCTGCTACTATATCTAAGAAGATTTTAAGAGAAACAAGTGCTTCAGTGTTTGCCACACATCTGCCAGTGTATCATAAACTTTAAAATAAAAGACACTAAGAGGATATAAGTAACTGTATGTACAGCCATGTGTATTAATTTTTTTTCTTTCCAATTTGCATGTCAGAACTAATGCCCTGATAAATGAAAGATCACACACTAACATACATGTTTCCACAACATGTGCATGTATTATTGCCTCTGCTAATATTCTATGCATGATTTGAAGCCCTCTTTCTACACATTAGAAGCAAGTAGATCAGTTGCACTGTAAAAGGACACCAATTTTGAGCATAGCCCTGCAGGACAAGGCATACAACTGCTATTCCAACATACAAGAAATACTCTGAGATGCAATAACCACTATTTTTATGTTAAATTGTGTAGCAGATATCTTGTTATTAGATAAACACCAATTTCAGTTACAAAAAGTCAGCATGGGCACTTATAGTAATATATAGTGTGTGGTACAGACACCAGAAATAAGGGTAATACTTCAAATCTCAGTAAGTGCAAGATGCTGAAATGTATAGCAAGGATTGGTCAAACCAGAAAATATGGGAAGAGCTGTCCAGGACTGTTTAAGTATGCTTAGATAGGAATAAAGCCTACTTTTGAATGAAAACATTTTTCATTAGTTACAAATAAGCTATAAACACTTGATTTTTGCTTTGTTTTCAGAGCTTTCCATTCTGTTTTCTGGTGAACAAAACCCAGTTTAGCTTCAGAAGAAAACTTTTGATAGCAGCAAGTTTTTCCATGATGAAACAATGGAGAAGTGAAATATAACACTAGAAGAATCTGAATTAGATGGAGGTCATGACTGCAATAGACTTACTTCATGCTACATTAAAAAAAAGGACTGATGTATAAAAATATGCCATACTTTATTACACGAGCAGTACAATTTTTCACAGCTACAGCTGGATATGTATCTGTGAATGGAGAGAAAGGGAAGGTGATGGCCTTCAACCATGTGTTTGGTTAGATATAAAACCTTCTTGTAGAACAGAATTATAGTAGACTTTAAATGCAATTACTGTCCAGCAGTTTTCATGAATGAGTTTATACCGATCTTGTGAAGTAATTTAAATTCATCAATGTATCAAGTAATTTAAATTCAGCAAAGTAATGATGGCACAGTCATATGCCAAAAGCTTCAGTCAGAACTCCGCAATTTTATTCCAAAATTTGCGTTGATGACAATGATGGGGCGTTTGTTTTTTGGGGGTTTTTAAGTATAAAAGAACTATATGGCACATGACACACTTGGGGGTTGCCTTTTACTGATTGGTAATGGGAACACACACTTGCTGAAAGTTAAAGGAATATCAGGCCGACCACAAATAGATGGTTTGGTTACAGGAATAATATGTTTCCCACAACATCAAATCTAAGTAGTATCTGTGCAATCTCTAAACCAAAGCTCATTTTCCCTCAACAGTTCATCATCAATAGTTCCACTTCTCTTGGGAACAAAAGTACCTACTGTTGATATATAGCTTAATTACCAACTCTTTTAAAAAACTCTGTTCTTTGAAAACCTCTGGGCTATCACTCTGTTGGGTCAATTTTTATCATTTTATCATGGGGAATTTTATTCAGGCTTAGAGATAGTATAAGAAGCAATACTTTTCTTTGACCAAAGATCTGTGAAATAAATAGACAATGCATACTGATGTGAAGATTCAGTTTTAACAACATGCTCTCGTTGCAATGTTCACCAGCCATGAGATAAAGCCAGTGCCCACATCCTATACTAGAAGAACACTATGAGCATGACATGTTACTGTCTCATCCATGATGCCTGTATGTGGGTCCTCTCCCACCACAGCTGACTCAAAGATGACAGGCTCTTCAATAAGAATATTTCCCTGATGCACCCACCTTCTAAATCATTTCACAGAATCACAGACTTATTTTGGTTTGGAGGAACTTCTTGAGGTCATATAGTCTAACATCCCTGTTCTATCAAGGACAACTACACTTGGTTGTCCAGTTTCATGTCTAGTTGGGTTTTCAATATTTCCAAGGATGAAAACTCCACAACCTCTCTGGACTACCTTCTCCATGGAATTTCATGGTTTTTGATTTCTGCCCATTGCCTCTTGTCCTGTCACTGAGCAGGGCTGAAAAGAGGGGGATTGGGTTTTTCCTCTTCATTGGCTTATATTATGTGTTTATACATAGGTAAGATTCCCACTGAGCCTCTTCTTCTCCAGGCTCAACAGTCCCATCTCTCTCAGCCTCTCCATATATGAAAGATGCTCCAGTCTCATGATATCTTTGTGGCTGGACTCGTTTCAATCACTGCACATCTTTCTCATACTGGGAAGCCCAGAATTGGACACAGCACTTCAGATGTGATCTCACAGCACTTCAGGTGTGATCTCACCAGTGCTGAGGAAAACTGAAGGATCATCTCCCTCAGACTGCTGGTAATGCTTTTCCTAACACAGCCCAAGAGGCTGTTGGCCTTCTTTACTGTGCAGGCATTTCTCATGTTCAACTTGGTGTCCTCCAGGATCCTGAAATCCTTTCTTACAAAGCTGCTTTCCAGTCAGTCAGCCTTCATCAAGGATTGGTGCATGGAGCTATTCCTCCCCACGTGCAAGACTTTTCATCTCCCTTTGCTGAACTTCATCAGACTCCCCTCAAACCAATTCTTTAGCCTAACGAGGTCCCTCTGAATGGCATAACCATTTGGTGTATCAACTGCTTCTCCCAGTTTTGTATTGTCTGCAAGCACTTGAGCACTTTCAGAAGTTTGACATTTTTGTTGTCTCTGGAAAACTGTTAGAACACAGTGAAGACATAGTGCTTTTGAAAATCCCATTCCAAATTTTTGAAGGATTATATCACATACAAAAGCATACACAAGAATTTTAACAAACCTCTAGCACAAATTCCTCACTTTCAAAATAAGGGAATGCCAGAACTTGCCTGTGTGATTTTTTTTTGTTTTGTTTTTGTTTGGTTTGAGGTTTCTTTGTTATGTTTCTGATTTCAACATTTTTGTATGCATATATAGCTTATGGCTTTTAATATCATAGTCACATACTTAATTTCCCTTCATATCTCAAAGCCATCAGTGCCCAGAATAGCTAATGAACAATTAATCAATATTCCTTTTAATCTCTTTTATTCAATATTAAACTCAGACACCATCAGTCTTGGGAATCAACAACAGTTTAACGTAAAGTTTGAAGGAAAGACTTAATTATACAGCCTTGTTAATTTTCCCTTTTCTCCTTTTCCTTTCCCCCTTTCTTCAGCTCTTCCCTGATGTCAGACCCACCTCACCTTCTCTCAGGTTCACTGTTTGTTCCACTCCAATGAACCTCTCAGCTGCTGCATTACCCAATGAGTGCCAGCACAAGTATTCAAACACCAAAGCAAAAGAGCACAGACAGCTCCCTCCACCAGTGTGACTTTCAGCTGCCAGAGTAGTGTGCGCACAGGGAAAGGGATGAGAACATGAAGCTGTGGATGGTGCCAGAGCAGGACTTGGGCAATCCAGGGTGAGAGTGGCTTAAGCTGCTGCTGAACCAGACAGGAACTTGCCCTTCCATGGCACGGGACCAAGCCATTAATCCATACATAAAGAGAATGGAAACACTCTTATGATGGGAATTGTAAGCTCTATCCATATCAAAGCTTTCAATGGGTTTTTTGTTTCGGAAGGTTTTTTTCCTTTTATTTTTTTTTCTTTTTTTATTTTTTTTTTTTTTTACATTTATATAAGGCTTAAATGCATTATAAAGTTCTTGTGCATTTATCCAGATGTACAGTGCCTTCAACAGGGATCTCCTTGGCTACACACAAGCTCAGACACCAGCACAGAACAGCATTAATCTGCAAGGTGCTCTGTAAGAATAGGCACTTTTAGCTGTTACCCAGTGCTTAAGAATTACATACCATCTTCTTCAGACTATCTTATAATGCTTACTGTTCTTGTTTGGTATGATGCAGCTCTCTTAAACCTATATGACATTATATCTGCATGAGCACACACACAGATGTTTGCAAAAAAATTTCTGTTCCAACTCCTACCAGCTAAAAAGCATAGGGTCCACTATGCATTGAGCAATACCAGTAGATAAATGGATATACATAGACTTCAGGAGCAGAAGTCTCATTAAATATACGTCAATATGAATGTGTGAAAATACATAAATATGTGAATAGTTGCACAACCCAGACATCTTCACTGGATTCTGCAGAGTAGCATAAAATAATGCCCAGGTATTGAGATGATGAACAGGTGCTGCACTTATTTGTCAGTCAGCAGAGCTGTGGGGGGTAGAAATTAAAGGTGAATTTGAAACAGGAAGAAAAAAGGGAAAGACAAATTCCAGTTGAAGACAGTGTGGCATTGTTCTGCTGATCCAAGCAGAAAAGGGAACAAATTGCAAACTACCAGAAAAAAGAGTTTTGTACAAGGAAGCTATGTTATATTGGCATTAGAGGTCTTTCCACACCACACAGAGCTTAAAGTATGAATATACATCAGATTTAAATATCCATGCAACAAGTCAGGAAAAAACCTTTACATATGGTTATTTACACAAACATACCCATGACTAGAAAAAACTGTACAACTACATGCATAACTAAGCAGGATATTCTGTAGATTCTCATATTAACACTTGCATATGTATATATGATACTTCCAAACATTTAAAGGTTTTTTTCTCTGATTGCTTCACAAAATACAATGAAATGCACTTTTAAAACTGCAGAGACTGCTGTGTGCCTAAGCAAGCCATTATGTGCTCGTTCACAACCATCTTTTCCCTGTCTGTTAGAATCACTGATGCATTAATTGCTTATCAAAACTTGAAATAGTTCATGAGTCACTCAGAAGATAAAATAAATAAATATTAATGAGCCAATTTCAATGGAATTCATGTCTTCTGCCTCTTAAAGCTGAAAAACTGTATTAATTACATGTCAGAATTAAGTCTTGATACCTAATAAATGGGAAAATATGAAATATACTGACTGATTATATCACCATGTTTCAAGGGATCACTGCATCATAGTCTTATTTGATCAAATTAAGGATCCAAGACAGAAAGGACCGGTCAATTATAACAGAGAAACTAAGTGAAATAGGTGTCTAGGTCTGGTACAGCATGAATGAAAAATCAAGTATATTAGGTTTCAAATTTTGGAAGTGATTCTGTATCAGATGATCATAATGTATCAGTAGTAAACACATGATCTTCGAACAAACACATTGGCAACAAATATCATTACATAAGAAATTTTAGTATTCTTTATATTGTATGAAGGAAGGAGAGAGAAGGACATAAATTTTTCAGGAATATCAAAAGCATTTTAGTTTGGATCAATATGAAATTTTCATAAGCCAAAAGACTGGGTGAAGCGCTCTTCAGCCATTTAATTTTTTTTTAACTAAAATTCAGTGAAATATACTGTTTTGGAGTGTAAATACTTTCATTTTGGAAACATGAGTGTGCTGAGAGATTTTTAAGTCTGGGACAATGACAATTCACTGTTGAAAATCCAAAACTTTTCAAATTAAATGATCCAGGATGAAATAGGAAACACAGGTCCTTCCCTTGAGCCTTTGCTTGCTTGTTCTACCTTGTTCCTGAAAATTGTAGGCAAAAAAGATCACACAGAAATTGAAGGAGCAACAGGGTATATCCTTAAAAGACAACTGTAGCTCTGAAATAACTTAGGAATTAGACAGACATCAGTGAGCTACTTTTGAGCCAAACTGTTAATGAAAAACCTTTTCCCCAAAAAACGACAGTTTTTCTCAAGAAAGTTCAGCAGCAGGATAATTATGGTTCATGTAGCTGGCTGGTATAAAGCAGATATAATGGGAAATTCCCAGAATGAGCAACCTCCCAGTTACTCAGTGACTACAAGATGAAGAACCCATTTTAACAGACTGAATCTTAGTAAGAAAGGAAGAATCCTCTACTTATTATATTAGGTCAAGTTGTTTATTGTCAGGGGTCATATCAGCTCCTTAGCAGAAGACACTGCTTCAACCTCAGCTAGTCTCGTACTGAGACAGGCTATGGAAGTCCTGGAAGCATTACTGCACCTCAGCTGATGCCACATCACAGGGACACACAGACACTCTCTTTTGGGCTGTGTGTGTACTGCAAAACTAAAGGCATCTTCTCAAACCAAGTTATCCAGTCCAGCATTTAACACAGAATATGTCACTGTCAGTGAAGTCTGAATGTAAGAACATCCAGAAAAATACAATTAAAATTGCAAAACATAATGTAGGTTAAATGTAATACAGGAAATATTTTGGTACTTACTTAACTTTCAGAAAATAGCAGATATATTAGCTTTTTTTCCTAATGTGTGACTAAATAGTGTACACTTTCCCTAATAGTATCTTAAAATTATTCACTTCATGATCTCACATAATTTGCCTTTTCTCTGAGGTATATGTAATAAAGGACCTAGTTCATGTTACAAAGGAACATGCTACTTCCTCTGAAGCCTAAAAAATTACGGAAATAATACATGCAAACTCACAGGTTATCTAAGGCAGGACTCCAGTATCTAAAATAAAGATTGCTTAAATTTATCATTATGTGCACACATGATAACAATGAAGTGATTGAAAATTTTTCTTATGTTCATGAAAAACAATTTTGTGCTCCTAAAAATCACGTGGTCAAATGAAGGCAAACTCAGATAGAAACATGTTCTTCACCATAAAAATGGCCAAACAAGTAATAGCTTATCAGCCATACTTTCCCCACTGTCATGTTTGCACTGAGTGTGGATAAGCCAGTTTCTTACCTGCTCAGATAACTCTGACCCATGGATATGAGCCTGTACCAGAGCATCATTAACAAGCGAATGAAAGTTTAGTAGCACGTGCTCAATGTCGTATGTTCCACTCATGGCACTTGAGAGTTCCTCCAGGGACTGAATATATTGCCGCCAATGAAGATCAACTTCTGCTACATCAGCTAAGCAGCCTCGGATGATGTTGAGGCAGTAGCCCATGCAGGGCTTGCTTAGCAGCAGTCCCTGGCAGTGGGGGCAGTACTGCATTCTCAGTAAAGCTCTGTTGCAGTCTTTGGAGAAACGCATGTGATCTGTTGTATTGATCACTTCAATCCCCAAATTCAGAGCCTGCAAGAAAGTCCGGCTGGATAGGAGTGATCTTCCCATTTGTCCTATGGCCTTTTTGGGAACGTTGCCAAAGGGCTTGATGTCCCTTCTCGCCATTCGGAGGCACTCCGCATATTCCAGTGAAATGTCAGTCAGGCCAGGGTTAATCACACGGTTGTAGACTAGTGGAAACAGGGTGTCAAAAAATCTATTGACAAATTCCTCTGTGCTAACATCTGTGCCAAATATGAAGAGTCCAACGTCGGTGAAAAACTCCTGAACACACACAGTAGCCTCAGCAGCCATGTTTCTATACGCAGTGCAGAAAAGTGTGCTTGTGTAATTCTCAGCCAGTCTGATAAGCATTTCAAAGGTCTCTGTAATCAATCAATCAATCAATCAATCATTATTTTTAAGGTTTAAAAAATAAGAAATTAGAGTAAGAATTTAAAAACAATTACATTAGGAAAACTTACATTTATCTCAAATGAATTTTTGCATTAGAATTTTTGAAGAGACAAACTTCTCACAAACTATGACAACTGTATTTCATATATAGGCACTTTACAAATAATGTTACAACACAATTCATAATCTCTATGTTTTCTTTGCACATTATATTACACACAGCCTAAAAAAAAAACTAAAAAAAAAA
>VXBX01002523.1:86414-116109 GCA_013400415.1 Scytalopus superciliaris
AAAAAAATTAAATCAACCGTACCTGAATTAAGTTACAAAATACAGTGAAGCCCTACTGTATCTGTCTACCTATATAGATAGATCTATGATTTGCAGGTGAGAAAACTGCTGATTTTCAAAACAGAAAATGAGTGTTTGCATTAAGGCATTTCCTAGATTTGCCTGAGAAGGTTGCACTTGAGGGAAGGCAAAGATGCAATACATAGATCAAAAGGAAACTTATCTTAGAGTTGAAAATAAAACCACAAACACATATTACAACTATTAACACATTTTAACCACTGAGTGGCTACTATTCAGTAACTTTTATTCATTCAAGCTTTGCAAGCTTTCATGTGGTGTTTTTTTTCACATTCTTGTTTTAGTAGGGCTCTTTAAAAATAAAGTGAGGAAAAGCATGAAGTTAAAGACATCTAATGCTGTCCAAACAGTGACGTTAAACATAAGCAGAATCAAATAGTGTCAAACTATGTCAAGTAACTTCTGAAGCAATATGAAGTCTGAGGGGAAGTCACTGACTGAAAGGAATAGTCAAAAACTCAGAAGAATTTTATTGTGAAAGCCAAGACTGGCTATCATATATTTAATAAATATCTATGTGTAAGAATAAGTGCCTCGTATTATGAAAAAAAGTTTGTTTAGGTCAGTGAAAGGATTCTCACTGACTTCAGTGGATTTGAAACCGGATGCTTTATGAAAAGATCACAAAGAAAACATATTAAAGTGATCTGTGTATATTTTGTATGCAATCTTTTTCTTCTCCAATAAAAATGAGATACATGCTCATAAATCAGTGTCATTCCACTGCTATCTTTAAGTCAGTTTCATATTTCACACTGCCCTTAAAACCAGTTTTGCTGCGTCTCTTCTGTTCTTCTAACATTCACACAATTAGGAAAAGAAGTGTTGACAGTAAAGAGTCAGAAAGTGAACCCCACTTGCCTGTTTGGGTTTTTTTTCATTACTATGTCACATACATATGTGAATCTCTCCTTAAGTGAATTTCACTATAATCATTCATACATGCCAAGTATTACAGTGATTCACCAAGGGTTTTCATTTGTTCCAAAAATCAGCCTCCTAAAGTCAAGCCCCTGCATGGAGCTAGGTTCCCCACCAACAGAGACATATGTGACAAAAAAACCCTCTTGGGTTAAGTTAACACGCAGAAGTGCCAGTTGAGTAGCTCTGCAGCTGCCTGGATCCCCACCAGCACCTCATGCCTTATACCTGAGCAAGGTGATACATGTATGTATAACCAAGATGAGTGTGCCTTCAAGCTCAGCACCCTGTCCCTGAGACAGCAGCACTGCACTCCACGTTCGTATATGTGCACATATGTATGGGAGACCCATGTCTTTCTGGAGCAGCAAATGAGGCACAGCTTATGAGACAGGGCATAGCAGATTGATCAAGATGCCCACTTTAAGGCACCTGAACCAAGGGCGAGATCTCCACCAGCTATAGAGGCCGTTTGGACACCTAGCTCACAAGGAGGCACAGATACATGGGCAACTAAACTACAGGCCTAAACACCTAACTACATTACATCTCATTTTTATTGGAGGGAAGAAGGAATGCAAAGAACAGGCAGTGCTACTATAGAAACTTTATTTAGCTGCTTAAGAGTGATATCATTTTCAATAGTAGATACCATTTAGTTGCCTGTCCAAAAGGACATGGGTATTCTGCAGATGCTGTGCTGTATCTGTAGGCCCTGTATGGACATTTTGCATTTAAAACAGTACTAGATGGCTATGCTGAGACCAGTGAAATAAATTCTAGATACCTAGTTATGAAAGACTCAAGAACCCTTCATATAAAACCTTGGAGCAGCCCAAAATAGCAAGGACAAAAATTTAAGTCAAATTGATTCTTGGATTAGATGGCTTAAAATAATAAAGTGTGAAGAGTGTTAAAGGTTTCTATGAAAATAGCTATTTTTGTAACTGTAAATTCAGTCCTTTACACAAATTTTGCCAATGCTTCAGATGAAAATTGCTAGGCAATATTAGTAAAATAGTGATGTTACAATAATCCTTACAGAATTACATTAATAAGGTTTTTATGACTATTTTAATTTTTTTTTTATTATTACTTTTTCGAGATGAAAACCATAAAGTATGTGGTCTAAAATGTCTGTCACAATCCATGGCTGCAGTATTATATTACCAAGAGCACACAGAGTAGTTGAAAGAATAAATCATGCTGCACATGAATAATCAATAGATTTTACAATATGGTATAAGCAATAACAAATCTTCAATACTGAACTACATTGCTAGTGCCTCTACAATCCCCAGATGGAGGAGTACAATAATCAACTGCATAATCTATTGACTATTTGTGTTTTTCTGAACAGGATAATTATGATACTGGATGCTTGTGTTTACGATTCCGCATCATGCAATTTAATTGTCATTTTAGGATTAACAAAATTTGTTAATCAGATTTACTCTACAGTCACATTTTCTACATTATAACCACCAAGGCTATTCCAGAGATTTGTTTTAGCTCTCAAACAATCTGATGAACAGCAAAGCAGACCTATATGTTTACTTTCAATATTGAAGAGCATCTATTAATACCTTATGATGGCAATCTATATCGTTTATAACACAGACACCTCAGTGACAAATCAAGTTATGCTGCTTCAATACTGCAAGTGTATCATATATGTAGCAGTGTTTCTCTGTCTCTTAAATCTATGAGCTCAGACTAACATAATCTGTCTTAATTATTCAGCCAAATAAAAGAAGTGCTGATTTTTCAATCAGTATAAATCTAATACACATAAAATACATCTTAAATATAACCAAGATGAGTTAAACAGGCTCTTTTTCTTGTTATTAAATGTGTTTTTTTTTAATCTGCAGGCTCAGTGCCTCTTATCTCTCTCCTTTATGAGATTTTCATATTAACCACTATACAATATCCTACAGATCTTCCTGCAGTACTACTGTTAATAATGTCTAGCATTTACTATAGATGACATGTCAATTTTAATTTTCTTTGGCTACAATTAAAACTAATATTTGTACACTCCTAGGTCAAAAATCAGGGTTGTCAATATCTTAATGCATTATTTTTTGAAAGAACAGTACTATTACTCTTCCTGATTTTGCTAAGGAACAAAACACACAAGGCTAGGAAAAAATGTAGATGAGAACTTGTTTTATGTATTACATTTATTCACCTNATGTAAAATAGCTATCAGGTCATTGCTTTAAAAGATTTGCTGTCTCCAATTTCTTTAACCTTTCTGTTCCTGAAAGCTATGGGTAGTTCTAAATTATAAAGATGTCCCAATTTAGCAATCAGTCCAGTGGAGTACTGGCTTTAAAAGAAAACTCAAAAGTATACACATGTTGTTTACTAGAAGAATTCACAAAGAGAACAAAAAAGAAATACTGTTTTTTATTCCTGGATATCAATCAGATTTAATGGATATATTGCACAGAATGAAATAAAATTTGGATTGGATTTTAAACCAGCCCTGCGATACTCATCCTTAATAATTTTGGCAGTGTCTTTCTGCTACAGGCACCTTAGAAAACTAATTTGAAATAAATTTCTGTGAAACCATGTTGTACTAAACCAACTACATTTTCTTAAGTTCACCCATTCTTCACACATGTTCTATAGAAGCTGCTACATGAGACAATGCATGGTCTATATTCTGAGCATTACTTTTTGAAACACACATAGTACTTAATGCAAAGATAATCTGATAAATTAAAAGCCCGCTATTAGTAACAGGCCAACAAGTTGTAAAGGCTTATAATTCAGCAGTAACTCACCAGCCCATGTTAAATATTATAAATTAATTCACACTTAGTCAAGGCACCATATGAAACTCAATAAATTATAACCAGAGGGGTTAAAACCCATCCTTGAATTATGGAAATTGTATTTACACAAGACTGCCTTTCAAAGTCCAGAGGGGAACCGAAACTGATGAACCTGGATCACCTTAATTACCATTCCATAATATACAGGGATCTAGATAACTAACTCCAAGCAAAAGTTGGAAAACCTCACAATAATATCAATTTATTATAGTTTGAAAAATCCTGTGTGAAATTATTAGGCTGTTGCCAGCTGCCATTAATGTTTGGTGACCTCATAAGTTTTCCCAAACAAACCAGAAGCATCAAACCCCCTCTTCTAAAGATTTATACTCCAATCCAATGTATCTTGTATACACTGTCCTACTGGAGCCACAGGAACATCTCAGGTACAGTATACAACCTAGCTGGTAAAATGCATTCAAAAATCCAGAAAAAAAATTGTGGAAACAAAATGAATCCACGCACTATTACATTAATAATATCTTTGTTTAAAATACATCAAACAGAGAAATGAATATAGGTGGCAAATTCAGTGTAGGTATTCCTAATTACAAAGTAGTACATAGTGCCAGATATAGTGTAAAATCCCTGAATCATTTACTATACCAGAAAAATGAGCTGGAAGAATAATGTCTTCAAGACATATAAATGAATTATAAAGAATGAACTCATTAGAGCTTTGCCTGTGAAGGTTATTTGGGAGAGGGATAAAAAGGATAAATGCCAGCAAAATAGATTTGAGACTCACTAAAACTGCTCCTCATTAACACGTATTTCAAATTAATCCATTTCATAGATTGTAGACTCACCACTGAAGGCAGTAAGAAAACAGATATAACAGATTAAACCTGCAGGACAGCCAATTTTGTGTTGTCAAATGTTAGTGATACCCCTGAGGCTTTACAGCCCAAAGTATTCACAACAGATTTCACAGTTTGTCAGGTCTTGTTTGGTCTTGAATATATTTCAACTGGTTTTGGGGAAAAAAAAAAANNNNAGAAACTTGAATTAGAATCAGTTGACCGCTGTCTAAGTTGTCCTGTGCTCCATGACATATTACTCAGATCCTCAAATGTCAGGAATTTCTTAAATATCCTGTGATTTTGAGTTTAGCTTAGTTATGCTGTAATTTTTTTTTAGTTGTGGTTTGTGTTGGGGGTTTTTTGTGGTCCTTTTAGCATCGGGACATGAGAAAGTTAGTATGACAGCTTCAGCTGGAGTCTTAACAGAAATTAGCAGTCATACTTAACTGACACTATAAGTATTAGTTACAGTAAAAAGAATTGTTGTACTTTGAAAAGAAACAGCAAACTCTCTGAAATCCATATATAAGGTATGCTCTCCTTTTTCCCAATAATGAAATTTTGAGGTTTCATAAGAAACTTATTCCCAAGTTAACTGCTATACAGAGTGCAGAAAACATGTCCCAAAGCCATGTGAGAGGAATTTCACTCATTACTTTGCTACATCTTTTCACTAATCCAAACTGATAACAGTATTTCTTATTTTACTATCTACTTAATTTCATTACTCAATGTTAATCTTAGCTTAGCAATCCTGATACCAACTATTTTGCCCTGTAGAATTTGCTTTCTAAATCAACAAATGCAGGTGTGGATTTTTTCCTTTTCCTTCTCCATCTTGCTATCTATACGTTCAAGAAAAGGCCCAGCACTGCAATAGGGCTCAAGTTCAGCTGACCTGATACCACAATATCCAAGTCTTGTAATTTGCTTGGGATATCCTTTAATAGTGATGACTACTGAAACATTCTAGTCATTTTGGAAGCAACATGAGCAGATTATTTTGTATACTGCCAGGCGAAGAAATAACTAGCAATTAACAGAGCTCCACCAAACAATCTTTTTTCCTCTTGGATTCTGTTTATGTACTCTCTGATTTTGCATTGTTCCATGTATTTCACAGGCAGTGCTTTCCCAGATAAAAATATTTCTAAACTCTGAATATATTGCTTATTACACTGGAATGAAAAAAGCTCAAAGTTGCAAGTAGAACACTGTGAGGAATCAGAGCTTTAAAACTGGTGTCTTGCAATGAAGTTGTTTGAAGAATATTTTGACTTAAAATGTGCATGGCTTGCAAAAGAGCATTAAGTTGATACTGATTTAAGATACTTATTTTTACACATCTGCCATAATAAAAAGGATGGCAAGTCATCTCAGATGTATGAAAAGGGTATTTTTTGAAAAGAGACATTTGGAATTTGTAGCAGGATGATGTTGAGATAGGGCAGTCAGAAAATTAATTGATTAGAAGGATAAATTCACTTCACATAATTTCAACCAGAGCTAACAAGCACTTCTAAGGCATGATTCATCTTTCTGACTTTAGATGACTACTTTGGGTTGAGATGAACTAGTTGCTGGAAGTGATCGTTCCTTCACTGTAAAGTGATGTCACAGTGAAGCCCTAAGATTTTTGCAAGGAACTGGTTTTAAGAGAAAGTGTCTTTAAATATAACGCAATACTGTAATTTATACAAATGAAGAGCTGAGATGATCATGCTTCTAAAAAGTGGTCTTAATGGTAGATAAACCACAAAACTCTTATACATTCATGCAAATCTTCTTTCCCTCTGCATGCCTGCGAATATGCTTTTCTTAGAATGACATAAAGTATATACTTGGTTCCAGAGATCTGCCTGAGCACCATTACTATACATGCTAACTCTATAAAACGCAATTATCAGAGAATCACAGTGAAATTACACATGAAGAGAAACAACTTCAGGGAGATTCCTGTAAAGCTATGATGATGACTGACATCAAAGCTTTTGTCTTTACAAGTTTAGAACCTGAATTTTAATTTATTTTTTCCAATTATCCAAGTTTCATGCTCACTGTTCAGTCAACTTCAGTACACTGATTTTTGATTTATACAGGTTAGATTGAACTGTTAATCAGGTTCTAGCAGATGCAACATTTCTTGCACATCAAACAAGTAAATATATTCATTTTGTATCACTGAATATTTAATCTCACACTTTCTTCTAAGTGTTGGCTGAGGTTTGGTTAACGACTGCATCTGATAGTCTGAGGAATTCCACACTAAAAATTGTTATACCAGTCAGTCACAGGAATTTAAGAAGTTTGTTTACTTAACATATGACTACATGTAATGGGTTTCAAAGAGCCTCCACAGAGCTTGGTAAGGGATTTGTTGCATTTATTACCTTTCACCACACTTCATATTTACTGTGAAGGGGAAAAAAAAAAAGAAAAAAAAGGGATTAAAAAATGTCTTTTAAGGCTGCATTTCTTAAAAAAAAATCAGTGTTTTTCATGGAAGATTCAGGAACAATGAACTCTATGAGTGGATCTGTATTGTGTTGAAGTTAGTTCCATGTTCCTTTATAACTACTGGATATCACAAAGAAAAATTGCATGTCCCTTTGTATAGCTCTGGTATAACAGTGATTACTGATCTAATCACTGTTAGTGATTACTGATATGTGCAAAATTCTGCCTAATGTGGGTGATGCAAAAAGCATTGTATTTCAGTACCTAGTTTGCAGAGTGCTACAAAAAGGAATGAAGTATGCACTTCCAAGTTTCAGACAGGTTAATAAATGTAGCATTTCTCACTTGACAAGATATAAACTCACAGAAGGTGAATAACCAGGCAGACAAAAACACTCTTTCACAATTACAAGCAGAAAATAGCACCTGTCAACCATATAAAACTCCAGTTCTCTAAACTGGTTAGGAAAGGACATACAGATTTAGTATATAAACATACTAAAGTTAAGTGAAATTCAACTCTAGAGAAGTCTCAGGAAAAAGAAATTGTTTCTAAAATGACTTTTTTATTCTGCATGTCTGCTTTTGATGATAGTGTATTAAAATTTATATTGGATTGGAATAGTTGACTCTACTTTGACTCATCCTTTTTTACTCAGTATGACTCCTGACTTTAATACAGTTGATTTCTACACCAACTTATAATACATTCTTTAGAAACTCAGAACTAAATAATACATGTTAATGATCCATAGTTGCTAGTAGATTTGGCACTTAGAATGACAGAGTCATAGAATTGTTTGGGTTCCACCAAGACCCTTTCTATTCTGTCTCCTGCAGGCCATGGATTTGCATGCCCTACCTCTACTGAGGTGGCAGACCAAAGGACCTGTCATCTGATTTTTCAGTCCAGCTCTCTGGCCTCATGGCACCAATGAACAAGGAGACAAAACCTGGATTTCTTTATTTAGTCTGAATTTTGTTCTATAGACTATGTATATTGTCAAGAAGCACGACAACTCCGTGAAATGTTTTTAAATCCTCTTCTTAAACACCAAGCCATTTTTTATCAGATTATTATCTTCCCTATTATTTTCTGATTTGTTTTTGAACAATGCTTTTTATTACTATTAATGTTTAGTCAGAGATCACTCAATGGACCAAAGAACAATAGATGTTAGATTTAAATGCAAATCAATTGTTTACTGTATAATTACATAAATATGGGTTGAATATGTGCTGAATATCATTAAATTAGTCCCTTAAGGTTTATATCTTAATGCTCTTTATAATTCACCAAGTTCTTTCCAAACACAGTAAAGATAATTTGCCTTTTTAAATGCTATTGTTTTACTTTCAGAAAGATCACAAGTAGAATCAGTATATTACCTACTTTTACTAGGCAGCTTTACTGGGGATGCTAGGAGCTTTTCACTCTGCCACTATTTGTAGATGCTCTGCTAGGCCCTGCACTGCAAATGTTGCTGCAGCACTGCTGTCACACATTCTCAAGGCATGTAATGCTTTCCAGGAAGGAGATGGAGATATTAGCTGATGGATATATGTGTCTCTTCCAAACTATAAACCCACAGCTACTTCTACTCCATAATGCAATTTGCCCCATCATGCAGTGTGACAAGGGGAATGCATATCTTGCATTGCTCAAAACTGGATTGTTTCCTCCCCATTGCCTTTACAGCTGTGTATTCTAGATTATGTAGGACTAGGATATCTGTCACTAAAGAATGAAACCACACAGAAACACGGGGCTAAAAGGCCCTTAACATGTGCTCAAATCCATTCTTTGAACCCAGGGCAGCTTCAACTAGATTTATGATCTTATTTTTTAACATCTTCATCTGAAGAATTTGTTTAAGGTGCACATTAACAGAGACCACAATCTTCAGGAAAATCATTCCAGTGCTTCACCATTCTTTCATTTGCTCTCACCAGTGAGAACTAATTATTTGCTTCTTCCTCGTTTTAGGTATTTCAGATTATATCTTCTCCCAGTGACAGTCAACATCTCTAAAGACCAAATGTATCTCCAAAGCAGATGTGTCTACATCTCAGCTAACTAATAGAGAGGATGATGGAATGATTCATCTGATCTAGTTTAGGTGTCCACATGGAAATAAGATGAATCATGCTGTTTTTCTCCTCTATTTATACAGAGAAAGAGGGTGAATAGTTCAGAGGAGCTAGGAGATGAATCTTACTCCTGAAAACTGTTATAAATCTTTCATCTTCTTGTTATTAAAATGAACAGTCCTACTACTTTCAGTCACAGAGAGAGCACAGTCTGCCTCTATGTAGTCAAACTTAACTCTAAATACTTCCAAAGGGAAGTCTAAATTGCCCAAATTATGTGCTTAAGTGGACAAGCTGTATATCTAGGAGTTCCAATTTCACATATACTCTGATTGATTAGATACTTGAAAAATGTTTTGTTAAACTATTTCAGAATTGCACCGCTTCTCTAAGTCATGTTTACCTTGGGAAACACTAAGCTTTATACGTCATTTCAACAGAACAGCTGCTAAGCCAGCCCCTCTGCAGTCTTCAACTAACTCCTACCTCAGTGCAGAATCTGCATACGACGCCACTTAATGACATTCCTCCATTTTGAATTCTAGCTTTATTTTCCAGCCTGCACATGTGCTCTTTTTGCCCTCCCTCACTTGTTGAGAGCATGCTGATTATTTCACCATTCAACACAGTAGTGCAAATGGTGTCTGTAGTTGTCCAACAACTGCATCTGAAGGGTCCTTTTCTATTTTGCCTACGAACACTTGCTAACAAATCTAACAGACATTTCCAAAAACTTTGGCATCTGTTTAGTGGCAATTTAATCAAGATAATTCCCTACTTACTTATGAGAATGTCATGTTGAATAGCAGAAAGAGACTTAGGAAAGACAGTTGATTTTACATCTATGCTTCTCACACACACACATTTTGGTTCCATTTCCCTATAGGGAAATTAGATTAGTTAGACCCAACTTGACACCAATAAATACAGTTTGATTGTTATTGTTTGATATGTTATTCTGTTTGGCTTCAAAATAATACAGGTTTAACAAAGAAAAAAATCCACCCTTTTCAGTCTTTTGCTACCTCTAGAAATCCAAAAGCCACTATCAGCGTATTTCAGAATGTGTATATTGACAAAAGAAACCAATCAATGAAAACCATGAGGAAAACAATTTTGAAAACATTCTTTTCATCTTACTGCTGCTCCATAGCTGTACATCAGGGTCCTTTATCTGTTAACAGCCTGATCCATATGGGTGATAGATGGGCTTGAAGCGAATTAACTGTTTCCAGGGGAACTGGATAGGACACGTGAGAACATTTTGCCCTTTTCCCCCTTTTTTAATGACCCTGCTAAGAATCTGATTTATGGTCCCAGAGTAACATATTCTGTGATGTCATATATTAATGCACATTTTTACTCTGTAATACAAAGAAAAAGGCTCATTATGGAGCTTTCCATGTTATACATTTCAGTTCATATATGACTTTGAATGCATGCATATCAATACTGATGAAAGCAGTGACATTCACTAAACACTTGACAATGCCAAATTCAAAACCCTCAAGGAAGATGGGAGATAAAGATCACATCAGCTTATTACCCCATCACACAAGTATACAGGGTAGTGATTCATCTCAGCTACCACCTCAGCTAAATACCATATTCTCTTTTTTCCTCAACAGTAGAAAGTTATGGGATGTTTAATGTATGATTCATCTGACACATTTTAGACATTTATGGGAAGATGAATCATGCAAAAATATTTGTGTGGGCATGAATCATGCCAAAAAAGTGCCTCTCGTTTAATTTTCTACCAAGGGAGCTGATGATGACAATCTCAACAATCCACTTTATTATACCAATCATCATCAGTTTTATATGTATAGTTTAGCTATCTTAGTTACAAGCTTCCTTGTAACTTCTGTATTATTGCCACATAACTGCTGTATCTGAATTTCCACCGTAGAAAATCTGTTTCTTCCAGAGGTTTATTTGTCCAGAGTTTATTTTCTTGCAAGTAGATAAGTTTTTAAAATGATGTATTTATCTAATTTCTATTGCATGAATGCAATCTATATCATAGAACAAATTTCTGGTGAAAGCAATGAACTCTGAAAGAAAATATGCAAACTGTACAGAAGATGAAAAACATAACTCTGCAAGTTGGAAGATGCATTCCACTTCTTTTTGGTATCAGTTTAATGTTGACTTTATAGTCACACAAAATAAATGTGTATGCGTCTTCCTTTATATGCGCATATTTGCCATTGAACCCATAACTAATAGCTTGCCCCCCAGCCTTGTTTCAGATCACTCCTACTAGTTCTTTCCAAGACTGCCTGCGTGGCTCAACAGACAGGCTTACTACCAGGATCACTTTGAAAATACAGTATAGCTAAAACTGTGTAAGTTTCATCACTCTTCACATTCTTTCAATATTGCTCCATGGAAAGTTTCCCATTCACTTTATGTTCCTGGGACCCCAAGGCATATAGAAAAGCACTTGGAGTTCATTTTGATGGATGCAGTGAATCCTTCCTATCACTGAAGAACGAAAAGATGCATTTAAAAAAAAAAAAAAAAAAAAAAAAAAAGTCATGTAAAATCAAGAATACACACACAGCCAAGCAGTACATGAAAAGGATGTGGTCATCCTGCTCTAGAAAGAGCTAGCCCTAAGTGGTGTGAACATGAGCCACACTGTATTTTTTGGCCTGCAGTCTGATGCTTCCTGAGACCTGTGCAGTTACAATACTGTCATAGCTAACATGTCCAGTTCTGGACAATCTTCCTTCTGTAATCTTGAAGACAATACTGTTCTCTCCCTCTTGTGTACCTTTCACCTCTCCTCTGAATTTCATATTTGGTTCTAGAACTAGTGATGGGGCTTCCTCAGCCTCTACTAATAGAGATCAAACAGATAATAGAGGTACAGGAGAGAAAAGACTGAAAGCAGCATCCCTATTCTTCACTCTATTTTTTTAATTCCCTGTCCAACCCAGTCTCACAAGAAGATCACATATTAACTATTTCCTGAACTGGCCCCTTTCCTAGCAGTGACAAAGTGGACCACAGCTCTCCTCCACAGGGCAGTCTATGAAGAATGGGATGGGAGAAGGAAAACCAAGAGCACTGATCTGCTGTGACCATCGAAAGAAAGAAAACTTTCATTTCAGTTTCAATGGTATGTTTCTTTTAAGAGAAAGCCATGCCAACTAGTCCTATTTAATCTTAAGGGATAATCAATAATTGCAGATCTTGAACACAGACTGTGACTATGAACACAAGATACACAAAAGATGTGAAAGCTTTCTCCACAACCATGAAAATCATCTGTCTACAAAGCAATAAAATATTCCCTTCACAAATCCCACGCATGTGGGAATGATTTTCAAATTAGCAAATAACGTACTGTGAAAACAGGAGGAAACAGCCAGGAAACATCTGCCTCCTGAGACTCTTAGAAGTGCCCTGCTTTTCTTTTTGGTGACCAGAAGTTCATATGGGTAGTTTGTGCATGTTAAATATTACAGGAACGTTCTGTTGTGATAACTAACTTCCACTCTTTATTTGTGGGTCTTAGTGGGATGACATTTACAGCAGAGACACAGGATCATTCTGCCCTTTCTTAAGAATTCTGTGTACTGTTGTCAGTGGTTCAAGAAGGCTCCTCAAACCAGCGTGACTGCTGATGAAGGACTCAAAGATGGGAAATTGCCCTTAGAAAGCTGTCATTTGACTTGAACTAAGTGGCAAGGAAGGAATACCCTTCTCTTCTAGTTGGCAGATAATACAAATTAATATACCTTAATGCTGTTCTAAAATAAAAACGTGACTAGTCACAGGGTAGGAGGCTCAAGAACACAGCACATATGCAATGAATAGCACTGAAGTGTGCTTCTGAAGTTGCAATGACCATTACTTTAGAGTATCAGAACAATTTTTAAACTACTATATCTTAGATTCTCTGGTTAATTCCTTCCTTGAGGATTTTTTTATTTTTTTTTCACTTGACATCTTTCTGCATGATTTGGTTCACCCGTATAAGTAACTTTCTGTATGGCATGAGCAATAACCATTGGTGATTTAGGAACCATGGAAAAAAGGTAGAATTGTAAGAGTCATTGTGGATCAACTAGAAATATGGGGCATAGGAAACTTTCATCTACATGAGAAAAGATGACACCTACATATATTTTTTGTGGAAAAAGGCACCATAACATAAACCATTCCACTGAGCAGACACAGGTCTGTGAGCACCCATATTACAGTCATATGTCTTTACAGATGGCACATACAAAAAAGGACTCAGATGAGTAATGAGAAAAGGAAAATAAAAAACCAAAACACAACTATATAAAAGTTTGAAGGGTTTTTTGAGTTCTGGCTTTATTCTGTCTTTTAACTGTTGATGTAGCACTTTATGCATCATTTATAAATTGCTGCTACAATTCCACCAAGTCAATAGTCTTCAATAATCAAGAAGAAAATGAGTAAGTAAATAAGTATTGTTTTAAATTTTCCCCTGGATCACTTAGTTTATATAGGTATGTAAGACAATGGTGCAATTATATTTTTCCTTAATGGTGTTTTGAGATGGGGAGAAATAAAGTAATACTTTCTGCTTTCCATATGTTTAAGAATTATAATTTTTAGTATTATAATAATGAGACAATTCCTGCCAAGTGTCACCTTTTCAAAGTATAAGGATTCATTTCACTTTACTTTAGCCATATAGAAGTCAAACACTTTACCTGGCCTAGCTATTCAGATAATCAGTGGGTTCAGATAGGCAGCTCCTCCTTATTCATGAGGCAGATCTAAGATTACTGATTAATTAAAAAGATGCTTTAACTATGCAAACCATAGTTCCCACTCACACAGACAACTCTGAAGGACAATTCATCATGATTATGGCAACCATTCACCTTAGGATGGGATGAACTGCTCTTTGGAGTTCTTTTTCTTTCTTCATGAACTATGTTAAACCTAAATGAGGGAATACAGTTTATACTCTTTTAGCTGCTTTATAGGTGATAAAATTAGAAAAGACTAATCCCACTCATAAGAGTCTACAGATTCAATGGGGTTTAGTCCTAGGTGGATTTAGTACTGACTTTACTTACCTCATGGGTCTTCAATTGCCACAAAGATGTGTGTATGGGGGAGGGGGACAAGGAGGGCTGGGATCATGGGGTAAAAAAAGGAAAAATATTTTACTGTAGGATTCTCTTCTGTTTGAGAACCTCTGGGTGTTAAATTCATTTTGCAAAAGCCTTCAAGTGCAAATGGCTAAAAAGTTATCAAATGTAAATTTGCCACTTACCTGATGATATGCTTACTCCCGATGAAGTCTCAAAGGTCTAACCCACTACATAAATTAAATACTTTTAGCAAAGATACCTTAAAACTCAAGAATCATAACTGGGAAAAAAACCTCCAAAATGGTAAAATTTGTTACTGCTTTACTGATTTTGTCTGGCACTAACAAAATATGCGACAACTGACAATTTATTCAGCTGAACACTAAAATGTCAGTTAGCACTGGAGAAAGGGAAAAGGAACCTCTGATAGCCTATTAAATGTATTCAGCTCATATCCTAGCAGGTTAGTGTTTCATAATTCTGTAGTAATACATATATCTATATATCTACCAGTAATACATTTGTTTTTAACTTCAGTGAATGTGTGTTGCTTGATATACAGGTCAGTTGTCTGGTTAAGAATTTAATAATACCCATTTTCCATTCCCAGAGTAAGGATGCAGCATGCTGCTATTTCAATATTTTTTTCATAAAGAATACTCTACCATAAAGACATGATTTTTTTTTTTATTCATCCCACAGAAACAGATATAGTCCTATAGAATACATCCCATAGAAAAGAAATACTGCAGTAAAAGTCTATACTCTTCTGACTATATTTAAAATACCTTTACTAGACAACTACTATCTCCATTGCAGTGCAACTTGAAATAACTTTTTGAACTAAATCTTTATTCTGAAAAATCAACTTACAATTAAGTATTCTGAATACCTTTATCTTTATATACATTAAGACTCCAGAATTAATTTTTTTCTGTATCTGTCTGAATAACCAGGTCATTTCCTGAATGTGTTTTAGGATAAAATCCAGGTGTGCAGCAATTCCCTGTCCAAGAAAATAAACTTCAATTCATTTCCCTACGAAGGTCTGTGATCAGAACATCCAGGAGAGCAAGACCTGAAGGTAGAAAGCCACTGATTATTAAACAATAACAATTCAACTTTTTAACAATGCTGGTATACAAAGTTGAGCCAGCTATGCAGACAAATTTCTAAGCAGCATTCCTGCATACTGAAGATGAAAGAAAAGCTTTTTGTAAACCAATGCTTTCTGGTCTTTCTAACTTAGCCAGAATCTGAAGAGAACTTAGAGTTTTACCAACACTTTGGCCAGTAGAGACTTCTACCTTCAGTAGAAGATCGACAAAACAGCTCACCCAGTTCTTCAGAGTATATCTTTTTCTGATCACTTCTATCTTGCTTTAGGGGGAATATTTATTATTTAAAAGCTAATACCCCAAAGATACTCTGACAGTGATTTATGAGCATCAGTTGAAAATAAGACACAACGTAATGTATTGTTAACGTGCAAGTATAGCCAAGGTTGTGGCATCCATCTGTTTCACACAGTGGTTTCCAGTACAGCATGGGACAGAATAAATAACCTAGTTCCACCAACACTCAACAGATAATAGTTTTCTGACCAGAGGAGAGATTGCCCAGTAATAGTTTCTAAGTTCCTCTGAGAAAAATGATGCAAGCCACTGCTGTGTGGGATCACCTATTTCTGTTTTATCACAAAAGCATTTGCTGATCTTTGATCTCAGAGGCCAGAGGGGAGACTGAGCTTGGAAACCTCACACTGTTCATAGTGATAAGAAGTCATTGTTTATTGATGTTACTGGCCCTTGATCTTTTTTGTTGTGCTGTACTGTGGTCTGACTGTGAAACACACAGGAAATTTATTCATGTTGTGTGCTTGTGGAACTCAGTGATTACTTCTTCCCAGGAAGGAAAACCTGAGCATGGAACACTAGCCAGAGAGATACTGGATCAAATACTGACAAGAAAAACTGCTGCATTTTCAAATAATGTGTTAAGTATACTTATCTGAAGGAAACCAATTATTTGGATTAACAGTGAGAAAAATTTTCTTTTATTACTTAGAAAGCAGGAAGGGAATCTACTATGGAGAATGGAATGTGAAAAGCATTCAAAGCAGCTTGAGTTTCAGCTTACATTTTCATGCTGAATGCATTAAAATTGTTAAAAATCTTATCTAATTTCTTCAGGTAGCAAGCAAGTGTAGTTAGATTTCTTATACTCTGTTCAGTGTTATAGATTAGTACACAAAGTAAGACTACTGGTTTCTTGGAAGCCTCCAAATACAACCATGGCTGTTACAGTATTTTGTAGTGAGACTAATCCTGCACACTCTGTGAGAACCAGGTTACAAGGGATTTTGGAATGGAGATCTCTAATTTTTGAAGTTAAAAGATAAAACATCAGAAATTGAAGTGTTTTTACGTATTTATGGAAGTACACTTTTGGAGCATCTTCCGGAATTTAGAAACTGCAACACCTATATAGTTAGGTACCAGCAGGTTTTCAGAGCACAGTTCTGAATGTAGAGAATCAAATTTTCTCCAGTTTCTGGTATTCTCTATCAGAAGTAAGTTTGTGGATGAGTCATCTAAGAACATCACTGTCCAATACTATTTGCCTTCTTACTGACATCCCATGAACGACAGTTATCAGCTGTACACATTAAGCTTGTTCACTCACTTGTATCAAGAATGTCTGCCAGTTTACAGGTTGATACAGAATATATGATTCAGCAGGCTGGCACACGTCATGCTGAAATTTGTGTGTCAGACCTTAACATTGGAAAGAAATCTGAGCCCACTGAGGTTGGTATTTAACTACCATGTTTGGGGCTTAATTGCTTCTTTAGACTTAGTTCCTTGATCCAATGTTTTTAAAACAATTTACAGACTTAGAAACTTTGTCTTCAGTGAATATTGAGTTCTAAAGTCTGAGAAAAACTAAATTTTCTAACTGCGCAGTAATAAATAATACAGTATACAAGTAACTTGTCAGTGATAATTACAGCAATAGTGAGCAATTAAACAGCATTTTGAAATGGTATATTTAATTAAGTGAACAGGCTAGATTGTTTATGCTATTAAAAGCTCAGTCTTTTAAGTCTAAATCTAAGACTGGATCTACTAGATTCTTAGAGATGCTAACAGCAACTAACAGTACTTTGTAAAAAAAAATCCTCCAACAAAATAAGGACACTTTGAGTCATGGAAAACTGGCTTCACTTTCAAGTAAAGTTCTGTTACCTGTGCTTGTGTGTTTCACTAACAGAAATACTAGCAGGCTCCATAAACAATTAGTAGGTACTCTCATCACACATGCTTTCATGATAGGTTGTTGTACAGATTCTGTTCCATAGTACTGCAATATACTTAAGCTACAATAGGAACCTGTCTTCAGATATAATAGACTGAAATATGTTACATTACTTAGGGCTGAGAACTGAAGATACGTAGAGAGAAGCAAAATAGTTAATATTTCCCACAATAATGCATGGTAGTTTTGATCAGTGAACAGTACTGAGAATTGTGATGCTTCAAGTTCCAGTATCCCAAAACTGACCAGAGGCTGACTACCTGTGAAGGCATGAGGAAGTCCTGTAATTCGCTCCATTTCACAGAGTCATAAAATCATTTAGGTTGGAAAACACCTCTAAGATCAGCAAGTTCAACCACTAACCCAGCACTGCCAAGTCTACCACTAAACCATGTCCTTAAGTACTACATCTACATGTCTTTTAAATACCTCCAGGAATGGTGACATCACTTCCCTGGGAAGCCTGTTCCAACACTTGACAACCCTTTCAGTGAAGAAATTTATCATAATAGTCAATCTAAACCTCCCCTGGCACAGCATGAGGCCATTTCCTCTCATCCCATTCTATTCTTTTGCAATGGTAGGCTAATATTCTTACTTGCATGAGAAGGATGCTATGAGGTTGTTTATTATTTGATCAGCATGTTTTATACATCAAGAGACATAAATATTCTATCTACATTTATGACTAAATGAAGACAGGATATTTGTCTGAAATATCATTAATATTGCATCTTTGTTTCCATATTAAAAAATATATATAAAAGTATATGACCTGTCATATGTGACTATCATGTTTTCTATTACTGACTGCATGTTATCTGTTGTCTTCTATAACAATGAAGAAAGAAAGGTGCAAGCTATTGCATTAGTGCCAAGCTAGAAAGATTGAACAGATAAAGATAATTCTTACATGCATCTAAGAAATACCATCTGAAACATAAAACCAGAGACAATTCTGATCTCTAACTAAATATCTTTCAGGAAAGTAATATAGTGAAATGCAGACTATCCAACAATCCCTTTGGAAGGACTGATAATAATTTGTTAAACAAAACAGCAAGAAGACATAGACCTTACAAAAGAAGACAGATGGAAAGACACACTGAAAGAAGTAAAGGTACAAAATGTGAAACAACTAGCAAGGAACATGCAAGGTAAACAAAGAAAAAGATCAATAAGTAGGTTAGGTGCAAGAGGAAGACAAATGAAAGCTGGTCCACTATTCAACAGGGAAAAAAGCTATCAAGTCATGGCACTACAAAAAACCTAAATGTTTAGTGCATTTACTGTTTCAGTAAAAAGGTTACATGCAATCAGGCAGATAATGTAAATAAAATGAACAAAGCATTTAACACAGAAGGAAGGAAACAGGCTGGAGAATACACCCATTAGTTGGCTTTAAATAGTTCAGAAATTATGAAATCCTGGGAGTATAGAGAATTTGCTGAAGCAATTTCTGAAGCCCCTAAAAAACCCATGGATGATGAATGGATTCAAGAAGACAGGGAAAAACTCAAACAAGTTACCTATCTACCCTTAAANGAAGGGATGATGAGTAAGAGTGAAACAATTTTTTAAAATCAATTTCTATGGGGGGGGGTAAAACAAGATTTTACTTGTTTAATAGCAAACAAAGCTTTAGTGAAGCTTCTGATATTAAGATAATGCTATCAGAAGTTCTCATGAGCTGACTTAAAATTATTTAAACTAAGTTACTCTCAAACACAAAACCAATTGGAAAACTATATTCTGAGAGATCAAAATGGTTCCTTGTTAAACAAGAACATATTGATTTGAGATTCCTGGGAATCTACTGTTGCCCAAATTAATATAAAAGATGTAAATAATCTTTCTGCTGTAGCTGGTTTTAAAACACCTTCACCTTCAATGTTAAATTTGATTTTGATACCAGGATCCCAAAAGTATGTGGATGGTTTAGAGTAATAGAGGGCACAATAACAAAATCATCAGAGATGATGATTTAAATATGACTTATAATTAAACATACAAGTAATATAAGTTGAATCCAGCCTAAAACTGAGGAAAGGCATGATAGGAGAGGAAGAGAATAAAATATAAAAATAGAGTAAAATGATAGGAGAAGAACAGAATAAAGTATTCTTCATGTCCATTGTGGATAGTACAAGTAATAACACACTTGACTTGCAGAAAGGAACATTAGTTCAGACATAAAGAAAAGCTTACTAGAAGTGATAGTTATGGTCTGGAACAGATTGTCTTTTGAGTGTGTAGAATACCCATCAGTGAGATTTTAAAAAACAAGGTAGACAAAAGCTGTTTAATTTTATCCTTTTGTTGCCTGCAACCTACAAAATTTTGAGATTCTGTTTTGAAAACATAATGATGCCATTATTTCCCTGACTTCTTGAGCTGGCTGTGGTGCTCAGTACCCTAAAAACAAACCGAAAGAGAAGTCTGATGATCCACAAAATCATGCTGAGATGGGAAAGAAATGCTTAGAGGAAATGCTGACTGTTGGTTGCAAAGGCAAGGGAGATGAGAAGCTGAGGTTGGCAGGTGGGCTACCAAATGGCCCAGCAAATAGAGCATCTAGAGGTCTACCCAAGCTCAGCTGTCTGATAGTTAGGGTGCCTGATAAACAAACAGTTCAGCATGGTTAATCAGAGGACAGGGGGGAGCTTGGAAGACATAACAAGATCCAAAAGTCAAAGACCACGACTGTGGTAGGCTTGTAGAAAATGAGACCAGAGACAGGTTAACTCAAGAAGGACAGTTACTGGGGTTTATGTTGAAAGGTTTTCTTCAATCAATATGTGCCTGTGGAATGTGTGAACTGCCACTGGAAACAGTGAAACTGCTCCACCTAGCAAAATACTGAAAAGTAGTTTTCTGCAAGGGAATGAGATCTCAACAAGTTGCAAGGGACCTTTGTTGCTCCAATGCAGTTCCAGTGGAGTAAATCTGGCCTTTGCCTCATTTTTTCTATTGACTATAAAAGAGCCAGAACTACTTATATTATAAACATAAAGGATAAAATGGAGAAATTCAAGGAGAGGTTCCTGAACATGACTTTTTCTATTGCTTCTGTAAGGCAAATTTTCTTCTCAACACTGAGACACCTGCACTTTAGTGCCTTCAGATGTTGGAAGCCTTGTAAAATACTTAGGGATTAAATGCACTACTGTACACAAGTAAGGTCTAAAAACTTTGCCTAAACTTTAATTCCTACATATCCCATTTTCTAGGGTTTTTTATGTACAGAATAGTATTTATTTAAAGGAATTACAAATTGACTATAATATAATAATATAAATCAACACACTGATAACATTCAAATCTGGGTAAAATGTGGAGAAACTCAAAAAATAGTTTATGACAATAAAATAAATTAATTCATTCTGGATGTTACACCACAATAGGTTATACGTTTCTGCCAGATGTTTCTTTTTACACAAACTTTATTATGCCGCAAAGAGCAATTTCTTTTAACGAGAGTATTTTTTGAGGATCATATTTGTTCTAGAAAGCAGTGCTACTCTAGCTTCACATTCTAATGAGAACAATTTCCTTTGATTCATTGGTGTTACCAATCATATGTTGACTCAGTAAAAACACCAACCAGCTGCACACAGACACATACTTCAAGAGTGAGAAAGTGGGAAAATGATGATCGGTGTCCCAGTACTGAAAACTCTTGATTAATACCATTAACTTAGTGGAGTTCTTTGCATAAACTGATCGCATGATTAGGAGCTTTAAAGATACAAAATTAATAAATAACCTGGTGTAGAGAAAGGGTTAATGCTGTACAGGATTTCTCATTGCACACCAGCTGTGAGTGGTCCTTGCCAGTCACTGTCACAACCTGGAACAAATTCCAAGTATAGGATCAGTTTCTTTGTTTCTGTGTGTCAATGTACTTCTCAAGTCCACTGGGTAGACTTCTTTTAGTGAGAGAGTCTAAGTACCTCTACTGTTTAGGTTTTATTATCATTAGCTGTTTGTCTTTCCAGGCTATACTATTGTTGCAGTCCTTTTTCTTCAACATATATACACTTTAATACAGTAGGTATTTGTCTCTTAGATGCTACATGTTACTCAGTGCTTCGGATTAAGAATCTGAACTCTCTCTGATACTGACAAAATTCAAATATATGTATACAAGTGCTCTCATGTATATCTCATGTATACCTCACTCTTTCAAGCTGCTACCAAAATGGCTAAAGCAACCTAAATTACATGCTGAAAAGCTGAAATTTAAAATAAGTGATTTTGCATAAGAAAATGAAATTATTTTCATTCTGCTTGTAGGGGGTTTTACATCTTCTAGTTACTTTGGCCTACACAGATTTTCTCATGAAAAATTTAAGTCAGTCTTAGGTCTAGAAAGACTCGGATGCTTAGGCAAATAAAAGGAAGTCTAGTTTATCTTTCACTGCAAAAATGGGCCCCTTGAATTTCTGTATGTTTTATGAAGTGTCCATCAGAATGGGATGACAGAAAATTTACACAGCACATGTAACAGGCATAAACTCAGAATTCTTCACTTTTTGAATTAGCAAGGCCAACAATTATTATCTTTTTCTTTTTGGCAGCAGAGTAATCTCTACAGGTAAAGCTTAGCTATAAAATTAAAAACACATTATCTTTCAGTGAGTAGTATAACTCAGTATGTCAATTTTCACAACTTGATTTCTAAAGATTTGTCTTGTGACGTTGATTGTAATGTTCTAGCAAAATTATGTGTCCTCTAGCCCCATATCCAATTCATAAAAACATCTTGAAGAGAACAAATTTTAGCAAAATGCATATAAACAGAAATTTAAATTATACAGAATAGATTATTCAATTTTTCATTTTAAATTCCAATAACAGGCAACAAATAAAACAGATCTACTGACTTAATTATGTTTTTGTACACAGTAGCTCTGAGGAACTACCTGTAATAAGTTAATGCAGTTTAACAACTTCATAATAAATTCAGTAACACTATTACAAAATGTTTGCTTTCACACAGAAATTAAGAAAAGCCATTAATCTGAAACTTTTATTACTTCCTTTGGGTTATTCTAGAAAAAAACATTGCTTATGTAACTCTGAAAGAATCAGCTTACTTACTACATAAATGAAAGATCATCTATTTGACATTTTTTAATTTTTTAACAGTAACATGATAAAGTTTATTAAAAAGAATGCTTGTTTTCAGGAACCACTGGGCTTTCCACGATTCTCATCTAAATTAAACCTCCACTCATGCAATTTGGGGCTCTTGTCTCTCTTTCTATCATTTATTTGTTACTTAGAAGAACAGGCCAGACTCCAGCTGGCTAAAATCTCTTTTCAGCTAGTTGGAGAGAGCAGTAAGGTTTTCCCTTAGCCTCCTTTACTCCCAGCTTCTTCAGCTTTCCTCAAAAACTTGGGTTCCAAATACTTCACCACCAGCTCCTTTGCCCTTCTCTGGACTCACTGCAGCACCAAAATGTCTTTCTTGTACTGAGGGGCCCAGAACTGAACAGAGGATTCAAAGTGCAGCCTCACCAATGCTGAGTACAGGGGGATGATCACTGCTCCAATGCTGCTGGCCACACTATTCCTGATATAGGTCAGGATGCCACTGGCCTTCTTGGCCACCTGAGCACACTGTTGGCTCATGTTCAGCAGCTGCCTCCCAGCACCCCCAGGTCTTTTTCTACCAGGCAACTTTTCAGCCACTCTGCTCCCAGCCTGTAGTGCTGCATGGGGTTGTGACTAAAGTGCAGGACATGGCACTTTGCCTTGTTGAACCTCATACCATTGTCATTGGTCCATCAATCCAGTCTGTCCAAATCCCTCTGCAGAGCCTTCCTACCCCCAACAGATCAACACTCGCACTCAACTTGGTGTCAGCTGCAAACTGACTGAGGGTGCACTTGATTCGCTCGTCCAGATCACTGATAAAGACATTTAATGTGACTGGCCCCAATACTGAGCCCTGGGGAACCCCACTCATGACTGCCCACCATCTGGATGTAACTCCACTCACCAACACTCTCTAGGCTCAACTACTCAGCCAGATTTTTACCCAGTGAAAAGTGCACCCATTCAAGTCGTGAGCAGCCTTTTTTTTTTCACAGAAGAATGTTTAAAAGCAATTTTCAGTATTAATACCAATTTATATATTCTTTCTCAAGTTGTCTGTGCATTTTTAATAGCTAATTATCTAATTGCAGCAGTTTAAAGAAAAATAAAATTATTTTAAGTACATTAAACACAAAGGCTATTTGTTATCATTTCTGATGCTTTCTGTCTATTTTTATTTTTAAATTACCATGAACGTGTATTATCTTAAGGTAATAACCCCAAGCCCATGAGGAAAATTTAGAAAGAACTATAGATGAAGCACACTGATAGTAATCAGGAAAGGTAACAAGAACCAAGTGCCTGAAGGCTTTCCAGTCATCTGATACATGTGTATAACAATGTAGCTAAGAAATGTACCATCTTGTCCTTTGAAGTATGTTTAAGATGGTAATATTGATGGCTTCATCACTATGTGCGCTGCCATTGCTTTTCAAGAGCGCTTCCCACAGTAAGCAGAGCATAACCGTGATCTGTTAGAGGAAAGAACTACAGACTTGGCAATAGGTATGATTTCTACTTTTGCATTTGCAATCCAAAGACAAAACAGAAAGAAAAACCCTATGAACTCATACTGTAGGACTGACCCTTAAGTGACTGGCTAGTTACTGTAGCCAGCGGTTTCCCCAGTGTGTCATATGCTTGGCTGCCTTAATGAGAAACTAGCAGTGTATTCTTGTAAAATTTGGCACTGTCAGCATTTCTGGAAAATTCTGAGATACTTGAATTTCATTAATATTTACCATTCAAAGAAATACTCCTCAACATTAGTCAAAACTGCAAGAGATGTCCTTCAGCATCATTTTCTAGAAAAGTGGTGTCCATTTCAATAAATATTTTTCAGGAGTAATGAAAATACTATAGAAATAAAAGTAGATTCAAGTTTTTTAAAGCATCAAACTATCTGACATAGCTGTAGAGATTTTAATGTTGAAGAAGAGGCACAGTTCCAATAAAACTGTTCTCACTCTTGGCTGTGTTTGAGATCTTATTTTGGAGAGTTTTCTATGGTTTTCTCTTTTTCCTTCCAAATTAAGTTCTCTCAAACCCATTGTATTGTCTATAACCTAGCATACTCTAAACTTAAATATTATTAAATATGTAAAAGAAAGTTGATTTAAAATAAACCCATTTGTCTTATTCCATGCTCTTTCTTAGTAGATGAAAAGGTTATTACTTCTTATTAACATTACTAGTCTGACTATTCCATTCCAACTGTGAAGGCTAAGAAATTTCTTAAGAGGGAAAAAAAATCATAAATACATGCACATACACATGCAGAGTGAAAAGACAAACATTGAAAACACACAATGCTAACCTAATAGGTAGATATAAGTATATATATGTACATGGATGCAAATCTAACTTGTATCAAGGAAGTACTGCTTTGAGTGAATACAGGGTGAGAGAGGCCTTCTGACTGTTATAGACTGCTTAGGGCTCAGCAGACAATTACCGGTAGCATTAACTGAATTCAAGAGGGATAAGGACCTCTACATACATTAGATCTATTCCCCTATCATTATTTCTTTTTTAATCACTGACAGTAATAGCATTCTTGAAATGTGATTCAATAATTAAAATATTATTTTACTTAGTGCACATGGTTTGGGTTTTTTTTTTTTTCTAAACAAACTGCTATGACACTTCAATTTACTAATTTTTTTTCTAACGGTATTCTTGTCACTCTTAAATATTTAACTTGCCGGCGGCTGTGGCTGAGTGGGTAAAGCCGCCGCCCCTGGATCCGTGCTCCTTCTCGGAAGGACGCCGGTCCGAGTCCTGCGGGTCTCGCTCTGCCAAGGCTAGGGAGCGTCCCAGGGCTAAAGGGGGTGGGGCCAGTTCCGCGCACGCTGAGCTCCACGTAATAAATCCATTCGCGCAGGCATAAAAAGCATCGTCGTTCGCGACGGCTAGCCACACACAAATATTTAACTTAGGCTAACAGAACTGGATTCATAAGTATCATTTCCTTCCTGCCCCCTTCTATTTTTGAATATCAGTTCCACTCTAATTAATTTTCTGTCTTAATCCTCCAATGCCACTTTTTTTTGTTTTGATTTGTTTTTTTGGTAGGTTTTTCTGGTTGTTTTTTTTTTCCGGGGGGGGGTTTGTTTGTTTGTTTGTTTTTAGAGTAAATTACAGATGTAATAAACTGTGTTTAAATTCAATGGGTCCATTCATGTTTTTTTGCAAATTTTTGTCTGAATTGGTTTAAGTCCAACTGCCCTTTAGCCCTCCTATTTGCTAAGGGCCAGACCATAACTCAAGCTGTGACAGAGGAAAGCAGTGTAAGGACTTTGTCTGATTAACCAAATCCAAGTATGGAACCCTTCAGAGGCTGCAGTACTTCATCAGCTGTCACTCCTTGCTGCACAGCATGCAAATCAGTGTAGCTGAAACAGTGTGCACTGGCAGATAAACATTAGTGTTAGCATGATTTCAGAACAAAAGTGTGTGTGTGTGGCTAGCCGTCGCGAATGACGATGCTTTTTATGCCTGCGCGAATGGATTTATTACGTGGAGCTCAGCGTGCGCGGAACTGGCCCCACCCCCTTTAGCCCTGGGACACTCTAAGCCTTGGCCGGGGCAAGCCCGGACGAAGTTGGCAGAGCGAGACCCGCAGGGCTCGAACCGGCGTCCTTCCGAGAAGGAGCACGGATCCAGGGGCGGCGGCTTTACCCACACGGCCACAGCTGCCGGCACAGAACAAAAGTAAGCCAAGGGCAAATGTGGATCTCAGACTTCTGATTTCACACCTGTCTTTCACATGGAATTGTACAACTCTGTCTCACCTGAGACTTGGAGTAGATCCCAGTGCATCAACCTTCTTCTGTTTACTCATGACCTTCCTTTGCTTTTTGGTTTCAGTTTTGTTTTTCTCCCCAGGACTGATGTTTGTTTTTTTTAAATCATTTAGGCACTTGGCTACTTAAAAGTCATTTATCATTAATTTAATCTACCTTATCTATTAATAAGCATGCTTTCTCTCAAGTCCTCTACTTTCCCTTGATATTCTTGCAAGAATTTTATTGCCTCTAACTGCTCTGGTTGACACTAATCTGCTCTTAGGTTTTGCTATCCTTATCTTTTTCCTAAATTTTAAAGGAACCTGAGTCCGTTCAAAGGCACCCCAAGAACCAACTTTTAAGTAAGCAAACATCACTTAGTTTCTTTCTTGCACAGCCTCATGTTTACACATTAAATAAAAGGATGAAATATTGCATATGCAGTAATTGCTTATTGCTCTACACATTAAGCATCTACCCCTATTATCTATTTGATGGTCTCCCAAAAAAGTACTTGTTGAGATAGCTGCAACCTGGGTGGCATAAAGTAGCAAATACAGATGGTTGGAAGGCCTGTGTGCAACAAGATAATATTGGGACTGCGGAACTATAAAAACAAACAGATGCTGGAGGAGAGCGATACCAGCTGTGGAAGGACTGCTTAAGCAGCCCAGATCTGTGACTGCCTGAGCTCTGGAAAACTGCTTGCTGCGTTTATATGGACCGTTGCTATGTTTAAGGACTGTTTGCAGTTTAAACACTGTACCCTGTTTAAGGACTGTTTGCAATTTAAAGTCCGTACCCCATTTGAGGATTTTATCATGTTATATGTCTTTCCCTTTGTTTCACTGTGTGTCCCTGCTGGAATTTTCCATCCCTCATGGCTTGTAACCCACCCCTGATTGATCCCTGCTTGCAGCAGGGTAACATCTCTGTATATGGCATACCTCTGACCCTGTCTTTCCAGTTTTGGGGGTTTCTACCTTGTTTGGCAGGACCTTCCCAGACCCTTCCCTAAACCCCTCTTAAGTTCCACCCCATTCCAGAACCTTCCCTACCAATCCTATTTAAGCCAGGCACCATTTTCAATAAAGAAAACCCTTTTCCCCCTGCACTCTTGGAGTGTGAGCGCTCCACACCCCATCTCCCTTCAAAGACCACAATCAGATGGGCTGAAAAATGTGATACTGAAATACAATCTTAGGATTTTGTTCAGTTTTGGTTGTGATGTGTTTGAAGTTTCAGTTACTGCAGTTCCTTTTTTGATCTAATTATGGATCCATTCTTCAAGCAAGCTATAAATAAATGAGCAGCATCTTTTAACTAAGAATAATCATAGAATCATAGTGATTTTAAAAAAACCTGCAGGTACAATAAAGTGTATAAGTGATTAAAAGCAACATGAAATTAATGCAGGTTTCAACTCTGCAAGTTTAAATGTGTGTTGATTATAGCATTTAAGATGTAGTTTAGACAACAGTTGTTCTTTGAAGTGCATTTTTTCATCTGGAATACTTTGGGCACAGCACCAACTTCTTCATGCAAGATAAGACTTTTTTTTTTTTTTTCCTTCCATTTTTAAGAGATACTTGCAGCAACTTGCAAGACAATAAAATCATTGTTTTTTCCAAAGAAAAAACCCTTGCAATATAGAACAGAAGGGCAATAAGGAGAAGCCCTCACTCTGCCCTAATAATTGTACCTACCTGATGCACAGAATTTATACTGACATGTAAACCTTGAACAGAATGGCAAAAAAATATAACATGGGGTTTCACATTCAGAAATAGGCAGATAAAAGTTTCACATATAGCTTCAAAACTAACAGCTCTACTAAAACATAATTCTACCAGAAATATTAATTCTATTTTCTATGAACATGGCTATCACAACATCACTGTATAAAACATAAATCACCTTCTAAATAATAGACAGAGCCTAGTTGACTTAAAAAGGGAGGGAATGACTCTGGTGTGGCATGACTTCTTGGTCTTAAATTCAGACTAGAAAGCTGATTTCAGTAAATCTAGCATTTCAGAGTTAACCTTTTTTAAGAAGTGACACTTTACAAAAAAGATAGCAGAGTAATATCTATCCTAAATTCACATTAGTATGTCAGAATGACATAGCCATTAAATAGTTTCAATGAACCCACAGCATTCACAAGTGTACTACACCACAGTTTTCTCTCAAAAGTACAAAAACCCCCCAATTATTTGTTTCAGTATTTTGATCCTACTTATAGTTACAATTATAAAATTAAAAATTAAAAGAGACAGGCAAGTTTTGTCTTTGATCACAGAGCTTATGTGTGATGTAAAAGAGTTTAGATCACTGTTACCATCAGTGCTAACTCTAGTCGGTGCTTTAAGGTAGGTAGGAATACTTCATGCTGAGATTCATTGTCTTTGCCTATGCAGTAATCTTTAAAAGGAAACAAGTACTGTCAATAAAAATATTAGGTTAAATGATGTGGGATTTTTTTTTTCTGCTGCATTTAATTGATTTTCTTAACTCTAGGGCTGACTACCATTACAACAAAATATTAATTGAAAATATTTGAGAGATTTGATTCCTCTGCCTACTGTCTGATTGATATGAGAATGAACTGCACATTTCTCTGATGTTTTAGTCTATAGGCTTGAGTTACCTGATCCTTTGTTCTTTTTAAAATCTAGCACTGTGCTGTATTTAATAATCTTGTCATCATTCTCATCACCATTCTTAGATTATTTCACATGTTTAGCATCATTCTTACACAGATTTTGGAACTGTAATATTCTTTGTTTCTTCTAGGAAATTAACCTGTGAAATCTCTGTAAGAGATAAAAACTACCTAAAAATATACTGTTATTCATGGGTACTTCTTGGTGTACATAATTACTGTTCTACTGTGACAGATTAGCTCTGGAGTCAGTAATGCCCTGGGGCTGCAGTGCCTTTGCAAAGGCATGTGGAGATGGGAGGACTTACTGTATCCTGTGTCCTCTTGCTGCAGCTTCAAAGCCGTATTTTATCTTTTACATTTTTACATCTTTTTGACGATCATTTGTGATATAAAATTTATCTTTTATGTCATGTAGTTGTTTTTTTTTTAATTATCTTCAAAGCCACAAGGTCATCATGGCTAGGCTTCGCGAATGAAGATTTGGGAAGGGCTTTACCCACGTCTCCTACAAGCGCGCTGGTGGCTA
>VXBX01002525.1:0-10005 GCA_013400415.1 Scytalopus superciliaris
CCCTTCCTACATCTGGGGAGGTTCTTCTCTCTAGCCCCTGAAAGCATTCAACATGAGTTCAAGAATAAAACTTATTAACACTGTAGACAACTTGGGAAAATTCCTCTCACCTAACTTTGTAGATACCTACATCTGGTCTAGCTACCTAGTGTCCCCAAGTAGGTTTAAATTCAGGGGAAATCCCTCACCATGCACTTGAGTTAAAGCTGATATCTGAAGTGCTCAAAATGATTCTGTCTCATCTGAGGCAGTTAATAATTTAGGTGAAGTCAATCCCTTCAACCTTCCCTTAGAGGTAGGGGATAGGAGCAGAACTCCTCAGAGGGTGATCTATCCCAGCACTTACATCTCTTGCCCTATCAGAAGTGTGAATCAAGATTTCATGCATGTCCTTTTCAACATAGCTAGTAGCTTAAATAAAAGTGTAAAGTCCAAAACTATCTATCTCCTAATTTTGCCGGACTTTTGGAAATGTCCCTTCACTGGGCTTGTACAGCATTTTGGAAAGTGCTATTCTTCTGTTGTCTCCCTAACAGGCTCATTTTCCAGTATGTTTTTTTCTCATTTTCTTTTTTCCTACACTTATATCGTGGCAATATTAAGCACCAGATTTGGTTACTGACATTGTTCCAACCAAAGTTTCCTTCTATGCAGATGTTTCTCTGTTGCATAAGGCCCCTTCACAAGGCTGTTATTTTGTGCTGTCAGTATATGTAAGCCCTAATATTTTTATTTGAAAGCCAATGGGACCTGAATCTCTGTTGCTTTGTCCAAAATGTGTAGAAATAAACTACCTCTGCCTTACCTGGCTCTGCAAAACAGATTGTCTGTTTCTTCCATTACACTTTGTTCAAGAGGTAATATACTTGCAGCCTACAAGTAAATTGCTGGTAAGATCATACACAGGGTTTGAAATAATTGATTTATGAAGAAAACAAATTAGTGTTGCAAGGAAAGTGTTGTAGAGAGATCTTATAATATCCAATTCACCCACAAGTCTTCATTTAAAGACGGTAACTTTAAGAAAATCTACTTCTTTAAAGGATAAGTGACACACTGAGTCCTTTCTTCTCTTCTTTAGCTCTTACTCAGAAGCTTATTTTCATGCAGAAAATAACCTCTCCAAGTTACATTCTGACAATACTAACACTGCATTGATCTTTTTCCAAATGAATAAATGCCCTGCTCTTCTCCACGGACACCCCTGTGTCGCGGGGGAGAAGCTTGTGTACCCTTATGAGGTTGCGAGCTATGCTGGCGGTGATTTGTGCCTCTGGTAGGGTCTCCCACGNCCATCAACGTGCCTGCAGTCAGCATGGACAGAGCCCTTCCCAAATTTTCATCTGTGAAGCCTAGCCATGGTGATGAAATGCCTTACCCTACAAATAGTTCTTTGCTTCCATAGTCCTTTGTTTTCATGTGTTTCTAAGCAGTTCATATCAATAAAGACAAAGCTGCTGTCACATTGCCAGAGTAATAGAATGCTTTATTTCTGGTTGGGGTGGTTTTGGTTTCTTAGCACTGGTTTTTACTACAACAATACGTATTTACTGAGCTTTCTATTTCCTTTTCCTTTGGCTTAGGGTTTGGCGTTCATATTTTGCCTTTCTTTTCAACTCTCCAGTATTCTGGTTCTCATCAAAGGTGGTAAGGTTTTCATCTCTTAAAAACCTTCATCACAGTTTCTACATAATGGTCATCTGGTGGGGGTTTCCTTGGGCTTCCAGGCTGCAGGAACTTCTTAATTGTAGGCATATTGCTCATTTTGGTTTTAAATGCCTAAAAAATAATAAAAACCAGAATAAGACAAATTCCAGCCACAGAAACCTGATTTACACAGCATGGGGAGATGATCAGTTCAGCATTGCCCTCTAGCTCCCAAATACAGGCATGGTCAATAACAAAATTACCTGCAACTGAGGAAACCCTGACAGCACAGCAGGAATTTTCTCCTCCACTGCTAAAATGGCTTCAATTAGCTGAACATCTGCCCAGCTGAATTTGTTGCCCACAAGAAAGTCTTGGCCATGTTGTTTCAAAACCTGGAGAACACAAGAGAATGTGGGCTGCAGATGAGAATGAGACATATGTTGCCTGGCACCTCAGCCTCACAGCACAGCTGTAGAGCTGAACAGCAATTATATCTGAAATTTCAGGATGGAGTTTTCAGCTGGAAGCTGTTAGCCTGAATCAGTTCACAGTTGTTGGGAGAAAAATAAAATGAACTCTTGTTCATTTCATATTCTAGTACATAGACTACAAATTCTGGTCATTCAGTAATGATAAATGATGATAGGCACTGGGAACAGAGACAAAAGCATGTGCTTAAGTAGGCTATTAAGAGTCATAGAATTAGAAATAGGGATAATCAAGGAATTAATGAGCAACTTAGAGAATTTATAAAACTCCCATTTAGGTATTTCATTTAAAGTTATTTCCAATGTTGATACCAGAAAGCAAACTTAGAAATGCAGAATTACAATATTTAACCAAGAAAAATCCCTGCCTTTGGGAATAGGTTATTATAGTCATATGTACTTCTGTGAAGTTCATCTTTTATTACTGTTTTCCATCAAAACAAGGTGAATATTACAAAAGTGGGAAATGTTGCCAGATGCATGAATCATATGGGTTTGGTTCATTGTTTTTCAAAGTGGGATGAGCAAAAATCTATGACTATGTTGTACTAAAGTACTTCTAATCTCTGTACCTGATTTATTTGCAAGGGATCTTTGCATTCTTCCAGTGAAACTGTTTCAGGTGAAATTAAGTACAACGGAGAGATGTGCTCCAAACTAGTGTAAGTATGGAACTATTCCTTCAAGGAAAAAAGAAATCACGTGTCCTTGCTTTTCCTTCAGTGACAAGTTTTGCTGCATAGCTGAGAACATATTACTTTGTAGATGTTCAAATACCACAGCCCTGACAACACAAGCCAGCAAATAGAGGAAAACACGTTGCTGTATTTCTCCTTCTTTGAGATAGCCAAGAAAGCTGAAGATTTGGAACTGACCTATATTACAAATATGTTCTTATTTTGAGCAATTTTTTTTATAATTGTAAATACCACATCCTTTATTATAAATACATCCTTGTTTTCACTTACCTTTTCAAAGACTGGAAAGTATCTGTTAGTTGCTTTCTCCTTAATTGAGTCAAGATTTTTCTCCTTTGCATCAGGTGGAGAGAAAGGAAACATCAAAATCATTTGCATCAGATCTGATATTCCTTCCACATACATGTCAATCCTGTCGGTCAGGAGAAGACAGTAGAAAAGAGCACAGAAGTTATTTCATCTGTTTTCTAATTAACTAAGGCAACTTAGAGGAATTTATTCCACCAGTGTAGTGCCAATTTTCACAGCCAAAACTAAACACAAACTAAACCTAAATATTTTTCAAAAAGAATAAAAGCCTGCTTCTGTTTAGGAGGATTTCAGAAGCAGTTATTACAACTTATTGTGTTAGTCTTTCTCATACCTTTATATTGGATTTACAGGATAGAATTTGGTTTATCCAGTGTAGCTATCAAATATCAGGTTGCTCATTAAGTGAAAAGAGGTGTTACATACAGGGCTCTCTCCTTCAAGTCTTTCCCATAGAGATTGTATTTCCCTGCTATGTAGCTGAGAATGGCTCTGGTCTGCACCATCTTCATCCCATCGATCTCAACCAGAGGCACTTGCTGGAACAGCAGGAGTCCATCTAGGGCAGAGAGTTGAGGGAAAACCTGTTAGTTCCTCCTGGACTGCAAGCTGTAGAGGAGAGTGACAGACTGAGCACATTTCTATTGCAGTGTAGGAGACACCAGTGTCTTGCCCCAGCTGTAACACTCCATGCAGTAAGCCAACATTGTGGTAAAGATCAAACAGCCTCTATGACACTTGTGCAGGGCATCACAGTGCACCTGGGCCCTGGCTTTACAGCACTGCCAGAGCTTCCCTGGCTGTTGGGAGCTGGCACTGCCTGCTCCTTGGCACATCAGGACCCTGACACATGCTGCCCAAAAAAGCCTGAACCAGCACTTTCAACCCAAGGAATAAGAGGAGAAAAAAGATTTAATATATATCTGAACAAAAAAAAAATCCAATTATTTTGAATGTAGATCAATTCCCTCTCAGGAACATGTACATAAGTAGAAAGAATGAGGAGGGTAGCACTACAGCAAAGCTGCTGGAATAAAAGAAGGGGTCAGGCCACTTCAAATATCATGAAGTTACAGAGCTAGAGACAGAGGCTGTGCCAACTGTCAGTGTTTAAGTAAGTTTTACAGTGTCACTCCAGGACAAGAGTTTGAGTGTCTCCATACAGTTTCATATCAGGACTAACCTCAGTGTCATTCCACAACAATTTAGGCCTATTTGAAAACATCTTTGTAGCCCCATTTTCTGCTGGCACTGGTAGTAGCATTTGTCTGAGCCTTCAGTGAGGCAGGTCTGAGAATTAAGTTGCCATAGAGATCTAGCATTGCAAAGCCAGTCTATTATAGACCAGTTTTCTGCTGGAATAATTCACTGTCTTTGGAGATATTCTCTCCTCCATTTACACACTTAAGGGCATCCAGAGAACAGTCCTGCCCTGCTAAAAAAAATCACAGCCAAATTCCAAAATCCAAATAGACAGCTGCCAACTTGCATTGCTCAAAGTTAATGACTTCTTTTAATTGATAAATTTTAATCTGTTTGGCCAATCATTCTTTCAGGTACATGGGTTCATTTTAACAGGCACATCTGTTTGCTTTTTTCTCTCTCTACAGCACTGTTAAAATACCTTGCTAGGCTAGAATTAATAAACATTCTTCACTTGTTCTATATTATTAATTTACAGTTTAAACAAATACAAAGGGTCGTTCTGTCTGCAGCAAGGAATAGCTTATATTTGTTTCTTGTAAACACCACAGAAAAGTCACCTGTCTTCATGTTTTCAGAGAACCCACCTCCACAGCTTTAAGAAGAAACATTACTTAGTATCTGTCTAGCAGAAACAGTAGAATGAGAAAACTAACAGCTCTGCAAGAATATTTTTCAGCAGAAATATATGAAGTGAAAAATAAAAATCTGACTTTCTGGCCCTTGACAAAATGTGACACAGCAAACATGAGTGAACTGAACACACTGTTTGTTTCTTATTACAGAAAAGAGGAATCCCTCTTAAAACTAGGAGTGGGCTGCTCTCCTCCCTAGTTTTGCAGCGAGAACAAACCACTTCACATAATCACTGCACAGAATATGTATGCAGGATTAAAAGCAGATTACCTGTAATTTCGGGGACTCAGTGGTGCTGTCCAAAGAGGGTCTGTGGAGCATATATGAAAAACCAGTCACCTAAACCTACCATTTGCAACCAACTAGCAGAGCTTGTTGATATCCAGGTAACAACCTGTGGCTATACAGATTGTGCCAGGCGAGTCATCCCTCAGGCCAACAGGTACAGGTCTGCCCATGCCAAAGCTATGTAACTCTCTCAGCCTCCAAACCAGCTGTCTGTCTTCAAGCTGCCTGTTGGGAACAGCCCCTGGCCCAGGCATCATCCTGACACTGCTGGAGCATTGCTTAGAGGATCATCATCTGGTATGGGCCAAAATCACACCTGGACCAGTGTAATGATGTGATGGTGTCTTAACACAGGATACCCTCTCAAAAAGCATGTTGGTAGGGAGAGGAAAAAAATTAGAGGGAGAAGTAATGCGGAGTTATTTCTGTTTAGTCCTGGCCTGCACAACTGGCACCATTCCAAAGAACCCTTTATCAGGATGACTAATTAACTTGTCTTTCTTCAACACTTTGTATTAAACCACACCTTTTTCCTTGTGTTCTCACGCTCTAAAGCTCAATATATAGACATTAAATGCTTGATCTTTTTTTAAAAAAAAACAAAACAAACCCCCAAAACTTTCTTATCGTTTTCATCACCATTTAATTCTTCTCTCTGAATACAAACAAGGTGTATCCAGGATTGCATCACTCTGTGTAGATTAACTAGTCATGTGAAGGACAGAGATTTGAGGTTTCAGTACCTGTGTTACTGTATTTAGAGCTGTAACTGGTTTCTTTACACTGCACTGCCCTCCCACATTGTCCAAGTCCCAGCCAACTGGACTGGCAAATTTAATTCTGACCTACTTGATACCACTTCCTTCTTATTTTTGTTTATTTTAGCTTTCCTGTCAGAATTTCTTTAAATACTTTTCCTTTCTGAGCTCAGCCAGAATGCAGTCAAGTCCTCTTCCAGGTCTCCTGTATGTCTCGGTAAGCTCAGCCTGCTGTGAGGTTTCTCACATGTCTTGGGCAGCAGGTAAACTGTGGGACAAGTTCATTCTGTAGGGCTCCCCACAGTCCCACCTCCTTCCCCACCTTGGCAGCAAGGTCTTCTTCCAGGGTGGCTGTGGTGGGGTTCACTGCTGGATTTCATCTGACCAGATATCAAGGGCAGTGGCTGGGGGTATGGACTGGTGTTTGGGAACTGGTCTCCTCTTTCCTAAGGCTGACATGGAGTCTTTGCGGCTTGCTGCTTTGACCATGTCACACTTTTCAAAGATCTCTCTGCTGGCTCTGTGTTTTTAACTAGGAGAAGCTTCACACCTCAGGCTTGTTCTGCTTAGAACTGTCACTAGTGTGTTCACACAGAGCCTACTACAAAGGAAACTGGCTTTCCTGGAGATTTTTGGGCCACAAGAGCCTTTCATTTAGAGGCTTATCTCACTGTGTTCAGAATCAACAAGGAGGTACATCTGTACCCATCAATACAGCAACAGCTCAGGCCAGCTGGCTGGCCACATTCACTCTGTTCCACTCTCTCTGCCTAATAGAGCATGATGGTTACATCTAAATGACATCTTGGAAATGGCCCTTGGTATGAGACAACTCCCAAATGATGCCTGGGAATTGCTTGGGGAGTGCTATTTGCCATGGACCAAAAATGTGCCAGAAACCATGCTAACAGTTCAGCAGCATAGATAATTAAGATGTATTAAATAGAAATGTTTGCCTGTTTAATGTACTACAACAATCACAGAAGCTATGGCTTTTAGCTTATAGGAGCTATATGGCGCTGGAAATATCAAGTTATTCAAAACTAGTATTGCAGTATTCAAGGTGGTATTCAAGGTGTGCATTTAGAAGTTTGCATTGGTTTAAATAAACTATTTTAAAACCACAAATTTAGCTAAATTGGAGAAATATTTTCAGGGACTAAACCTCAGGTGTTGGGATTCTTACCTTTGATTAACTTGTCATATTGCTCTTTTGTTTGCAAAAAAACCTCTTCAAACTGGAAAAGGAAAGAGAATAGTGTTACACTGCTATATTTGAACACTTGCCTTCTGTAAGTGACTGCACAGAACCACCCAGAGAACATCAAGTCAAGCAAAATGCAATGGGCCATAAACTGATGAGCACAGATGTCCTGAGGATCCCACACACACCCTGACAGCTGATGGGGAGCAGAAGGGCCCGGCCACTTCTGAATCAGGGCACTGAGTCAGAAATAAGTCCAAATGCAAGTAGAAACAGAGTGCAGGCATCTACAGGAGCAAGACAGGTTGGAGCCAGTGCCAAGGAATGAACAAAATAAACCTAGTATTTCTAACCCCACCCCAGTTAACAACTCCTCTGTTTAGACACACTGTAACTGCAAATTAATTAGTCTGAGTTAAGGTGGTTTTGCATGGCTAGAAATGTCAGATTAATCATAATAAGTCAAAATGGGGATTTATTTAAAGGCACTGAAGTAATTTCTTCGGAGTATTGTTCCCAGCCCTAATAAACTGTAAGCTCTGCTCAGTTTGCATCCCAAGTATTAACCACCAAACAAGGCAGTTACAAAAATGCAGTGCCACTGGCCACATGAATTTAGCCACCCTCATGCAGCTGTTTATCCTGAACGGGCAGGTTTAATTGTATCAGTGAGGCCCCCTGAGAGCACCCCTCTGAAACACTGTAGGAATGTGAACCCACCTCCACGCCGGCTGCTGCCAACAGCCACCGGATGCTCTCCATGCGCCCCCTTCCATTCAGGTAGGTAAGCCTGGGCTTGCCCGACATGCTTCTGACCTCCTCGTTCCCTGAAAAAAATACTAAGCAGAAAACAGTATCTATTAAAACTGTTGTAAACACCCCTTTTTTTTTTTTCTTCCTTTTTTCTTTTTTCTTTTTTTTTGGAGAAGAGAGAGCACCTTTTATTCTCCCTATGCCTGTAGAAATTTAAATTTCATCTGGTTTAAAACATAAAATGAGAGATGGGCCAATGGCACCGTATCACCTCTGCTGGGAAAGGAAAGATGTGTGAACCTGTATAGCCTTCCCCAAAGCTACTAGGGAGGTTTGTTGTGATAATAAGCAAACACAGACCTGTTTAAACAAGTCGTACAAGTCCCTAGCTACAGAGGGAACCTTGCTGCATTTTAAGACAATTATACAAAGCCACTGAAAATTCTACCACATGCTCAGGAAAGTTACTCACTTACTCTCATTGACATCATCCTCATTGAAAAGATGCAAAGAAGAAAGGAAAACGTTTTACTGGTAATGCTGAAATTTGTCTAGTTTTGTTAACTGTAAGTGCATTTTCCAGCTTCCAGTGCAGTCCACTTCTCTCCTCAAACAGGGGCAAATGAATTGTTAATATTCCCTTTATTCCATGAAACAGGATGAGCTTCCTTGGCCATGCTGCATGGCTACAGCCTGTTTCCTTGCTGCTTTTGGCAGCCTTGCCGTGTCCCTCAAAGGCAAATGTGGAACCTGGCTGCACTGGCTGCAGGTGCTCCCAGAGGTATTCCCCAGGGCACGGGGTCCGTGTGCCCAGGGGACTGGCACACCGGGGCTGTGTGACACTCGCTGTAACAGCACCTCGGAGAGTGTGCAGCACAGACAGCGTGTTTGTATGGAGCTCTTTCATACACAGGCACAACCAGATCGACTATCTCTGCTGATGCTTGAGTTTAAGTATTTCCAAATCCAGGCCTTAACTGCTCTGTGTTCATTGCCCTAATTACTAAGAGAATGGGACTAGCAGTTCCCTTCACAAAGATACTTGTTTCACACACTAATGACTGTAAGAAAAAAAAACCTTTAAAATAGATATCCTAATGGCTCACAGGAGGCATCTCAGTCAAAAAAAAATGATTTTACAGATGATCCCAGTTTTCTCAGAGCTATAAACAAAACCTGCAAATTTACATCTGTCACACTTTGCATCCACTAGACATCTCTCATTTGAGTTGGACTCAGTACACTCTGGTGTATGTTTTCTTTAAGTCACAGTGCTTTGTGAATGTACTTAAAGTACATTTGGAACATAATTTGCCAATACTTGATTTTAAAGAATAAGATTGAGAGTTCTCCCTTGAGCAATTTCAGTAAGAACCGAGTCATGTTACTCGAATAAATAAGGATATTTTGAGTAATTTAGTAAATATAATCCAGATATATATTAGGGGGGAAAAAGCATCATGTCCAGTTTTAAAGTGTGAATAGCTGTTTTTAATTACAATGTTTTGCCTCTAGGGCAGTGTTTTATTAATTTCTGCAAGTTGTGTGACTAACTTTCACTGTAGGGCAGATTATCTACACAGTTCACAACAGCTAAACTAATGCCTCTCTCATTATCATACTTCTCAGATACACTGCATTCATATCATTTCAACACACATTGCCCCAGCTTGTAATGTGCAGAAACTTAGAGTAAATAAGACTTTTAACTAAAAAAGCCAATGACTGCAATAACAACTATTTGAAACTTAATCCTTTGGAAAAACTATCTATTGCTTGCAGAACATAAGCAGAGGGAGTAAGAGGTCTTAGGTATCCTTGTACATGAAAAAGAAATTGTATGGGACATTAAATTGTATGAGAAGAGCAATGACAAATGGAGAATTAAAACTTGTGATCAGATTCTTCTTTTAATTAAGAGTAACTGTGAGCTCTGAGTGGATTTTAGTTGTCTTAAGCTTCCTACACAGGAAGAAAAAAATGAAAAAACCACTTTTTTTTTTTTTTTTTTTTTTTTT
>VXBX01002525.1:10059-57334 GCA_013400415.1 Scytalopus superciliaris
TTTTTTTTTTGTTAAAAGTTTCTCAATCTTTAGATCCACTAAATGTATCTATCTCCACTGACTATATAGGGACCTTACACTGGTAGCTCACATATAGGCAGCTACTTCCCACTGATGGGTCTGGAGCTGTCTTGCCCTGAGGGTTCAGTCTAGTTGCCCATTCCTATGTGACCACCTGAGATTCCCTAAAAGTCAGCAGATACAACCCTCAACTTACTGCAAACTGGGCAACTTTTTCTACTTTAAATCAGTAACCTATTCATCCAGGCTCTTGATGCCTTTTTGCATTTACTTGGGGCAAGGTTCAGCTGACATAGCCAAGGCTCTCTGCCAGGACTTCACTCAGACCTCCACTATTTTTTTAGTTGTAGTAAAAAACTTGCAGGATGTAGTGTTTAAAAACATTGATCCATTTTTTATAGAGTATGTTGATGCTCTATTAGTAACAAAGTAACCTTGTATAGTTGTCACCCACTCCTTGCTGTTTGTCTCAGCTGAAAAGGGTCTCTCCCTGTAAGTTACAATTTTATAAGAGAAGTATAGAACATCTGGGTTACCTGCTAAATTGTTTAGCAAGAGGAGTAGCATTTATCTGAAAACCATATTAAAATAATTCAAAATCTTCCAAGACCAGGTACTAAAAGCAAATTCTTTTTAGGAGCTGTAGGATTCTGCCTGGATAACTCTTTCAAGGACACAGCAAAATCCTCAATACCAATTATTACCCAAAATGGTGGAGGAACCATTCAATGGACAACAGACAAGGTAAAAACATTCAAGCTTTTGAAGCAAGATGCACTTTAATATTAGACTACCAGATTATGGTAAACCATTTACCTTGTTTGCACAAGAAGGGCAAGGAACAGCCTTTGGGAGGGCAACTAACATGCTGAACCCCACTACTCTGCTCCTTTCACATGGAGAAGGAACTCCATCCACATCATGACTGTTTAGAAAACACAGCATAAAAGGCTCAAGCAGACTTAATAGATGTGTTGTTTCTAAATCCCAGACTGGAACTGGTGGGTGGTCATATTATCTGAGTAGCAACTGGAATACAGGTTATTGAATAGCTCACCGCGGAGGCTTCACCACTCAGTCTGAGGCTGAATGCACAAGCAGCTGAATTAATTGCATTACCAAGGATGTATCAGCTGTACAAAGAAAAGACTAAGTATTTATGCTGATTCCCAGTATGCATTTGGAGTACACCATGCTCCTGGGCAGTTACAGAGGTTGTGTGGGTTTATAACTTCTAGTGGAAATAAAATATCAAATGCTGCACAAATTACTCAGCTGTTAAGAGCTATAAAATCGCCAGAGATACATAGTATCATTCATCAGCCAGACCATACCAGAAGAAGGACAAAACAAGAGATAGAAAATGGTCCAACAGATACTGCTGCTAAAGCCACAGCACCACAGCTGTACAAACCACTGGGCTTACAAGCAGTCCAATGGTCTGACCTGGTGTTACTTGCTCCTGAAAAGATATGTCTGGCTATTCCTGCTGAAGAAACTGACTCTTGCTAAAGGTAGAAGCAACCAAAGCTTCCCAGGGATGGCAGAGACCAGTTGTGGGAAACCTTCCTATTTTACCTAAGCAATACGTGATTCCCATAGCAAAAATGCATCACCATACAGGGCATTTTGGGACTGCTGCACTAGCCCAGACAGTGCTGAAGAGTTGGTTCATGTCACGAATTCATGCTGCAGCCAAGTAAGTAACTGCATCTTGTATGCACTACCCTAATACCTAGTAAAGACCTCAACAGAAAAATTCTACTATATACAAATATTTTTATTGCTTTTGTCTAAATTCCATGTTTCCATCCTGGTTTCCTAGTGAGCCTTAATAACATGGTCATCCAAAAACAGCAGTACCTGCATTCAGCATGAAATGCCCTTTAGCCCTGGAGCTTAGATCAGTCCAGCATACCCAGGGGGCTGGCTTTCCTGCTCATGCCCAGAAGAGACCAGCACAGTAGAGACTCACACTGTTCTCCCAAATATCTTCACCTTCCGACACTTTGTCCCCTCAGCAGTTTCATGGCTGCCTTGCTCAGCTCTGGACTGCACCGCAGGATTCATTTCCTGGTTAGAACACATCTTTCTCTGGCATTCTCACTCCTGCAGCTCCCAGGAGCTGGTGAATAACTATCAAGCCACATTTAGTCTACCTGGCACATGAACTAAAGAGAGTAGAGAATTTACATTATCCCATCAAATTTGGAAGTAGTTTCACTAAAAAGAATAACTCAAATGCTTTAAGAAACAAAAATTGGTAAGTTATTACTTACCTTCTAACCTTAACTCAGACTCCACCCAGCATGAGCAGGTTCCCCAGGGCTGTTTAAACTTTGCAGTTCGGGGGAGTTTCCAGCCATGCCCAATTAGAGAAAAACTCCCGATGCTGTTAAACTGACACTACCCGGTTTAAAGACGTATGGCTCTGAAAATTGACACCCAAGGCAGTGACTGTCTTTCAGTTTGCTGATTTGACTATACCATGAGGTAACCCCATAGTTTCTATGGTAGCCATCTATTAGAACTGCTCCCTTGGACTTTTGGTGGCATTTTACCCAAATGTGAGAGCAAGACACATTGAAGCACCGAGAAAATTACAGATTTTTCTGGGTCATATTTAGGGTGATAGTTAACCATTTAAAGACAGACCACGGAAGTGTCTAGGCTTATTTCACTATTTAGCAGTCACCCAGGTTTTTATTTTCAGTGCTGTATGGCACAGAAAAGTTACCAGAAGTACAGGATAACAGTGTCCCATTACTTTGAAATGCAGTATCAAGCTTACTTAGTGATAACTTCATATAAGCAGTTTTTGTCACAACTCACCCCATGTCTTAAAGCAATAGCATTAATTTTGGAAATAAAATGTACATGGCTAATACTTAGTTAGAGATGAAATAAACTATTATTTTCTTACCCTGTTTTCATGAGAAGTAACTGTTTCAGCTTTTCTGTCTATACTTTAAGTGAAAATACCAAAACTGAAAGTGGATGTGAACAGACATGAGGATGGCATAGCAGATGGAAAAAGGGATTTGTGTGCCAAAGATCAGGGTCTCTCATCTAGCCTAGACCCACATGTGATGTTGGGCATCCCTTTACACCCCTGCAGCAGACATCAGTATAGCTAATCTGAAGATCTGTTCACAGAACCCACACTGTTACCAAAATTGTATTTATCTGTCCAAAGCCACAGCACCTCACAATGGGGAATCTTAGGACAAAAGTCTCTAGTAACTGTCCTGGCGAAATCACTCCAAAGCTGCTACCTTTTTTTTCTTCACAGTTGGGATTTTGTTATGGTTTCTCTGCCTGACAATTGCTGTCAGCCTCTTCTAGAGGATGCAGTTTCAATAGAGGCTTCTTGCAAATTTGTAATTTATATGCTTCAGGAATTGATGGTGTCAGTAAAAAAACTCCCTCTATGGTGCTTCTTTACACTTTGCCTAATTTTAACTCCCTCTCAAGTTCACAATTTAGTGATTAAAGCATAACATTAAATGCATGTTTTTGTATTGTTTCTACGTCAAAGCCAGTTACCACCAGGTTACCACACAGAAAATTCCCAAGTATGGATCAGAAGCCCAGCAGAGGCCCAAAACAGCTCCCAGCAGGCAGCATGGGCACAGCACCCTCTTTTGGAAGGTCTGAGCATGGTGTCAATGCATGCCATACCCCACTGGCTGGAAGCAGCGTTAGCCAATGGTCCCCATATGCCTAAACCAACAATGTAAATGTGGCTAAAGTAGAAATGGGGCACATACAGGGATAGCTGATTAAGAAAGAAGCATTTGTACATATCTGCCTGTGACGGCAGTATTGAATCAAGACAAATCTATTCCTGCTTTTTTTTTGAGGTCTTTGATATCAGCATGCACCTGGGTGCAAGAGTTGGTTCAGGAACAGCGATCACACAAGAGTATGCAGGTGAATGTTGTCACTTTGTTCTCTTTGCATCTCAGATGCTGCCAATGGCAGCAATAGGCTTAATGGCAAAAAGAATGGGAGAAAGATCCCTGATTTGAGGCTCAGGGATTAGTGGTCAAGCGAAAGTGTTCTGATGCTTTTTGGATTTGCTGAACATGGCCACATCCAGCTCTGACTGTTGGTCCCCTTCTACACCTTTCTGTTTGACAAAAAGACTTCCCTCCTTGTTTCTATTTTGCTTTCAGCACAGCCTTTCATAATGTCATTAGAAAGCTCCTTTGACATCTGAAAGTATTGTAACAATGAAGTTATTGCTATCTATAACCTGAAGAGATGTTCTGAACCTCTAGAGCAGAAAGGAAAATAAGTTTCTTTTATGCATAATTTGTTAAGCCACACCCATGAGTTTCCAGGCAGCAGGCATGGGGCCCAGGTGCCACTGAAGTGATCTGGGGCTGGGCATAGGCAGATTTTAAATAGTGCGTTTACCATGCCCTGGCATGTCACATTCCCTCGGTGCTCTGTGGTCACACTTCCTTGTGCTGTAGATTAAACAAGTTCAAAGTCTTCTCAAAATGTACCTACCTGCAGTCCTCACAAACCACCGAGCAGTCGGCCTGGCAGACCATGCCTGATCACAGCGTCCTCTCAGAGGTGGGCTCAGGGCACATCACTAATTGCCACTAAAGAATTAAACACAGGAGGGTAGGAGGATTCTCCCCATGCTGCTTATTGCAGCCTTAAACTGAAGCACACCACCATTGGGATAAAAATAATTACAGTCCACATGAATAGTTAGAACAAGTCGTGCATCACTTAAACTTAGACTGGCTGCAAACCTTCAGTGACTGCTGTGGTTTGGTCCAGTAAACTTTACTGGCTGCCCAAAGACAAGGTTAACCAAGCCTGTAGTCACCCTTGTGTACTTCTGTAAGCTTTTGGCACTCAGCCAGACCACTGGCACTGAAAAGTCTGAAAACAGTAACCCTAATTCTAATTTACAACCATTGTGCTGCTCGTGAGGGGAGCTTAAATTGAGAGCTGTTTTACAGAATGCTACAATTTGGATTGTTTAGTCTTTATTGATCTAAATATCTCAGCATGGTCAAAGGGCTGATTTATCTAAGCACAACATAGGCAAGATCAAGGTTTCAAAGCCAACTGAAAAATAACTTGAGTAGTACAAATTTCATTGTGAAATATTTATCTTAAATAGCTCGTGTATAATAATGACTTCATATTTTGATAGAAACTTCTGTATGTTTCCTCCATCTGGTCTCTGGTATGTCCTGGGAAACTTTCTAAGACTCTCAGTTTATGTGCGTTGTTACAACTAAAACTACTAATAATCTAAACTTAGGTTTAAAGAATCTTTTTATTTTCAAAAGAAGTTGTAAAGAAGTAAAGCAGAAATTTCAATCCTAGTTTTATCTGATGTTGACCCATTATAAAGCTGGAAAACAATTTTGGTTTTTTTTTCCGATTAAAAAATACTTTTTGAAATAAAGATAAAAATTGATCACTTGAACAAATTTAAAATCAGACCTTATCCTGCAAAACCTCTTTTTTTTTTTTTTTTTGCTTGTTCTGGTGCTTTTAAAATAAAACTGGATTTATTTATAATTCTCATAAAAAGAGAAATGTTTTATTGACCACAAATCCATTTCTTCTCTTGTAAAACACCTGTTTTCACTGAAATTTGTTTTTCCCTGGAGTTCAATAGAATTTTCATGAGCTCCTATAACCCTTATACAGATTTCAGCATTAATTTTTGTTCAAAGCAAATTCTCTCCTTCCCATATAACCTCTTACACAAACCTGTCAGCATAAAAAGAGTCAATGAAACAAGATTAGTGACATATTATTTATACAACCTAGAATTATCCCACTTTTAAGATGCTCTTTACTCACTGTTTGGTAGCATGTTCAAAATCACAAAATGAATGGGCTTTAATGACATTTCTGAGTAACATTCTAACTGTGCATTTACCTTCCTTGCAGGGAATGTCTAACTGTGCAATGTAACTTGGCTTCCTCTCTAATGATGTTTTCAGCATGAGACTCATTTTGTTCATATTGCATGTGCAAGAGTGCACAAACCTAGAAGAATAAAAATCAAGGCTTAAGTAAGAAAAGTGGCTGAAAAATGACAGGAGATGGAACCTGGCTTCATTTCCTGGTAAAAAAATCTGTTAATGCTACAGCTTCTTCATCCACCTTCATCATCACTTTGTTGGCTGACAAGCTGGAGGAATTTCTTATTTGTGGCAATGTTTCCTACTCTTTCTTTAAAAGCCTAAAATTTAAAAGCTTACTAAGAATACGGGTGGAAAAAGTTCTAATCACAAGCCAACAGAAGCCTTTTAAATCAGCTTCATCTGAAGGTGGCTCGGGGCTGATGACAAGGGAGGGGGCAGCTTCCTCAGGAGTAGATGGTACAGCCACAGAGAAAAGCAGGTGCAAATCAGATGGTACAAGCGTACAAGGCAAGGCATAAAACCTTGATGATCAGTAGTGGGATAATCTTGCCTTTCAGAATTTAATCTTTCTGCACTTGAGAGCTGCCTAGCCCCTGAATGTTTGATATATTTCAAAATTTCAGAGCGCAATTATTATATCCTTGATATGACTTTCATCCTTTTAGGTTCCTGGCTCAATGACATCCTCTAACAATGATATTCACCATCTTAGTGTGAAAATGTTGCTTTTCATTATTTGTATTTTGCTGCTTTTAATTTGTCTTATTCCACTTTTATTATAAGAAGAGATGAAAGCCTTCTGCCTCTGTTAGTGTGCCACACGCTTAAAAAATCCATTTACGTAATTTTTTTTACAAATTATTCTGTAATTCACTTCTCACATGTATTTCTCAGCTCTGATTTTTCCTTTTCTATTATTTGTATTTCACTTTGTTGTCTGTATTTCCTGACTCTCCCTTGATTACATCTGCATTCTGCAAGAGTGCAAGAATCTGCCAAGAATGTTAACCTCAAAACTGCCTCAAAACTTGAAATGAATATGTATGTATCACTGTTTGATTTAATTACCTTCAGAAAAGGGAACTCAGAGAATGGAGGGCACTTTCTCTTCTACCATCAGGATAGCTTCCACTAGTTGCTGGACTTGAGCCCATAGAAGTTTGACAGATACAAAAGATGGTAACCAGCTTGATTCTAGAGGAAAAATGTTTAAAGGCATTAAAAAACTAATGACTTTCCTGAGTTTTGCTCCAGAACAGAATTGATGGAGATATTAACAATCTAAACCTTCATTTCAGGCTTATTTCTGCATCCTTAGACAGCTCTATAAGTTGCACATGTACAACAGTTGCTACATTTCCATAAAAACTACAAATAAGAAATTATCAGAAGAAACTGTAGATATGGTAAAAAATACATAGAAAGCGAGGGGAAAGATAGGTGGTTAGATACAAACCTTCACTTTATTTTGTTTCCTTGTGCTCAAGGAGAGGTTTTCAATGCAAGTTTGGTAATGGAATAAGAATCTTGCTCATCTGGCCCAGCTAGTTAGCAGCACTATAGACCTCAGTGTTCAGTTCACAAAGGCAACAGCTCCCTTACACGTACATAACCCTCTTTTCATCAGCCTGCACAATGAGAGGTGAAATGGAGAACTGAACTATCCTTGACACAGCAGAAATATTGAAAGGTGGCTTCAGTGTACTTGAGAACCACACTAAAACCATCTGTGGTCTTTATACACAAGGTAATAAAGTTGTAATAATAAAATACAGTAAATACACTCATGCTAGAAAAGTGTTGATGGGAATATATTTCAGTGCTGTATGTGGACATTCCTAATCTTCTACATTGAAATGAGCAGAAAAGACAGAAAAATCTTTGGGGCCCAAACCTACACACTACAGTAGTCTGGTGTGAAGAGGCATCTCTCTTGCTTCAGGGAGAGCCAGGACACTATCCAGCTAGTGGGGTCTTATTCTGTCCCTCTTGTAGCATAACAGTGACCCCCAGACCCTGGAGATGTATATTCTCCAGCCTCAGCCCTGCACCACCTTTGTATTAGCACCTACTACTGCTAGCAAGAAAATACCATGGCACTAGAAAAATAAACAGTATTTGTTTAATTAAGATTAAGATACACACATACATGTTACACCTCTTATGTTGTGTGGACATACTTTATGAGAACTTAAAACAATTAGAAGCTCTGCAAAGTGTGAAAACCACACTGCTCATGTCAAACTTGTCTCTGTGCAATCCCTTCCGAGAAAAACTTTCTAAGACATAAAAAATAAAAAAGCAGGTTTTCAAAGGAATCCAGTTCTCTTCCAGATCATCCTAAACTTTGACTAAAGCTGTCCTACACCAAAACTATGTGCTGAATAATAGCAAGAGTTAAATAAGGTAACTACTTCCTTGAGCAAGTGATGTTCTGTGCTTGAACTGATGTGTATGCAAGTTGGCTGGCAGGGCTGGGGTCATATGTACGAAGCTATGCCTCTGAAGCTGAAGGATGAGATAAAGCTCTTTTTCTCTTACCAGAAAAGGCAGCATTCCTTTCCATCTTCTCTTGGATGACATTTCCAGGTGTGAGATTAAATAGTTCTGCTGCGGTATAGAAATTGGTCTGAAATGGGAACCAGTAGCTGTAGGGCAAGCAATCTGCAGCATAACTAGAAAATTGTCCCCAGTTCTGCATTAGGATTAAGTGATGCTAATACTCAGGTAGCTCATGGGTCAATGTCAGAGTTGGACATGGAGTTATACAATGCTATTTGAAAATTTCCACTCTAAGCCAAGGTCACATTATCTTTTTTGGATGCCAGTGACATGCTGGGAGCTGGTATATGGCTAATTATCCACCATGACCTTCAGTTTCCCCTCCTCTGAGTTCCTGCTTCTCACATCAGTGGGACTTCAGTCAAGCTGCATTTAGCTAGACTAAATGCATCTTGTTTATTGATTTCTAGTATGCATACTGATTCAGTTTCTCCCTATTGTCAATTTAAGTTTTTATCTTCTGTGAAATGTGCTAAGTTTTCTCTTAGCCCTTTGATAAAAATGTGAAATAGCAAAATGCCAATCTAACTGCTGTCTTCACCTATCTAAAATGCAGTTGCAGAAGGGCCAGGACCAGGCTTTCCTCAGAGTACCATAGTGAAAGTAGGAGAAACAACAGGCACAGGCTGCAGCATGAGAAATTCCAAGACACCAGCAGTGAAAGTTTTACAGGTCAAAGCCTGGAAGGGGCTGTTGGAGATAAGTATGTATATGCCTTTTCTGCCCTGCACTCTGAGAGGGCTTGCAGATGTGCTTCCAGTCAGGCGCTGAGACGTTAACCATGCCTGACAGATACCTTGCCATCTGGAGATACCATTTCTTTCTGCTGACTACAAAAGCAGTTACAGTTCAAAAGCGGGCATGTGGTGCTTAGAGGGTTGAAGTTATTGTGCCAGGCTCCGTGATGTAGGTCCTTCCCACAGCGGTGGAACTTTTTGGGCTGCATGGATGAGGATGGCTCTGGGTTGTATGGATGCGGATGGTTCCGGGCTGCGTGGATGAGGATGGCTCCATCTGCACCCTCTCCATCCCGCCAGTGCCCACCGAGGGCACTCACCGAAAGGGCAGGGCCCCACCTGGGGGCAGGAAAAGGAACATCAGGCTAATTCCATGCCCGCAACTTCTGCTGTGTCGAAATGGACCCCGGGGGACACGCCGATGAGTTGCCTACTAATGAATTTTCCCTCGCAGCAAATAGAAGAGCAAGATTGAGGTTTTCCTGTGAGCAAGATTGAGGTTTAAGGCAACTCCAGATTTCTGAGTGCAGCCTGCCGAGAATCCGCTGCACCAGCAGTGCCCAGGCAGGGACCTGGCGTCCAGCTCCTACACACCTCACCTGGAGGAAGAACTTCGCCCCCTTGTACCTGGAGATTCCGCCCGGCTCCGACCCAGCCACCGCAGGGCACGGCTGAGCCCAGCGCCGAGGGGAGCCTGCCGTGGGGAAACTCGCCTAAGATGGGACAAAACACTGCACGACAGAGGGAAAAACTGGGGGAGAAACAGCCCTGTGAACATCCAGAGGAGATGGAGGCGGGGACGTAGAGGAATTGGTAACAAAGGAGGGAAGTTGAGTCTGGGAGGAAGAGGAGTGGGAGAAAGGGGTTCAGGTCTTTGTTTCTCACTATCCAACTGCATTAAATGGTAATGAATTAATTTTCCCCAAATCAAGTCTATTTTGTTTATGGTGGCAATTGTCAAGTGATGCTAAGCGTAGGAATACCTGTCAAATGCCTGCTGTTAGCAATGTTAGATGCCCTCTGGTCAGTCAGTCCGGCCAGTTTTCCCTGAATTTGGCATCTTGCTTTTCTCAGTGAGTGTTGCTATAGTCAGGTGTGAAGAAGCAACCCAAGAAGCATGCAGGAGACCTGCAAAATCCCTATGAATAGCTGATACTTCTTTTGCACCTTCAGAGGTGCCCACTCAGATACTAGAGTTCCCTTGGAATTAACTGCAACCTACCAAGATATAAGCAAACACAATGCAGAGTAATCTATGAAGATCCCATACAGTCATCAGAAACCGTAACTTGTACTAACACCTATATCCTGTACTATTAATTCAGAGACAATTATTCCAGTGTGTTAATTTGAAATGAACTTGCAACTCCATAGACAGAGAGTGTTGTAAACCAAAACAGGTTTTCTGGAATCACAACCTTTACCTCCACTAAGCATAATTTGCCTGGCTATCAGAATGATGCTGCTGCTTTGTACATAAATAGGTCTTATCTGAGCAAGCATTGAGGACAAACCCAAGTCCTTGTTGGAAAACACATCAAAACTACCTAACACCTAAGTCTTTGTGATAGTTAAAAGTGAAACAATTCCTGAGGTTATCATGCACTCTTAACTAATTTTGAGCCAGGAATTATTGGACCAGCAACACTGAGAGATATAGGACAAACAGCACCAAGGGTATTTTACTTGCATACTACTATGTTGAAGGCTGGTAACAGAACTGAAGTGCTCTAGTATGTCCTGAAAGCACTGCTGAAGTCAGCTAACAACCTAAGTAATTACTACTAGAGTGCTGTACCAGGACTCAAGGATTCTCAATATAGGCATCTTTTCAAAAGACCTAGATCTAAGCTGATTTTGTCTCTACTTTGCCCAGAATTTGGAACATCACAGTTACAGTCTATAGATCTGTCACTCTGTACAGGGTAGAAACTAAACTGACAAACCTGTGTGGGAATATCAAAATAAGAAGTGCTACATTCTCAGATGGGGTTAACCCACAGCACTGTGTCACACCATGCAGGCTTACCATCACAGCATAAGCAAAAATGGCTGTAAATATTATAATAGAAAAGTACACACTAGCTCATATATAAACAATTCTAGGTGTCTTCATTTCAATCCAAATAAAGATAAATAAAAAATAATGAAACATAACAGAACTTCTTGTAAACAATTTACTGAAATATCAGGAAATAACCCATCAGTTGGACCAGACCTGGAGCAATAGAGGATGTCTATGTTAGTGGTCTGGAACAGGAGTATGTTTTAAAAATTAATTTCTTAACTGTGCTTTGACTCCCATCACAGTGTGATCTTGGAGTGTACAAACTGGATTCCTTCTGGGTGAAATTAAACTGAAAAATGTGCTCCAAAACTGCACCAAATACAATTTAAATGGCATTCATTCCACACAACCACTCTTGAGCTAGGCTGAAGATAACCCTGTCCCAAACACAGTGCTGATGACAAGACTTCAGTACTGATTGTTCTTCTGTGAGCTGAACACAGTCATTGCTGCTGTGCCACCCTATTTACTAAAAGGTATGACCATCAATGGGTAGTTACCCCCTCCATCTTCTGCATCTTTGCTTGTGGAACTTCTGAACAGCATTAGGTCACAAGTTTCCTCATATTCCAGCAAAAAATTTGCTTAGCAAAGGAATTAAGATCAACAACTACAGGGTTTTCCAAACTTCTGTATTAAATCAATGTGAGATTAAACCAAAGACTAAACTACAATTGCAACTGACATCAGGAAGGAGGGTGACTGATAAGCTACTTTAGGTCACTACAAACTTTGTATATCTGGAATGAGGGACAAGTGTTTATAGTGCTGAAAACTTCAGTTGTGCTGAAGCTGAGGAGATTGACGAGCTCTCAAGTGGGCAACTTGTCCATCAAATATCAGATGAGCGCGCTCCCTGCATTCCAACATCAAGCAGCAGCTTATTTCTCAACCCATAGCTAAGACAGGAATAAAACAGTGCCATTCAGCTTTAAGCACAAGTTGTTTCATGGAAGTTATGTCATTAATATAGAACTATAAATAACAGAGATGAAATCCCAAGATAACATCCTGCAGAGCAGCTCTTCAAAGCATAAGTGCTGTTTGTTGAAGTGATTAAAAACATTTTAAATTCCTTTGTCTAGTTGTCTGTGAAAACCAGATTAAAAAAAATAAAAATTACAAGAAACAACATTTTGAGTTTGGCTGGTACCAGGCCTTAGACAGGAACTATATCAGGTTCATGTGATGGTTTACTACCGCTCCTTCACATCTCCATTTTTTTGTTTACAAACTAAATACGCCTTCGTGTGAGGTGTAGGTGTTAACAAGGACTCCCTTCATATCAAATATAAAGGATTTATCCTCCAAGAATAGTAAAAATTATGTTGGCAAGCTCTAATTTTCATTGATGAGAGAAGAGGACAGTGTGACTACATAAAAAGTTTATTTGATTAGAACAGATCCTCTAGGTACAGTGGTTAAACAAAAATGCCATTTGGAAATTAATTTATTTCCTGATTCAGTAATAAAAGTGCAGCTTAATTATAAAGGCACAACACTGACATCCCAGACGAATCACTGATGTCCAGTAGAACTGGACACCTCCCTCCTGCTTTCTTTAAAATCCACTTGTTTCATTTGCTGATATTAAGAACAATAAAGGCCTAAATTGGAAGCAATCATCATATAAAAATCTGATCTGGATCTCAGAAGAAAGTTCTCAGAAGCAGCAGAACATGTTAGTCAGCTGTTAGTCAGCAACTCACATTTCTCTCTTCTTTGTATTCCACAACTCTCCGGGAAGAGCTTGCTGCCATTTCACTTGCTTGTAATTACCCGAAAAAATCTCAAGATGAAGGAAGGAAAGAACAGGCTAGTATTAAAGTGTTATAAAAGATACCTGCCTACTGTGTGCTATATGAGAGCACGAGACACTGCCTCTCAAACATCCTTTACCTTCCTTGGCAGTGTAACTGGACGGCACAGCCTGGCCCCTCTCTTACCCCGAGCACAGCTCTTGTGTGGCCAGGCACACTAATTTGCTTTCAGGTCATAATACATGCGCAGAACTCTTCTCACAGTCTCCACGTATTTGTCATCAGGAACAGGTTTCCTCTGGCTTCCTGGCTCTAGAAATTTCTTGATTGTGGGGATGTTGCTTATCCTTGCTTTAAATGCCTGAAAGGAAAACAGTAAGTATGTGGTATTTAAAGAACAGAAAGTAACACAATAAAAAACCAATTTTACTGATTTTTATAACACCCTTTAGCAAGTTGTATTTGGAGACAAGACAGGAAATACAGTTTTAGCCATGGATGAATTTTACTCGCCCTCACTTCAACTCTTATTTTCCACAGTAATAAATCAGCCCTCTTGGGATAAAGTGGAAACAGTTATCTGTGGTTTATGATGTGTACATTACTCAGTACTTATGATTCGGAAAATACCTTCTGCTTAGAGATACCACAGAACTGGTGAGGAGAAGAAAAAAATGGAGGGGGCATTTCATCAGATGTGTACAGGGTTTACTCTAGAAAATAACAGATTCTCCAGGTGAAATATATTACAAGGCTCTTCCTAAAGCAAGAAGAATGAGACTACAATGAAAAGGTGACAAATGTTTTATGCAATTACCCATACATAACATACTTTGAAATAGCATTTATCACATTTACAGCCATATAAGCATATTATTAGTGCAAGGTACCTGTAACTGAGGAAAGCCTGACAGCACATCTGACTTCTTCTCTTCTACCATTAAAATGGCTTCAAGAAGATGAACATCTGCCCAGCTAAAACTGTTGCCAACAAGAAAGTCCTGCCCATGGTCTTTCAAAACCTAGAAATGTCATAGATGAAAACGTTCAGATGTGGATAGCCATCTGGAGTTCCTGTTTCTAAAATGCACAGGCACACCTTCTTGACTATGCCTACTGTCTCCTTTTACCCTTCTGTCCCATGCAGCTACTAATGGGGAGGGATGTGGGCCTAGTGCCTGCAGTCACTGATTACTTTGCAGCTGTAATCTAGAATCCCAGGGTCTTCTTTACCCATTGCTCCTTCCTATAACCCTAAGTAACCTGATGTACTGGACTACAAGGTTAGATACCTCCTTGGCATTCACACCTTCCAAGTTTAATAAGTCTTGAATTTTTCTGTATGTAGTTACAGCTTCAGCAGGAAAATAGAGAATGTAAGAGAGGTGATCAGCCTAAAACACCAGGGGCTAAGATGCAACAAGTGGAATCTGGGGCAGAATGCACTCTGGCAGCCACTACAGGAGACCTGGCAAAGCAGAAAACTGTCTTCTTTTTAGTCTTTAAAAGAGAGAAGCAGCTGTTCCTGCCAGATCGTCCCGTCTGTGTATATTAATTTTCATTGAGAGTATCTATTGAGTCCTAGCTCTCAAAGTATCAGTCAGCAAAACACTAAGATTCCAGTAAGTCTTAAGCAGCAGCCTTAACCAGATTCCAGTATGGCTAGAAGACAGCAGTGACAGTTGTATGGCTGCGTTTAAAAGAAAAAACCATGTAGATGTATTTGGAATGTTAAACAAAGATGGCAATTAGCATTGCTTTTGCAGTGTGACTCCCTGTGTGAGCTGACCTTGGCTGGACACCAGGTGCCCACCAAAGCCGCCCTACTGCTCCCCTCCTCAGCTGGACACAGGAGAGAAAATATATCAAAAGGGCCCAGTTTGTCTCACACTGCTTTGATCTCCCTCTCATCTCTCCAGCCTGCAGACAGTCTGATGCCCTGGTTTAAAGTGCTGCACTGACATTTCTGTTTCTTCTGCCTTTGGTAAGATACCCAGTGTTCCCATTGTTATCCCCCCAGAATAATGAAAGAAAATGATCCTACACACCTTTTCATATGCTGGGAAATACCTGCTTGTTGCCTTTTGAACAATAAAAGCACATTGTTTCTCTTTATCCTCAGCCGATAAGAAAGGGAACATCATAATGAAGCCCATAAGGTCATCAGTTCCTCCAACATACATATCAATCCTTAAAACCAAAGCATACAAAAACCTTACATAAGAAGGCACCTTCACAAGCAGAAATGTCTTGTATTTGTATTATGAGAAAATTATTTTTGCCATTAAAAAAAAGTATGTTGCAGTTTGAGTCTAACTCATATTTGTAGTGTTGGCACCTTACTTGCCTCATTGTGCAGGATTAAACAGGATCATATAGAGGTTAAAAAAGTGTAAATTTGGTGTTATAGATCACTTCAGAATCACCAAAGAAACACACAGAACCACACACAAGCAGACATCCCCAATTGACTTAATTGTCTGATGTATCCCACCTTTGAGGTTTCATCCAAAGTCCAAGTGGTGCCAAATAGATTAATAATAGGGTTGGAAGTCTGAAGTGTACCAGTTTTACATGCAGCTAGTTAATACACAGTTCTTCAGCTTGTCCTTTTTATCCATATTCCAGAGCTATGAGAGAAGTTTTGTACTGTAGACTAGACTCAAATTTAGATTAAATCCTCATCAATATGGATAAAATATCTGATGCAATAGTCCAATAAAATCTTTAACCATCCTTTATCGTAAAAGATCTGAGTTCCTGCTGTGCAGTAAGGCTAACCACAGTTCTTGCTGTCACACAACATCTTCTCAATCAAGCCTCTGTAAGACTGAACAAGCTATGGGCAATAAGAAGCTATCAGGTATTTCTGCAAGGCTTAATGTATGTCAGCTTCTGGCCTGCATCTATCCAATCTTTCAAAACTGCTCACTCTGACTGTACAAAACCAGCTATCCAAAGTACTTAAACCTGGAGGTGCTCACAGCAAACCTTCCTTGAAACTGATGCTTCTCACCTCCACCCTCTTCCCACCACCACTTGCCCAAGAAGAAATCAACAAATACGCTTCATTTATATTTTCTGGTAAGACAGCAGGAACAGGCTCCAGGCTAATCTAAAACGTGATGGAAGAGAATTCTGCTTGAGGGAGGAGGTATGCATGGAATGCAAGCCACAGGAAATGATGGCTGATAACAACACAAAGAAGCTACAAGCTATGACTGAGGTTCTTGTCTGAATACTTATTCTCTTTTGTGACTTCCCTGAACCTGCTTCAGCCAATTCTTCCACTCATTTGCATATTTAATAGCAGGTTACTGTAAAGTAACATGCTTTACTAGTTGACTTTTAATTTTCCTTCATTTGAAAAACAACCGGAAATGGACATTTAAAATGCTACATACTGAGATAGCCCAATCACCTTTTTTTCCTTAACACATTCACAACATCAAGACCTGGATTTAATTTCACATGAAACCAACAGTTTTTCAATAGCTTTTAGCTATTCTTTCCCCAGCTCTCAGAGACCAAAACCACACACTTTTTACAGCACAGTGGAACATCATGAGATCACAGATAGTGTGAATGACAGATCTTATTTTGCAGCCAGAAGTTAAAAACTAACCATTTCTTTCCCAAGTTTTCTGTTCACAAAAGTTGTTCAGCATATAAATACCACTCACCTCTCAAATACTTGTGTCAGGCTGAATTGATCTTTCACTAAAGCACAGTAAACCCCTGATACATATTTTTATGTAAGAATAATCAAGTTAGAACAAATCAGCTGGCTTGCATTTAACTGTGGCCTCTCAGGCTCACTGCAAGTTTTGTGTCACTGAAGCACACAGCTAAGTCTCTGTGTGTGCAATTAATTCTAGCTGGATCTGAGCTACTGTAATAAATTGAAGAACTGTTACATACAGGGCTCTCTCCTTCAGGTCCTTCCCATAGAGGTTGTACTTTGCTGCTATGTAGCAGAGGATGGCTCTGGTCTGCACCATCCTCATCCCATCGATCTCTACCATGGGCACTTGCTGAAACAGCAGGGATCCACCTAAAGGGAAAGATGCACATTATTCAACTGATCTAGTAAACCCATGTCAGTTTTCTTGCTTTCTTCAGAAGATCTGAACTTTTATAGTGAGCTTGCTTTGGGTAGTCATTGTATTAAACTGAAGCTCTTCCATGCACACAATAAATTACAGTGGTGCAGACAAAGTAAACTGCAGAACACAATTATTGTGGATTTACATCCTTCCTTTAAAAATATTTAACTGAATATGCAGTCAGGACTGTGTACAGCAGCTTTTATACTGAAACTGAAATACAGTGGAGACAATCACACTAACTGTATCAACTGAGTAAAAAGTGTCTAATTCTAAATAATGTAAAAAATCCTGTTCCATTATTTGAATCCTATTTGAATCCAATTTGAAGCAAATGTCAGATTGACAAATTTCTGTCTTCTGACGAGTATTTAAAAGCTAACTCAGGACATTCAATGGAATTTTAGGATACATTTTTTCAAGTTACTGAAGCCCAGGGTAAGTTTGTGGGACATGTAGACAAATGGAGAACAGAAGAAGCCAGAGCTGAGAAACTCTCCATGTTGGAAAGACATTAAATGTTCAATTGCAGCTGTTTCCATATGGAACAAAATGAGCTTCTGCAGCTGCTTACAGCTCTCAGCTTTACTCTCATCTCTACTGTGGGGAAAAGAAAGTCCCACACAGTCTTCAAAAACTTTACACATCTTCTCTAAGTAAAGTCTGGTCACACTTTTCTTGAGGTTCCACGTGGACTGACCTTGCAGGAGTTTCTCATACTGCTCTCGGGTTTCCAAAAACTCTTCTTCAAACTGACAAAAGAGAGTGAGGAAGAAGTAAGCATCTTTTCACATTTCTAGAAAAGATAAACCTTTTAAGCACCATAAAAGTAAGAGAATATACATTATGGTTCCTTCTATTCCAGATATATCTCTAAGGAAGAAAATACCAAGGACAGAAGTGCTGGCAAAATCTCTTTGGACTGTCATATTTGATAAATGTAGCCAAAGGCAACCCTAGCAGAAGAACAGGCAGTAAGAACTGCAGTAAGGATGATTTGTTTGGCATTGAACAGGCAATTCAATGTGAAACAATCAACAGTACACTCTAGGCTGTCCTTAAAATGCTTTCTGGAATGTGGCAAAGAAGCTCTGCTGTGGGATATTTGGAGTTGAGAGCTAGACGGGAATAAATTCTTAGGAAGTTAAAACAAAGCTTTTACAAAGTAATGTAAAAGCAGTAAGCCCTGCAGGAAGTTTAGTAGAGAAGCATGTTCAGGACACCTAAAGATGAATTATTCACAAAACAAGAAACAAAAAGATACAGAATTGCCTGTGATCAGAATGATGTAGTTATATTCAATACAGTTGAGGACGGCTGGCCCAATCAATGCTGCTTACACAGAAATTGAGTTCAAGATATCAAATTTAGACATCTACATGTACATTTCTGCATGTGCCATACATGTCTATGGTCAATGCAGAACATGGAGACTAGAAAATGATCGATGTTACCAGTCCCTAGATGCCTAGCTCAGTCAGTCTCTCATAACATCTGTGCCACTTAAGTTAGTAATTAAGACTTGCTATACTAGGTAAACCCCAGAAGAATAGGCCTACTAATACACTGCCAGTGTTTAACCATAGCAAGTGTGATCACAGTCTAAAACTCAGAAGCCAGGTTTCTGCTGATGAGAAGCTGGGAAAAGAATATCCCAAGAAAAAAATGTTGTAACTGGTACCCATCAACTTCTTTTTTTTTTTCAGTTGGGAAAAAAACCCAAAAATAGAAGAGAGAGGGACTTCAAACATAGGAACAAAGGATGCAGGGAAGCAGCCAGCTGTGTCTTCTGTAAGGCCTTCAAATAAAAGATTGGTGGTCTTTCTGAAAAGCTTGTATACCTCGACTCAGTACAGGAGTAATTGTATGCACTGTAACAGCTTACTGTGTAAAAGAGGACACTAAGAACAACTAGTAGTCCTTTCTGTCCACAAACTGAATTATCAGTTTATCACCAAGATAGATAGCAATTGAATAATTAAACTATATACCATCAAAAAAAGTATTTTAAAGTGGTGTCTTGCTTCTCTGTTTTACCCCAATATTTTTCCTCCTGCTCTGAGATTTCTAATTTCCCTACACGTGGGTCAGTTTGCTCACTTCACCCTGTTAAGCTTTATCTAAATGATGCAACCAAGACAGAATATATTTTGTGCTACATCTTGCTGTGGAGGATGCAGTTAGTGGAGCGAAAACTAAAATAAAAATCTCTGTATGAGCATCCAACTGAAAACAGAGAGCCTAGAGAAAGTAAACTTGGCACAGATAACACTTGTTATGCCAGGAAAACATCTTATCAGTAGCTCTGGGTCAGTAAACAAAGGCTTAATTAAGGATTACACATCCTTGTGTTAAGCAAGAAACTGGTTTACAGTGTTGCTGCTCAGAAGACACAGTAACTTGAGGCCATGCTTTTATGTGCCTGAAGTATTTAATTATACTGAATAGCCAATGCTCATTTACTCCTGTGTCTCGGGATGCCTTTTCTTTTCGGCAATAACCTGTGAACTGCCTCAAAGACAAGCTTACCAATGTGCAGCTAGAAGTTAAAAAACAAACCTCGACCCCGGCTGCAGCTAACAGCCAACGAACCGACTCCATCTTCCCTCTTCCATTGAAGTAGTAAAGTTTGGGTTTTTTGGACATGACTTCAAACTTCCTGTTACCTAAAAGTTATAAAAGATAATAAGTTAATAGTTATAAAAAAAAATAATCTGATGGCAGCTGAAACAATGGTTCACAAGTCACTCACACAACAAAAATGTAAGTTAATTTTTGACACAATATTTCAGCAAAGTTCCAGTCTAAAATGATTTGGTTTGACCGCTGCACAGTCAATTCAGAGTATTTCATAGACTTTCTGTTTCCCTGAAATTCAAGAAAAGTAAACATCAAGTTGCTAGGTAGGAGAGAACTGAATATAAAGCCACCACTAAGAAAATCCTTAAAACCTTTAGGAAATACAAGTTTTAGCACTAAAGTTACACAGTCACCACTGAAAGCCAAGTCTTGATCAAAGAGGATACAAGGCAGCAGACAGGTTTTCCAAAACTGGCAGTTCCTGTATCAAAGAATGACAAAAGTACCTAAACATTAATTCCACACATGCTTAAGAGAAGGACGGGAATGTATTTTCAAGGCTCTAACTTTTCTTTCTAGCTGTGGTGATGCAGGGTAAGCATGTGATCCAGAACCAGCGGAAACCTCCAAAGAATGGGCTGTTTCTTCTGCAATAATCCAGATTAGAACACAGAGACACAGTGTCGCACTCCCGATCCTTCGGCGGGTCGCGTTTCTCTCTGTTAATAAACCCCGCTGGCACACCAACAACGAAATCCCGTTCCGGCGTTCCAAGGGCTGCTCATAACACGGGGGAAAAGACCTTGGGCACGCAGGAGGGAAGCGATCTGTTTGTTACCGAACAGGCCGGGGAAGGGACAGGCAGGGGAAGCGGACAGGCCGGGCCCCCCCGCGGGGGCTCCGGCGGCACCGGCGCTGCCGTAAACACAGCGGCGCGGAGAGACAGAGAGTGTGAGTGAGGTACCTGACAGAACACAGCGGCACAGGAGCTGCTTCTAACACAGTCACAGAACAAACACAAACGCGGCACACCCACCTGCCCCTCAGCCTCAGCCCCCCGGCCCCGCCCAGAGCCGCAGCCGCCAATAGGGAGCCAGAAATCTGCATATTCCGCAAAGGGCTTCTGGGAGGGAAATACACTGCCAGAAAACATCCCTAAAACTTTTGAACGGGTGTGTCTCGGAAGGTTTTGTCTAGAGAACGATGATTTCATGCGCTCTGCCACGGAATTTTTAGCTTGAGCAGCGCACCGTGAGGTAAAGATAACACAGGCTACCGGGTTATAAATAACGCTGCGGCCGCATGCTGTTCCTGGATGTGAGGGCGATCTGGCTGCGACATCTGTCACCCCATTGATCGCCAGGGTTGATTCGGCTGATCTGGCTGGCTAGGCGGGTGTCCCCTTCCTCCCTCAACGCTCCATGTGCGTCCCTCCCGAAGCTGCGCGCTCGGTCGAAGAGGACGACCTCCCCGATAGAGACGGTACCGTTCATCGGTCAAGGGTATACGGTAGCTGCGCTCCCCTGCTAGAACCTCCAAACAAGCTCAAGGTCCATTTGTAGGAGAACGTAGGGTAGTCAAGCTTCCAAGACTGCAGACACATCCAAGTGAGGCGCTGCACGGGGCAGTTTGCCATTGTTTTGGGCCGCACGACTTGCTGCGAGCAGATTCTCGCTTTTTATTTCAAGGCAGCGCCTCTCCAATTCCCCAGTCCCCTATGAATCCTCCTCATATTACACACACACACACACCAGTGAAAATGAGCATCCTTGCACTTCTAAATGCATTTTTCACCTGCTTCTTCATCTGTAGGACTGATTTACAGGTGAGGAGCTTGCAGAGATAACAAAAGGGCTGGGCATGTAAATTATCAAGACTTCAGCTTCTAGTGCCTCGAAAGCTGGGAGAAGGCCAAGGAGATGAGACACAAGACACTGGGAACAATTTATAATAGGATGGAATAGAATAGAATAGAATAGAATAGAATAGAATAGAATAGAATAGAATAGAATAGAATAGAATAGAATAGAATAAAGTTTCCCTTGGAAAGGACCCACAGCAACCTATTCCAACTACCTGTCCTTCTGAGCTGTTCTGCACATTCTATTTTAACTCAGCATTGCAAGTAGTTTTAGAGGAGCTGACATCCAAAGACTAAGCAAGTATTTTTACACAGAGCTCACAGTATATTGCAGAAAGTACATGCTTAGATCCAAACCAAGTGACCTTGGCAGTGCCCCTAGGAGAAGGCACCACAGAGAAGGTTTATTGGGGGGGAAAAAAAAGACACAACCTACAACTTAAAAAAAACAAACAAAAGGCAAAGTAAAGTGCTTTTATTAAAAACTAAATAAAAGAGCAAGACTCAAGGGAGTGCTACTTCTTCAAGAGTAACTTTATTCTGGGCAGGACACTTGACACAGAAGGAATGAAACAAACATTTAAAACGGTTTTGAACAAAAACACTGAATAAACAAGAACCATTATTTCTTTGCTCACTCTGACCATTCCACTCCCTCCTTCCACAGTAAGTTCTAAAATATTCTTCCAATATAGGCTTTCCTCTTCACATTATGGAACATCCTACTTATATCAAGAGTCAGATACAGAAACACCATGAAGTGGGTTTTCTGGAATGGGCTGGGTTTTTTTGCTAATATCATGGCACTTACACAATACTTTTAGGAAAATCTGGATTGGAGAGGAGAATGAATCCACTGTCAGACTCCTTTATTTTCAGTGGTCATTATTATTACATGTTATGCCTAAGCCTGAGGAAACCTAAACAGTACAATTCTAAAAACATTTTGCATAAAGATGCTGATAAATATTAAAGCACAAAGTAGTAGGTTATGTATCATAAACTGTCATATATGCTGCTTGTCCAGATGTCGGTATAATAAGGATCTCCCTCTTTTCCATATCTGTATTACACAGAGACAGCATAGTGAAAATACATAAACTCAGTCAGTTCCATCCTGCTCAAAAAGAACTTTTCCAGCCTCAAGAGAAATTTGCTTGAGTAAAGGACACAGGTGCTGCCATTATAATCAGCTAATTTTCTGTGCTACTAAGTTAAAATTAGCAGAAGTGACGCTGAATGTCAAGATTATTAGCTTTTTGTCCAAAATAAAGGCTCTACCTTTGGAAAGGAGGAGATATGCCAAAATAACAGAAGTACAACTTCCTTTTCTAATTTTTTTGCTGGACTGACTAAAGCCAGAATGCTATAGTCAAAAAATAACTGCAGGTCTGATAAAGGCTCAGAGATTACAGGCCAGGTTCAGATTCGTCCTGTGTTACCTGAATCTCTCCAAGTCCTCCCCATCCTTAGTGGAGAGACTCAGGCATGTCCAGAGCGCTAGATTCTCAGGTGAGACAGATTTCTTTCCAGATGATTCTCACTCACCACAGGTTTAAAGAGTCATCTCACAACAAAGGAACTCAGGGTTAGGTATGATGAATCCGAGTCTCAGCAGCCTGTTCTCATGACCTGTTCATCTCCTTCTCATAGTCACAGGAATTAAGTGTACAGACCAGACTAGTTAAATTGCCTTACTTAGGTCTTGGGATACTTAGGACAGCTTCAGGGTGTTCGTTCTTGAGACAGTGATAAAATAAATTAAATGATATGTAGACATAAATAGAGATATTTATTCCCACCAAAAGACACAACTATCTTTCCAGTTCTAACACAAATATACATATTTCCCTTTCCACTTATCCACAGACACCATCAGCGTGTGCTTTAGAAATTGAACAGCTGCTTTATTTTACTGCTAAGCATTGGCATCACTGCTTTGGAAGCAGTTAGGTATGGTTTGGAGTTAGTACTTGCTATGCACAGATAACAAGTAGAGGGACACATAAGATGTCTTTGGCATGTGTATGTCTTAGATGCACACTTTCACTCCCTCTTTGTCTTGTACTGTCTCACTGTGGAATGAGCCCCTAAGAGCAAACAGTGACTGGTTCCCCCTGTAGCACTGAGCCAGCAGCCTACTCTAGGGTACAGTTTCCTGGAAATCCCACACATTCTCCATGGGAAGGACTGAAAAGGCCAGAATTTGTTCTCAAGTCTCCAGTCCACAGCAGCTGCCCCTTTTGAGTGCTGGCAGATCCCACCGAGAGGATCTCACCGACACGGGAGCTGTTCAGTTCCTGCAGAACAGCTGGATGCTGAGAGCCGTACCTGCTCTGATCCCTTCAGGCTGGATTTAAGTCTCTTAAATAAAGAATCTGCCTTCACACACTGAGCTCAGAGAGGAGCATTTCGGCACCCTTCTGCAGGAAGGTGCATTCTTTCAGCACACTTCAGCTTTGGCATCTGCTCCAAAACACAGCTATAAAAGATGTTCTCCTACAGCACTGAACTGTTTTATCTTCCTTCTGTGGATGGAGGTGCAGGAACAGCCAAATGCTGACTGTGATCTAAAGGAATCTTCTGCTGATGGCTGGACTCTGGCACTCCTTTGCAGAGCAGAATTAAACCAGACTGTGGGGCTATCTTCTTTTCTCTATAACCTGATATACTGTCTTCTAAACTCAGTTAAACTGCCCTTCAAAGGGCTGTATCAATTTCTGTAAAATCAACCACAATTTTACATTTTCTTAACAGGACCAGGTAAGGTCCCATTTTTCCCTGTAGAGCCTGCAGGCCTAATTTATGGAAGCTGACATAGTCTTCACATTGTAAATGAAGATGTATTGAAGTGAAGAAGAACTGGCTAAGAACTTAAGTTTAAACAGACATTTCCTCTGGATTGTCCTGGTTTGGTTTTGTTTTGTTTTTTCCCCCCAAAATTATTTAAGACAGTTCTGAAAAGTCAGCTGCATAGATATTGTTTGCTTAAACTCTGTTGCTGGTGTATCACTAATATTTTTTTACTCTGAAACCAGTTTTATAGTTGTTAATACTGTCATAAGTATGTCTCCAGATATTATATTCACAACAAAAGAAAAAGAAAAAACAGAATCTTATTTTTCTCCTTAGAAATCATTAGAATATTTAAATGAATTTAACCGGGGTAGGTTCACATTCTATTTCACAGTGAACAATACCAAAGAGCAACTTTGAAGCAGAAAAAAAGAGCACTGTATCAGAAAACAGATCTACCGGAGGATATTTATCCTTCAACAAACAAGAAGATTGCCCAGATTTGGTACATGTGGATTAGCAGTCCAACAAAAACCTCTTAAAGGCAAAAATAAAACTAAAAAAAAGTGCCTCCCACTGATTTGCATCAGTCTCCAGTGACTGCAAAGGAGAGGTCAGGCTGTTAGTCACTCACTCCTCTGTTGTCAGCATGAAGCAAATGAGCATAGGACAACAGAAGTGTGGCACTGAAACATGGCATTACTGAAATTATACATTTAGCACATAAACTTCAGAAAATGTCTAATGAATGCCCCTTTCTCAGTACTCCTCTTCCACTGAAATATTGCACCACTTTTTTATCCACTTGTATAAAAAAGTTCGATCTAATAAAAAAAAGTTAAATTTTTTAGAAGTTCATTATAAAAATTTACTGTATAAAAATGCCAAATCCCCTAAGCCATATATACAAAATGTATCAATTTTATGAAAATAACCGGACCCAATTATATAACAAAACATTTTTATACAAAAAGGTACAAGCTTCATTCAAATTAATGCAAATAAGTAAAAAAAGCCCTTCAAAATGTCTCGTTCATAGAAGATCTGCTTCTTTTAAATTTACAGATATATAAAACAGCATCAAATAGTCTCATGTTGGCCAGCACTCCATGGGAAAGACGCACTGGTCAGAGAGACTCGCACAGGTCACCGGTGAGCGCCGTACTTGGCGGACCAGTCAACGCGCCCGTGGATCGGCTGAGCCGGTGGGGGGAGCGGCATCAACCTGGGTGAGCTCTTCGTGGGTGAACTGAAGGATGGCCATCCAAGAGGGGGTCTGACCGATGCCAGAGAAGCAAAATCTAAAGGACAAAAGAAAATGCTGTGAGAGAAAGTTTCAGTGACAGCTCTCACACTGAGCAGCAACTGGATGCAGGTCCTGATCCTTATTTCTTCAGGAAATAAGCCTCCTTTTTTTAATAGAATTTGCTGATCTGAAACATCCCTAAAACCTTAGCAGACAAGGAATATTTACTGATTTGACAAGTGTGAGTTCCATGCCAGCTCTCACACCAGCCTCTAGGTCCCATTGAACTATGCTGTAGATAAACCCCAATATTTAACAAATAAAGTAAAATTAAACCAAATTCTTCTCCATATGAAGTTCTGTAAGGTTACAAACAACAATCAGTCGTATATTGACAAAGATAAGTAGCTCAGTGCTGCATACATACAGCATTGCTGGTGTACTGAGCAAGGGAGCAAAGAGAACTTTGGTAGTAGACTTACCAGAAGATGGATCCACAACTGGTGCTATCTGAACCCTCTGCCCAGCAGAACCTACTTCCTTCTTCAGAAACGAAGGGATGTAACCACTAGTTAAACCACTTGATCCTATGGGCCCTGAAAAAAATGGCAAGGAACACTGAGCTCAACACAGTGAATCTCCCATATTAACAACAAAGGTGTGCACTGATGGGTCATGTTCAAGACCAAGTCTGATCACGGACTGATGGAAACAAGAACTGAACTGAAGACACTAGAAATCCACAGCTCCTGTATGCACCTGCATTCAGGAGACTGTCAGCATCAGACTGCATTACAGATAAATGGAAAACAGGTACAAATTCTACCTGTCAGGAAGAACTGCAATTGTCCCACACATCTCAGCTTTTTCAAGGTTTCTCAAAGCACTCAAAACTAAGCATTTCACTTGGAATTATTTTGTTTGACTTTCAGCAACTGTGTTCTATGAATATATTCACTCTTGATTTCTGTGTGGTGAAGTATGGGGCTCTGGTGCTACACAAAGCTCTTACTGAAGCCCAGTGAGGGCACAACTTAAAAATGTGGTACAGATTCACATTCCAAATTTGTAAAGCCAGCTACAAAACTTGTCCCTAAAATGAACAGGAACAGATTTAACTGACCTGTAGGATAAGCCACAGAAATGGAACAAAACAGTGTACAGTCATAGCACAGATGGACACCAGTTAGCATGCGCAGACCAGAGCCACTGCACATGTGCCTATGAGGTACCAGAGCAGTGGCAAAGCATATTGTGGGAAATTACAGTAATAAATAAAAAATGGAAAAATCCATTGATATCCTATACAGCTACAAAAGCAGCAAAAACTTATAGAAGAGCCAGGAAGGAGACATGTGCTACGTATATAAAGGTTCTCATGCAGTTTAGCTGTTTAAAAAGTCCTCTCATCTTGAATCTTTGAAGAACAATTTTCTGATTTAATTATATCCAAAATTTTAAGTTGTTGTTTGGTTTTTTTTTTTTTTTAAAGACAGTTTCCAAAGCCCAAAAATGCTACTTCGGGCCAAGATTCAACACAAATTTTCTCAATCAAACATTTTCAAAACAACATATGCAAAAGAAGTATGGCACTGCAGAACAGTAACATCACATGAAAACCTGAAGCCAAGATTTAGAAAGGAAATACACAGGTACAATCTAAAAACATCAACATGATTAGGTATATCTGGTAAAATCTAATGTAAAAATCTACAAATTAATTATTTCAAATCAAACAGTAGTGATTAAATACCTGAAATACCAAATGCCAAAAAAACCTGAAGAAGAAAAATTGAGGAGTTTTGCTTTTTTCTGATTTTTTTTAAGCTACAGTTATTTCATTACTTTAAACAACACCAAATAAAAAAACATGACATACTTTTTTCCTTTATTCATGTAATTAGAGTGGTGTGCATGGTTAATTTGATTTAGACCAGTTTACTCCTCTAAACACAGTCATTTATGTACCAGCTAGGCTAAATAATTTGGAAACCAAAAAATATAACTTACAAAAACTGAAGAGGGAAACTGAAAGGAAGATGAAGTATTTCATGTTGAACATACCTAAGCTGTCCAGCCTTCTATGTATGACATACTTCAAAACAGACTTTTGGGGATTCAGTAAAAGAAATTACTATGTTTCAGTTTAAGACAGTTTCCAAATACAAGGAACAGTGCTAATAACCAATTTTAACAGAAAAAGACAGGGCAGCAAGTACCTTCAGAGCTGACAATGTTTTAGAAATGGGTGACCCCAAAATACAGTTGTGGGGAATTGCAGAGACATCACTTATTAACATTTCTCAGTGTTAAGCACAGCTTCTTACCTGAATTCATCCTGTTAATACTTTCTCCCAAACCAGAAGTTTTGCCAGACAAACCAGAACCAGGCCAGGGATTAGATGGAACAGACTCTTTGTTTGAAGTGGAGACTACGCTATTCCTCGTGCTGATTCCTATTGCAAAAATGCAAAGATTACTATGCTGAAATCTCTGTTGCCACACAGGCTTGCAGTCATGCCACCTGATGCACAATCTTAGAGCAGATGTCCAGTTCCACTTAACCAAAACCTCTTCCCTCTCAGCAACTCTCTGGGGGGTCACTTCCCATTCTCTTATAATACAGGAATGCTATGGCTAGCCACAGGTCCTAATACTGCAAACATCACAGTGTAAATAGTTCCACTAGCATCAGTGGCTGCTTGTATCACAGGACAGGATCCTTACATCAGCGCCACAAATATTCTCAAGTCACAGAGGGTGACCTTGCTAAGTAAATGAAATCTATGCTTCCTATAAAAGCCTAACAGTGACAAGATAACCTGAGAGCAAATAATGGCAATTCCATTTCTCATAGTACTGAACTCTTCCTTGGTGTCTCTACTGGAACCACTGATTATGAAAATAGTTTGCAGCAGGGTTCATATGTCACCTATTATTTTCATGTAATATATATTCCATACTTAAGCAGGGTATACATAACATGCAAGGATGCACTCACAATTTACGGTAAGGCAAAAGCAGGCTTGGGATCAATGTGTTTTACAACCTTCTCTAGTAGAAGTTTTAACTACCAAAACTCTACTTAAGTGAGCCAATTTGAAAGTTAATTAATTGTTTCAAGAAAAAAGACTGAGTTTGCTGTCACAGTAACTTCTAGTTTACTCAATTAAATTTGAAGTATTAGTACTAGAAGTGAATTAATAGGTAACACTGCCTTTAGAAACAGAAATTATGAAAAACAATACACTTATATTCACGTCATTTTAAATAGAGGCAGACATGTCTGTCCTCCTGTACTTCATCCTGCCCCAGCACTGGCCTCATTACAGCAGAGGTTATCATGAAGACCGGTGTGTAGTTCTCTACAGACACACGGATCTGCATTCTATTTAACTCCAAGCTACAGCAAAGCACATTCCCACTATCAGCCTGTTGTTCATGGTATTATACAATCATGATGTAAACATACGGCACTTTCTTTTCCAATCTAGAAGACCAGTCTTAGGGAAACAGGGAATAGTTTGGCACATTTACAGCCTTTTCTAACACACTTCCAAATATAAGACTATTTATCAGGAGGAAAAAAGTATCAACAATCTTGTCCCTTTGTTTGTAAGCAGCTTTTCTCAGTTGCTAGACTGCCAGAATGCAGTTTGCATCATGGCCATCTACATTAGCAAAGCTCTTGCTCTCCTCATTTTCTTTAAGCAGCAGCCCCTCTCCACAAGCTCAAAGGATAATGGCTAACATATCAATGACCATTTCATACTGCTGTTAAAACTGCAGGAAGAAAAAGAAAGAAGCAGTTTTTACTAACCAGGTAGGTACCTCGAATGTCTCAAGTAGTGTTGCTTTGCTGCAGAAACTTGCAATGTGGGAGTGTCCTGGCGCGAGAAGGTTGCATGGGAAGTTCGTGCACTGGTGCCAGAGCCTACAGCATCCGAAGGCTTAAGGTCCAAAATGCTTTCAAATCTGTAATTCAAAATTGCTACACTTGGTCCAATTCTTATACCACACGTTTATCCACAGCTGGCCTTCTCAGCTTCATCTCATCTCTAGGAATCATTTCCTTATACTGAGTTTGCTACACCATAAACACACAAACAGGGAATATTTTCAGCCCAAAGCCATACAAGTGCCCCTGGAAATCAGGTTTTGCTTCCAGTTCCCTTATATACTGCTTTTAAAGTTTTTATAAATCATTTGGCAGGTTTTTCTCTACTGTATGCAAACCATGCAAACTGCAGCTTAGAGTAATCCAAAACAGTTTATATGCGTGGAGTATGTTAAAATGGTCCACAAGTGAAATATAAAGTATATATTCAAAAATTAACTTGGGAAGACTTAAACCAAGAGTCATTTTCAGTGGGGAAAAAAAAAAGAACACAGAATATGCTACTAGATCCATAGAAAGCATAAAGAGCAACACTACTAAAAATGTGGAAAAGGTTAAAGAAATAAGACCAACCTGCACATGGATATAAAAAACTGCTTACCTAAAAAGAGTTTCATCATTCTGCCTCTTGTTTTTCAAGTCCATTCTTATGATAGAAGAACTGAAGTCAAGATCTTCCAAGTCATCCCAGTCTTCAGAACTCTTCACTGTCCTGGCAAGGTGCCCCCATCTTCGCCTAGGTTTTGGTTTAAGTTCACCATTTATATTTTCAGCCCCAGGAGATGTTTTCTGTTACAAAGATTGAAAAGCAACAAACCCACATGATTACACCATAAATCAGACTACAGGAACAAAGAGGACACTTTTTTCTCAATCTCACAGAGTAATAGTGGTAGTAGAGCTTAAATAACACAGTCCCCAGCTTTCATTACACATGCTAAGAACACAGCCTGTAGATCATAGATATTATTACATATCTTCTGCATTTCATTCTGTAATAAAGTATCTTGAACTGACAGAAGAAATTTCTCAGGTCTCAACTCCAATGTATTTATATTTCACTGCGCACCTCCCAAACAATTTGCTTATGCTCCATTTTTCCTTCTAGACCCATGCTAGGGGTACAAAACTGCATTCACATTTACGTGTCCACAAGCCTGTGTCTAGACATTTACAGAATGTATTTCTCCTGTAGGACAGCATATGTACAAATTTGTGTCTCTTCAGTCATTTAGGCTCACCAGTACACTTCAACCTTGTGTGACTCGTGGTCAGTGCAGACCCTACCTACGGCTGATCTCTCAGCAGCATTTACACTGTCTGCTCTTGTCATCTGTCTTATGAATCCAGTCTCCTTGCATAGTCAACAGAAAGGGGAGGTTCTTATGACGAAACAATCTGCTGTTTTCCATGGCCAGTGTAGTCCAAAAGTCCAGTCAATGCCTTAAATGGATGAAAGCAATAGTGTCCTTCCCCTCATTTCAATTCTATTTGCTTTAATACTATTCTCTCTGGTATCAATCCCATTAATATTTTGAACACTGTACATTATTTTTTACTCATGAAATCACAGTGTCATCCTTTAAGTGGTGCTCTACAACAAAGGGAAGCATAACACAGCTCTGAAACGAGAAATCAACTTCCTTGTTTTATAGCAACTGAAGTTAGATTTCATCAGACTTCCAGTTTCTAGCAGAAAGTTGTAGCTACTTTCTATTCCTGCTGTCTTTTTAGTACAAGAACCTTGAGAGTGAACAAGAAAAAGAAACATAATTAAGGAAAAATCAGGCAGTATATCAGGAAGCTTATCTTATGCTGGACAGACCTTTACTTGCTGAGGAACCTTATTGTGAATTGCAGGCAGAAGAACCTGGTTAGACTTGTCCTCCTGTAAGCAGTTACTGTGCTCAGTCCCAGAATTGTCTGTCTTATATGGGTACACCAAGTGCTGAGAAGACTGGCTTTGTTGAAAAGGCCTTGATGAAATTCGGGCATGAGGTTTCAGTGGGGGCTGTACTGGAGGGACAGGTTTAATATGCAGAGATGATTTATTATGCAGTTCCTTTTGTTTTCCCAGTTCCTGAACACCCAGGGCATGCCCAACCTGGAAGTATGGGTATCGAAGTGCCTAAAAGGTAATGAAAATATTAGGCTTAGAAAACAAAATTTTTAATTTACCCCAGTTCTATGTCTCAGTTGAAATTCAATTTCCTTTTTTCTAGGCAGAAAACAGCAAAATCTCTCAACGCTAGATTCTACTGAGCACAATCCACTTCAGAAAAATGCTGCAATAGTAGAAAAGTTTCAGCAGACAGATACCAAGCTATAAAATCCTCTATGGACTTGCAGAGAAGGAACAGATTCTGCAGAAGTAAGATATTTAACCAGGTATATGGCATCTTGAAGCATGTTTCATTGTGTGTTGTCTCTTCATGTCTGTGTGCATGCACATGTGCAAACACATACACACACCACTGTCACAGATTCAGCCAGCAAAATTCTAATGGCCTCGGAGACATCCCATCTCTTCCATTCCCCAGTTCCAAAACTGAATCAAGTGAAAGAAATATAACCCTTATGAAAATTAGCCTCCCTCTTTTCCAGAAGACATGTTGGTAAAAATGTTTTTACCCTGTCTTGTAAGTAATTAAGGATTTGTTGTGAAAGGCTCTCTACCCATATTGCTGTTTCAGAGCTTCCCTTCCCTTAGACTTCTCACTGCAAAAAGCTTCTAGAAGCTCAGATTCCTCACCATATTTGCATGTTACTGTAAAACATTTGTTACTGCTTTTAATACAGTCAGTACTTTTTGCTTTTCATTACCTTTGAGAGTTCTTAATCTATTTCACTTTTCAACTGCTTTAATTAGCTTTAAAGTTTTTTATTACAATTTGTACTGAAGATCTAATTTAATCACAATGGTCCTATTGAAGTCAACTCAAATTTGAACCCAGACTCACATATGTTTTTCAAAAGGTGCCCTGCTCATTTACTTTGTTGCGTACCATCACAACAGTACTGGTATCTGAAAGCAGTGGCTGCGACCACCACCACCAACTGGCCCACTGTATGTGCAATACTCGTAACTTGGGCAATGCTTATGTACAGGATGCTGGGACATATCTGCAGTGCAATTGAGTGGAGAGTGTCCTGCAAAAGCTAGCCTTATCCAGGCAACACCGGGCTGGATGAACAGACTGAGGTGGACTGAAAGCTGAGTGGCCAGGCCCAGAGAGTGGTGATCAGCAGAATGAAGTCTGGTTGGAGGCCAGGAGGCATAAGTGTACCCCAGAGGTTTAATATTGGGGCAAATATTGATCAACACCTTCATTAATGATGTTGATGGTGGTGCAGCCTGCACCCTCAGTAAGTCTGCTGGCTGGCACAAAACTGAAGGAGGGGCTAATACACAGGATGGTCATACTACCATCCAGCAGGGCTTTGATGGGCTGGAGAAATGGGCTGAGAGGAGTTCCCTCAAGTCAATAAGGGTAAATACCAACTCCTGCACCTTGGAAGGAATAACCCAATGCTCACTACATGCTGGGGTCAAACACCTGCAAAGCACCTTTGCAGGAAAGGACCTGCTAGACACCAAGTTGAACATGGGCTACCAGTATGCCCTTGCTGCAAATAAGGCTAACAGTATCCTGGGATGCATGACCAGGAGTGTTGCCACAGGTTGAGAGTGGTGATCCCTCCACTCTGCTAAGCACAGGTGAAGTCATGCCTACAGTTCTGTGTCCAGTTTTGGGCTTCCCAGCAGAAGGGAGAGATGGACATAATGGAGAGTGTCCAGTGAACAGTCACAAAGGTGACTAAGGGACAGAAGCATCTCACATATGAGGAAAGACTGACAAGAGTTGTGACTGCTCAAACTGGAGAAGAGAAGGCTCAAGGCAATCTTAACGAAGTATGGAAAAACCCAAAGGGAAAGTGCACAGAAGATGGAGTGAGTCTCTTCTCTGGGGTGCCCAGTGACAAGAGGCATAAACTGAAAAACAGGATGCTCCCTGTGAACACCAAGAAACACTTTTTTACTGTGAGAGTGACTGAGCACTGGCACGGGTTGCCTAGGGCAAGGGCGTTAGACCAGATTCCTGTGATTCTGTGGTGCATATCAACAGCAATGACAGAACTGCCTCACAACCTTCAGCCACATATCCTCCCTTCACTCTGCTGCTATTCACAGGACTAGATTATACTTAATTCAGGTGGACTTAACATATGCTGCAGTCACACATTTGACCACTGAGCACACACCCCGAGCAACTGATGTTGCACCCAAAAGATTGATTACTCTCTTTTAATTACCATCTTTTGCCTTGCAAATTGTTCTTGGCTTCTGTTCTTCTCTTTTCTAAGAACTGCAGCCCTGAGCAACTCCTAAATGACTGACTATAAAGGTGCCTTGCAGCGAAAGGAAACATCACATGCAGATGTGAGAAAAAGAAAATAAAATCAAACCTGACTAGCTGTTGGCCGCTTTTTGGGGTCCCACTGCAGCATGTCTCTCATGAGCTGCACTGCTTCACTGCTTGCATTAGGGATGAGAGTTTTTAGGTTGTTAGGCACACACTGTGGCCAGCGAAAATTCATGGAAGCTGAGAGTTGGTAGCCTTCAGGCCAGTCATTCTGGAAAAGTGAGATTTCCAATCACAAAAAAAGTTTCAGCTGTAAAATACTGCCTGAGCACATTAGCATGTATTTTCCTATCAGTAATAGACTGTGTCCAGCTTACTCTACACAGTATTAAAGATTTCATTGGAAATCCTCACCACAAACCGCTGGTGAGAGGTAAGTTTGGCTTTACATCCAACCAAGTCAAAGGCACAAATGGAATCAGGAGACAGGAGTCTTGCCATGGTTCCAAGGTTTAGCCTCTTAAACCACAGGCTTATACACAGTGTGCAAGAGAAAACAAAATTTCCACCTATTGAAATCACAGTGCTCAGGGTTCTAATTCTCCTCCTCTAAGTGTCAGGTTTTATACTATAATTAATTAATGCTTATTACACAGAAAATAAGTTTAATTTAGTTTACTATATCTGAGATTATTATCATAAATTAGCAGTAAGCAGGAAAATGTATTACTTTTATGCTTACTGCTACTGTGCCATTCTGTGTTGTAGAACAGCTCTAGTATTATTGCAGTGTGGAATGTCACTTTACCTACCTTCTTTGGCGTCCCCAAGACTTGGCAAATTTTGAATATAGTATCAATTTCACTGGCGCCTGGAAAGAGAGGCCTCAGTGTGTAAACTTCTGCCATTATGCAGCCAACAGCCCAAATATCTATTGGAGAACTATAGCTGGTGGATCTCAGAAGGACTTCAGGAGCCCTGTACCTGTAAGAAAGGAGAAGGGAAAAAAAAAAAAAAAAGAAACAAATCCCATCAGTGCAATTCAAACATACAGGATACCACTCAATTCTTCATTTTTTGCAAATATCTCATAAAAAGCTCCTCTCCTATCCTATACGTAAGACCTCATTTTTTTTTCCTAGAATTAAAACCTACATAACCTCCCGTAAGCTCTCTTCTGCTGTGTATGCAGCAATCCCAGCATGTCCCACCTGCCTTATCACACTCCCTCTTTGTTGCTGTGCTGCTGCCCTCTGTAAACTGTCTTGCACAAACTGAAGCTTTTCAAATTATGCCAAGCTTAAATAAAAGAGGAGGCATCAAAAGTGGTATTACAAGCTGCATAAATTCAATCCTGTACTACTTTAAAGGGTTGACTGTAAGTTCCCACAATGCAGGCGAGTGCTAGCACTTACCATCTTGTGGATACGTAGTCAGTGTAAGGAGGTCTAGATCGGATTTCTCGGGCTAAACCAAAGTCTGCTATTTTCACAAGTTCTGGTCCCATGCAAAGCAGGTTTTCAGGTTTCAAGTCTCTGTGAAAGAACCCTAAAATTCGAAAGAAATATTGATGTGGATTGCAATGTCACCTACAGCTGTACCCTTTATTTTTCACCTGGACTGTTTTGCTTTAGTTAAGTGTTGAAGCTGGAATAGCACCACACAGAGATCAAAGTCTTAAGTGATTCTGATCAGTACAATGGTTATTCAGTCACACTGTGAAGAACGGTATACACATGTTGAATGTCTTACAACAATTCAAAGCATTCAGTCAGCTCCCTTTCAAGTGACTCTTCTTTAACATAAAAAATTTACACCATTTAACACTAGTTTTATTCTAACTGGAAACTCTCCAATGAAGATATCAATAAATTACATAAAACATTATTTTGAACAGAATATAAATTAAAATGAGGGTGTTTTTTCACTTTGAATTTTTTAAATCTGAGAACACAATAACCTGCAAGCACTCAGCTACTCATTGTCCTATCAAAGGATCTTAGTGGTTTTCTTTAGTGTGCTCTGCATTCAGCAAAACCTGATCACAAACGAGCATTTGGCAAGAGTTCTTTTAATATAAATGAAAGAAGAGGGCTAGAATATCACTGATTCTCTCTCTGAAATTTGCTTCCACCATTAGCCTGGAAACCTTGTCCTTATTCTTCTTTCTTGCAGGGCTCTGAAACCACGCCTTTCTATATACACCTCCCTCTTAACAGAACTTAATAGAACTCTATAACCTCCTTTTCAGAGGCCCTCCAACATGCTTATTTTTTCCATGGCTTTGAATATGCTCCCACAGAATTCACACAGGATGTGTCTACTTTGTCTGGTGTATATATATATTGTTTGTTAGATTAATGTATGACAGTATTGAATACATAATGATGTAGGTATCTACTAACTAGAAGACTGTGTCCTTCCTACAGGTATTAAATAGATGTCCTGGTGGCAGCTCGAACTACTGCCTCTTTATGGAAGGTACCAGACAGAGCAGTCAAAGCTGTGCTTAGCTGTGCTTTAGTACAATCCCTTCTGTACTCTGCTGCACAGACATGCAATGCACTGACAATGCTTGTGAGGCAATTTATTTCATGGCAAACTTGTAAAAAGAGCAATCAATTGTGTATTCAAATATGAAAGGATGTTTAAGAGTTTGGATGGATAAAGAACATTAAAAGTGTATTAGACAAGGATTTCTATGCCATCCAGGAGCAAAACAGAGACATACAGAGAGAGGAAAAAAAGTCCGTGTGATTTTTTTTCAAAACTTTTGCAGAATCTTGGGACACCCATTCTTCCACTGTGAGCCACAAGACCATCAAGACCATTCTGTCAGGCTTGCCATGCATTTATGTATGTTTTTGAAAATTTTTTAACCATTTGCAACATCTTGGCAGAAATACCAGTCTAGTGTGTAGCAGGTCTGTGAACAAGATAGTTAGCTTTGACACAAAACTGTTCACTCTTCATAGCTATAGTAAGTTAAATAGCAATAAAAGGTATTCTGAAAGGTTGTGATTCATTTGACAATTTATTAAAAGAAAAAAAAAGATGGCTTAGATTTTTGCAAATCACAGTATTTTTCTATTTTTACATATTATATATCTCAACAGAACAGACTAGAATTTATAGTTTGGTTTCAGAATAGTATTCATGTACCACTAAATGAAAGAATAAAGCCATTAGGTTGAAAATGTTTTGTAAAACAGAGTTAAATGTGTTCTTCAAGAGAACTGAAATGCTGGTCCTGCAAGCCTTTTGCTTCCAGGACTTTGGCCACTGATATTAGTTCTCTCCTGATAACTCAGAGAGCTGCCCAGCAATAGACACTACTGTGTATTTAGCAGGCAGAATTGCAGAGGTCAGCAAAACACGTGAGGAAGTTATCATTAAAATAGTGTTTGTTTCAGGGTGGGGTTTATTAGTTAAGTGGGTCTTGTTACTACTGGCTGGTACACCAGCTAAAGCTTTTATCATTATTGTAAAAATTAGCTGGCAGGCCATGCAACAAAAACTGTTTGTCACTTAGACTTTATTACTTAAAGCGCATCTTACAGAGATTATATGTTTTGTTCACATATCTGTCTGTACCTTGAGAAAACAGTAATTTATCCTTTATTCTCAGTCTCAGGGGACCTCTAAATCTATCAAGAAATGTGTCCATTAACATCAGATGAGTTTGAGAGTGACCAGATGTCAGTCTGAGAAAGCAGAAATCTAGTGAAAAGGAACTGAGCAAACCTGCAGACTAAAGTATCAGGCAACTGTAAAACAGGTATTTTCAGTAATCTGAATCTCTCATATAGTGCTATTCTTTTGATCATTCCCATTACTAAAGTCAGAAATGTAACTGTCAGTGTATTCATTAAAAAACTTCCACAAACACTACGTGGCTCCAATTCAAAATGTTTACAGCTAAAACAAAACCTACCATGCTTATGGATAAATGCAAGCCCTTGCAGGATCTGATACATAATATTCCTAACTGTAGACTCAGGGAACAGTTTGTTTCTGTGGAATGAAAGGAAAGAAATAAATATTAATGATTAAATTCACACATTAGCTTATGCTATGAACCAAATACATAAGGTAACAATGACAATAAAGCTGTTAGATATACTTTAAGCACTCTTGTGTAGTTTATTTCTCCAATAAAATTTACACAGTATTTGCAGACCTGCCAAATGATATTATATTAAGACTATGTGTCATGTTAAGACTATGTGGGACAGTGAACACCAGGATGGCTTTCTGGGCGTGCTTCAAGACATGTAGGGTCATGAGGCACATTCCTCAACACGGCAAGGGTTCATGTTAATTTAGTGCGTTTCATGCACAGTTTCTTCCGGCCTCTCATCTAGAGCACATGCAACAGGTACTTTTGACTTTGCCTTGTTATTATCTAATAGTTGATGTGCTACTTCTTTCTCTTATCTGAAAAAAGGTCTCATCTGCTATTACTGAAAACCAGAGGCTCTTCTCTTCATAATGTTCAGGTGGGAAGATCAGGTGGTTATTAATGCGAGCCTCCCTTACCAAGACAGAATTGTTAAGATGGATTGATCAAACAGCTCTCTGCCAGCTCACTCTGCACATGGAGATGGCTTGGGGTAGAAATCAGTGACAATTTCATTCAGAAAGCCTAACAGTAAATGAAGAAGATGGTCTGAGCCTTATTCAAACTCCTGAGCTTGACTCCTCTCAAATAAAACCTGACCATGTCATATTTCAGAAGTGAGAACAGCTACTAGTCAGGCTTCTGTATTTGCCTACTTTCTTTTTTAATTATAGCAGAAAGCCTTACATCCTCTACAGTCCCTTCAAGCAAGACTGGCAATTTAACTAAGAATTAAGCAAATAAATCACACTTAAAGGTTTAATTAATATAATGTTTAACAACTCAAAGGCCTAGCTGTAGAGAACATGATCCACAGCATGCTTTTTGAAACATTTGCCCTTTCTGATTTCAGGAGGTAGGATATCAAGCATTTGTAAGAAATTCCTAAAGATAGTAGGTTTCTATGTTATACACTTGGAACATTTCCTCAAAGTTCCTTATTTTATATAATTAAAAATCAGCATCCATATATATGTGCCCAATTTAGTTAAAGCTGTTCTGTATCTGTGCACGCAATTAGTATTTTTATGCTTAAAAAGGTATTTTCTGTAATATTCACAGAGGTATAACAGTAACCTTTATTTGTTAAATCAAGGAAGACTACTGTCATCTCCCATGCTGATAACTATGGTCCATAGAGAGAAAATGGCCTACTCAGATAATAATTCAAAGCAGGGAGCTATTTTGCCTGCAGTTACCCTCTGGAGGATGTCATCATGGCCCAAAGGCTAGAATTAAGACTTTATTAATGCTCCAGCAAATATGAAAAAGCTGGATTTGATTCAGAATGCTGATAAATGAAACAGGCAGTCTTTAGACATATCAGCTCAAATTGGAAGGACAAATAATTCCTGGAAGCAATCCAAAATTTGATCCCTCTTGATTAGTTTCAACCATTTTTTATTCATTAATTTATTTGAGGAAGCCATAAAAGAGGAGGTGGTTTTATCACCCTCTTATAGAAAAAGCATAGTTGGAGTACCTATGTAGAAATCAGAAGTTCTAGGTTCAATACCTCCTCAATGTGAGGGCTGTTAAAAGTCCACAGTTTCTAACTCTCAAAAGAACACCCTACTTACCAGCCAGACTAATTTGGGAAGAGGCATTGGAAACTCTCACTAAACTGGCCAGGATATGCTCAAAGGTGACAGCCACAGCATCTAATGCAGCATGCAGCTTTAAGACATAGTGATCTAAGCCTAAACAAATGATCCAAAGTCCTGTGAACAGTAAAAGGGGTGCTAAAAGTACATTAGACAAGTAATGGATTATGAATGGGGGATGCTGTTACATACCTTTCTTTCATCAACTGATAAAGATTTTCCTTCATGTATTCAAACACAAAATACAGATGATCATTTTCCCTGATAACTTCTTTCAGCTTTACTACATTGGCATGGTTTAATTTCTTCAAAGACTAGAGAAAGAAAATACAAACAGGATTTTACAAGGCTCTTACTCGAATAACAAAGAAAAAAACCACCTTATTTCACTGCTGCAGAATTTACTTCAAAAACTCTTTATTTTAAATAATCACAGGTCTGAGAACAAAGACCAGATTTCCAAGTATTACCAGATACATAAAGAGTCTGAGTATTAATTTAATGCTCTGGCCATTCAAAAGCCAGGTTATCTAGTACCACTGTAGGCACCAAAACAATTGCATTTTCTCTGTAAGTAACTTCCTACTGGTAGAATTCACACACTTCCTGCACCTGCACTAGCAACAGTCAGGTTAGAGTAAAGACTAAATACAACTCTGGAAACTCTTCCTTGCTATTGTGAATTAACCCTGGTGGGCAGCTGAGCTTGCTCATCCCCCCAAGTGGGATGGGGAAGGTAAGTGGAAAGGCAGAAAATGAGACAACTCACCGGCTGAGATGGACAGTTTAATAGGCAACATAAAAGCTGAGCATGCAAGCAAAGCCAGTAAGGAAGTAATTCACTGCTTCCCATGGGCAGGCAGGTGCTCAGCCATGTCCAAGATAGCAAGGCCCCATAATGTGTAACAGTGACTTGGGAAATCAAATGCCATCACTGTGAATGTCTCCCCCTTCTCCTTGCCCCAGCTTTTGTTGCTGAGCAGTGTTGCACGGGATGCCCCTTTGATGAGCTGGGTCAGGTGTGTGTCCTACATGTGTCAAAATCTGAGGGGTTTTTATACCCTGGAACAAACAAGTCCTGAATTCATCTATCCCACACATCCTTTGCAAGTTGATGCAAAGTTCAGTTTGTGGTTATCTTATCTAATTATACATTTGCTTACCTATTTCCTATACCTGCTATTACATGGTCATTACAAACAGTCTTACCATTTCAAACAACTATGTCACCACCCATCCACCTGCCCCTTTGTAACGTCACTGATTACCATTGCTACATGCTGAAACACTACTTTCCAGGTTTTATCTTGCCCTATCAGCTGGGTAGTTCTGCTTGTGAGCAGTTACATTGTGCAAAGTCACACTCATACTAAGTTCTAAAGGTTATGCTGACATAGCCAGGCCTTAGGCCTGGCCATAGACCTTTACCTCCCCTGTTTCACAACCAAAGGGTTTTCTGTAGGACTACAGAAATTTAAGAAGCATTTTTGTAAGACTTACAGACATTCCATTCAAATGCAGACTCAGGAACCAGAACCGTAACATCAAATGCCAGAGCTTATGTTGGGGGGAGTTTTTGATAAACAGGAAGAATTTGATGTTACTCCAAAATGTGACAGGGATCATCTAACTGAAATCAACCATTGAACAAAACAAGTACCTTAACCTCTCGAAGGTTCATGCATTCCTCCCAGGAATAAAACTTTCTCTTCATTCTACAATAGTAGAGAGGAAAATGACAATTAATGCATAGTCAACATCAGCTGGTTTTAGACTTCTGAGTCTCACTACATCTTAACAATTCAGTTCTTCCAACAAAATATAAAGTGTCAGCTCCTTTGTCAAAAAATTTCACATATCTAGACAAGGTACACTTGAAGAGAATTACTAGAATACACACTCAAATAGAATTACACTTGAATAGTAATTATGCTTACAGAGGATTGCCTTTTTCTTTCTGTGTGGATATATATATATATATCTTGGTGAAAATAATTCAGAGCCTTCAACAGGTCAGGGCATGCTATTTTGCTTTCCAGTATACAATGTGGGGGGATAGAGCCTGACTGTAAAAAGAACAAGGGTAGTTACAACAGTTATGAACAACTCAAAGAAAGTTTTGAAACAAATCAAATGAAGATACAGTCACTTCACCAGGTCTCCAATTTTATCATATTCTCCTTGCTCTTCTTCTCTGTATTTTGATTTTCTCTGCAATTTTAATACCTTTCCCCTCTAAGCTCATATTTCCATGTCCACTGCTCCCCATGTTTCTCCCTCTCTTGTGACACGCATCTATCATGCCAATTGCTTTTTGAATTCTACCTTCCCTTTCCAGCTTATAAGCAACTCTGCTCTAACAGAAACAAACTGCATGGCAGACCTGCTTTCTCCCAAGACAGAATGTAACTCTAAACATAGCATTTTTTGCATGTTAACGTGCTGTCCTGTCTGTTCATACTCATTTTGATGACTCAGTTTTTTCAGACTGAAGTCTATGCTTTAGGACCAACAGGACGAAGGCTCACACACACACAGAAGAGCACAGATAAAAACTTGGAAAAATATTCAGGTGCTTAGAGTGTGGATTTCAGAGGGAGTTAGGCACCCTTTGAAGATCTGAGCCTTTTCCAGACTTAATAATAACTTAGTATTAATTATTACTGTAGGAAATTTCCAGTTTGAAATTAGTTCTTAAAATTAGAATAGTTTAAGAACTACAAGTCCTTCATGGCACGGAGTCTGAATTATTTTTTTGTTAAGCAGTGGTTTTGCCGTTACTGTCTTGTGTGTTCAGCCACCAGTCCACATCTGCTCTTCCTAATGGCCTGGCATTAACATGTAAACTAAGAGAATACCATCTTCTGGTTTGTTCTGTATTTTTTGAGAATCTCCCATGTTGCAAAATGAAAATCAAAAGTGCCTCTGGCAATGTTTGATACAGGAAAAATACTCCCAACACAGGGGACTTAAAAAGTTGATAAAGCCAGCTATTGACTCTTCATACAAAGCAACATTTTAATGAAAGTTCTTTTGATAAGTATGTCCCTGGGTCATGGTCAGCATTCCAGGAAGGTGCCTGCAAAGCTTTACAGCTGTCTCGCACAACAGCTAGGACAAATAAGCCATTTACAAACTATGGTCACTGCTGAAGCAAGGAGCAGAGAAAATTAAATTAATTTCTCAAGGAAGTTCAAGAAAATCTTAAGCTGAAAAGACCAATACATAATAGCACATAAAGATACAGATAATGGACAATGAGATCCATTGTGTTCATTATCACTGCAGTATTGACACTACATTGAAATTAGACCATGGTATGTATGTTCCACTTAAGCAGCAGCAAAGAGGCTGCAGCTTGCAAAGAAGCATTTCAGAGTACTCTAAATAATATACATGTTTGACTGCACATTGTAGCAGAGTGCTATTATAATAAGCCTACATATCTCACTCTCTTTATCTTCTATTGGAGCTTTGGGGGATACAAGGAACTTGAGTTTTGCATGCTGCCCCAGTACAACTCCATATACAAAAGCTGAATGGAATGTGAAGTACCTGAACCAGCATGATCAAGTTGATGTGAACCTAGAAAGGAAAAACCTGGACTATTCAGGGTTAAGTAAGGTATGAAAATACTTACTTTTTAATGGCTATTAGCTCTCCAGATTCAATGCTTCTCCCAAGGAGGACAGAGCCGTAGGTCCCATCCCCAAGCTGTCTGATCGTTGTGTACCTATTCATGATGAGGATACTTTAGCTGCAAGCGCATTTCAATCCTTAGTGATTCTTGTGCTTCTCCTCCGACTGTAACCAGTTCTTTCTGTGGCAGCATAAATATAGAGCACTCAGGACAGTGTCAACAGGTGCAGGAATCATGTTTTCAAGACTTAGCCTTTGGTCTGAAAGCACAGAACATAATCCATTTGATTTCGGTACCCTTCCAAGACTGCTTATTTGCAGATTCCACCCTCCAAGAGACAATCTTTGTCAGTTATACACAAACACTTGCCTTGGTCTCTCACTAGAAAGGGCCAACCTGCATAGGGCCATAACTGAGTATGTTCCCCAAATTCACTCCTATGCTAGCCAGAGGTACTTTACAGCAGCTCACAGGCAGCCCTAATGGTAGACACTATTATCAGAAAGCAGAGGATAAAACTTGGAGAAAAGAGTCTGCTATTACAAAAAAAAAAAAAAAAAAAGGACCTTTATAATAAGATAAAAGGGGATAAGGGGATCTGTTCTAGCCAAGTAAGTCACCATCATATAACTCATACCACCATCAGTTTAACCAATTTCCTGGCTTTTCATAAGGTCCTGTGCTAGAGGGCACAGACTTAGGTGTTTCCTTAAACAGTGTTCAGAGGAAGAGTATTATATTAATGTCAGGTAAGAGCAAATGTATTTCACTCCAGTAGCCCTAAGCATAAATCAGTTTATGGAAGTAGTGGCTACATCAGATTATCTATCCAATCTCTTGTCCTGACACTGCATGAACAAAAAAACCCATAGAACAGTTTGAGTTGGAAGGGACCTTACAAAGATCATCTAGTTCTAACTCCCCTGCCATGAGCATGGACACTCTTCAGCATTCATGTTGCTCAAAGCCCCATCCAGCCTGGCCTTGAACCCTTCCAGGGATAGGGTATCCACAGCTTCTCTCCTGGATAATAAAGCAAAAAAGTTCTTATTCCTCAATTAATGTAACTGTTGCTAGTATTTCCTACACTATAGTTTAGAACAAATGCAATCTATTCTATGGAAATTAACCATATATTTAGAATAAAACTGAATGTCCTAGTTACAGTGGCCAGGTCCAGTTTATCACTGTATGGGTGTAACCAAAACTGTGTATTCTACACCCTCTATGTCATTTCTGATGAAGGTATCATTTGCAGCAGCTGCCCAGGGCACACCTGACACCTCAGACTACAAACTGGGTGTTAGAGAACCCCGTAACAATAGGGGAGTGCTCCTGTCTTCACACCACCCATGTGAAACCATGTTAAATCCCCCATGTGAAACTCCCCGCCCTGGGGGAGGTACTGGGCATTCCCACCTGAACCTGAGCATATACAATCTTGGGGTTTAGGGAATTCTGGTACCACTCGTCGAATCCACAGCAGGACCAGAACCTCAGAAGGACTGTGACTGCCACTCCCGACTGCGACCACCATCCTCACCAGGTTTTTTCTTTCCTTTTACTTTGTACTCAGGGACAACGCAGTGCTCAGCACAGGGGCTAACAAACACCATTCTGTTCGTGGCCCAGGGTGCCGGGTTATACCTCTGGTTTTGTGGGTTAAAACCACTTTTTCTCTGTATCATTTTATTGTAATCTCTTTAGTAAATTGTAAGTATGACTTGTTATCTCTCTTGAGTTGGGTTCATTTCTCCTGCTGGTTTACCTTTAAACCAGCACAGAGAATTCCCCAGCAATGAGGGTTTTGTCCCTACACTTTTTTCCTCCACTTCTAAGGCAGTGATATTTATGGCTGGTGAATTTTGTCTTCTGTAACCTGTATTCTAAGTACCTTTTCATGACTTTTTTTGTAACAGCCTTATAGCTCTCCTCCATTTTGCCTTATTTCATAAAGCCACATTATAATTTTAAAAGTAATGGGATTATGTTGCTGGAATTCTGAACTGACATCAATTCAGAGCCACAATCCTGTGGATGCAAGATGTTGTGAAGATCCCTTGTTTACAATCTTTTAAAGCTATTAGCCTTACTAATACTGATACAGGAAAAAACGCAGGAAATTCGATGTTAATACACCTTTTGACAATTTTACACATCGTGTATGAAAAACAAAAAGCATGTCTCTATCTCAGACACTGTGTGGTGTCTCAGACAGGCAGGAGGAATCCTTGCCTAGCACTACCTGTTTCTCTCCATACACTACTAGAGAAAACCACGACTGAGCACCTTAGAGACATAATCCCACATTTTGCACTACTTGCCAAGGAACACAGTCTGTCTGTAAGAATGGCACTTTGGGGTTCCCATTTTCTCTTGGTTGGTTTTCTGTCTGTGCAGCTGCACAGCATAAAGCTGTGTTTAGGCAATGGTCTGCATCCAGGTTAAAAAGCTTTAACCTGGTTACTCCAGCTGGTCAAAAACTGGATGGCAACTCAGAAGCCCTCACTCCAAAGCCTTTATTCAGATCCTTGGCAAAAAAAATTTCAAACAACGACAAAGTGTAGCATGGTTCTCCTAGTCTGCAAAGGTAATATTTATTAATATCCAAACATATAATTTTATACAGTAATTTCAAATCAACAGGGGTAGGATTTAGGAACTTTTCAGCATAAATGACAGAGTTCTGAAATTGTAATCACAACAGATGTGATAGCTTACAATTCACAGAACACTATGCTGTCCCTGGCTTACCATTCACATATCCCTTTCACAGGACTGTGACTGAAGAGTGGAGGAATACCTTTGCCTCATGTTTGATAACTGCAGCAAATCTAAAGATGCATAACACTGCTAGCACATGCTATTGTAATAATCACCAATGCCTCTCATAGATACACTGTCTGATGTCCTTCAAAAGATAAAGTGAACATATTCCTTACTGAGAATACCAAGTTAAGCCCCTCTCCTTTCCAAAACCACTGATTTTCACAAAACTTCTAAGAAATGATCTCTGTGAATCCAGCTCTGTTGTCAAATGTGACCAGAACATTCAAACTAATTTAAAGAGTTTTAAAGTATAAAGGAGAGGCAAAGAGCCTAGAGAGGAAAACAAACCTGACAGAAAACAGAGATTTCAGCGAGGAATGCATGTTAAAGCCAGATACACAGAAGTTAACACAGCTCCTCTGGAAGCTCACATCCACCTGTATGAAAATCCACCCAACAAAACCTCAGTAAAGTCTTCTCTGGTTAATGGAAGCAGCACCATTCCTTGTTGAGCTTAATAGCAAAGACATTTTTAAACATCTACTTTACTTATGTGCTGTCCTTATCCCCTTCTGCTCTCTCTCACCTTCAACTAAGGTAATAAAATCTTTCCCTGCAGACTGCTTCACACGAGTTGCACTGCAATCGCTGTGAAGGGCACGAATCGCAGCTACAGCTACAGTATGTATAATCCAGTCTAGATTCCAGTCTAGAACTACAATCTATAGAAAATCACATCATTACAGGATACAAACTGCAAAAATATCTCGGAGTGTGTTGACACCGAAGAGCAAAATGTAAAAACCTTACTTTCACCATACTGTAACACCGTGTTCAGACTGTACCTCAACTTTTTTCCTCGCAGAAATCAACCAGGAAAGCCCCTTTAAACAGCAAGCCTCATTCAATGTATCGAAACCTCCTGACCCTGAAGTGCAACCCAAACTTACGATTTCGCTTAGGTACCCATTAGATAAGTGTCCGCTCCCGTTTGAGGGGCTGAAGCGCCGCGAACCGAAAGGGAAACGGCCCGGCCGTGCCTTACCCGAGAAACGCAAAGAGTAAACATCAGCATGTGCCTTTTGCAACCTCGCCCCGTGCCCGGCAACAACCCGGAGCCGCCAGCACCGGGATGCGCAGGGAAGGGCGCGGCTCCGACCCGCGGGCGCCCATCGGGGCGGCCCCAGGGCTCGCCCCGGCCGGACCCAAGGGCGGCCGCGGCCCCGGCCCC
>VXBX01002537.1:0-18934 GCA_013400415.1 Scytalopus superciliaris
CGAAGCCCAGCCATGATGATGTATATCTGTAGATAGATAGACAATTCAGTCTGGTGTGTCATTCAAATACAGCATAAAATGCTTATGAGTTCAGGAGTGGATCAGAAAGTAATTCTATGGAAATCAGTGCAGAAAATCTAGATTTCTGCTGGGATTATTCAAATGTAAGAGTGTTTCCTGTATATTATATTGCAATAGCAGTTGTTTATAAATTTGTTTGATAGCTATTAAAGTTTTGACTAATTCTGACTTGATAATTTTATAAAAAGGTTTAAATAAAACTGAAAGTTGGTGAGAGGTACTGCAGAAAGATTTAGCAGCTCTATTTAGCATAAATATGGCTTGGTGAAAAAAGGAAGCATTTTTCAGAATAGGTTGTGTGCAGGCAAAATGAATATTGAGAAATGGAAAGAGATCATATAGATTGCAGTGAAAAATAATAGTAGTGTAAGAACAAGGCTCAATGAATAAATGGAATAAAAATGAATGTTTGAATTTCTCACGGATTTGTTTGTTTTGTTTTTATTTTTATTTTTCCCTTTTGTTTGGAGTTCACTTTGGTCTTTTTCAGATTTACTACACAAAGCTGACATATATTCCAAAACATGATCTGTGGTTACCCAAATGGAAAACTTCACTTGTAAACATGGCAAAGTATACTTCCAAGGAAAGTATAGTGTTTAATACTGTGTTCTTATGATAGGCTTTGTGCGTTGGGTGACTTGTCACTGGCACCAGGGTTTTGAGGAAAGGAACCAAAATGAAAAATCAAAAGCACATCACAGGAGGGACATTTCTGTAATACGAATGAGAGACAAATCAGATAATGTTTTAAAATTCTTTCCATAAAGTTAAAGTTATTCCATTGAAAGCAGATTTGCAGCTTGAGGGGAATCAGGTCAGGTCCTGATCAGTTTGCTAATGGAATCCATTTAGTCCCTGACATTGTCTGTGAGATAAACACAATACAATTTTATAGGTAGAGACCGTGAGCAATTTAATCAATGTTATTTCCTTTTCTCTCATACAAAGTAAAATTGTGGTGTATCTGACATATAAAAGAAAGGTGTGTTTTTGTCTTTGGATACTTACATACTCTTTCTCAGATCTCAGAATAGATGGTTTTCTTAGTAACAAAAACTGTTTAGAGTCCCATCTCTGACTCCTATTCAAATGAACACTGAAGTAAATACTTTAAAACAACTGTAATCTGCTGAATATATAGGACTTTAAGACAGCTACTTTTAAGACCTTATACTACATCAGCATTGGGGATAGTTTACATAGTTTGTCTCCACATGAATATAATGAATACACTTGGGGCTCCAAGGGACAAAAGCTCTCTGTCTTTTGATCATGGAGCATGGCAAGTTATGTACTGGGTAAGAAGACACATGTATGGGTCAAGTAAGGATGCAAATGAATGAAGGGGTTGAAATGCACTACATCTGCCTACAAGTGAAAGAGTGGGAAACCAACTTATGGCAAGCAGAAAAGCTGTTGTTACATTCTGGCTGTTGAGATTCATCCTGCTAGCCCCTGACCACCTGCACTGACAGTGTGCAGGTGGATGTTTTTTCCCAATTTTATCTGTTCTGCCACAAGATCAATGGTATGCCCCTCTTGTTTTGTTTGGAAATTTTTTAGTGGAGCTCATACTAGTACTCCCCTCCACTGGCATCTTAATCTGCTCTCAGCTGAGACACCAGAATGCTTGAATTTTTCCTGTTTGTTTTTATAGCTCATTTCTATTTCTCCATAATTTTTTAAAGATGCCTGTTAGATAAAATATGCTTTTAAAGTTGCCTGGCCTGAATTCTAGAAATATTTGGAAAGGATTACAAGACAGTAAAATGTCTCTATAACTTAGAACATGCTAAAAAGTGTATTTAAATTTATGAGGCTTTAAATTTTTAAACTGTTATTTTTTTCAGTAGTGCTTTTTTGTATTACTGTTCAGAAACAGACAGTTCAATGACTGTATTAGTAGGAAGATCTGTTGCCTCATTTTTTTTAAATAGCGATTGTCCATGACACTTTAGAACAGCAATATTACAGAAGTGAAAGGAAAGAAGAATTAAGAACTTTCAGGTTTTTACTATGTAATTTCAGAAAGGTTCACATATATACCTATTTTCTCAATACCCTTGCATATTATGTGCTTTTTTTTTCATATTAATTGTGCAGTGTATACCTTATTGTGCAATTTTCTTCTCAAATTCTGATAATAGAAGGAGCTTCTTGTACTTCTGAAAAATAAAACAATATATGTGGGAATATAAAGACCTGTGAAAGCCTGAAATGTCTTAGTTAGAGTATTTGTTGCTGAATGGAAGAACGTTGTTAACATGAATCCTAAACTTTTCACATTCATTAAGTCAGAGATAAAGGTTTAGCAATCAAATCCTACTTGTTAGACATAACCTCACTATCATAAGTTTTCTAGTTTCTTCCAGTTTTGTTTTTTTGAGCCAGGATCAGTTACATATCTTTTCCTGTTTAAATCAAGTTTTCTTTAAATTAATGTCAGGTATAAGTGAAGCCTAGTTATTCTCAAAAGTTCTGTAATGATGTCTGTGCCCGAGTAAGGAAAGCATGCCATGACAAATCTTCTGAAAGTGCAGAAACAAATATAAAATAATAAAAATAAACTCAAATTGAAATAGTTTGCATACAGTAAAATGACAAGATTTAATTTTAGTGTGACTTTACTGGGCTAAATGATAACAGATCACATGATTTGTATTTAAAAAACCCCATCATTATCAGGTACTCACTTCAAATTCTCTGGCAACCAGGTAGCAAGGCAATGAAAATGAAACACTGCCTTTATAATAAGGTTGACTTATTTCAAACTAGGCAAAATTACATCACTGATAATTATATTGTTAAAAATATCTTTATATTTTCCTGGAGATAATTTACATGAGGTGAACCATTTTGACTGCAAGGTGAAGTGCTGCAGGACTCCATCATAGCTTCCTTTTCCTTGTTATTACTTTCCAAAATCCAAACAAATTCTCAATTGTGCACAGATTTTTGCCCACTAGCTACCTGCAGATGTGGATTGTGACTGTAAGATACTGAGTCTGCTGGCTGCAGTAATTTGTTTGTTATGTGGCCATAGTGGGAAAGGCTGCTCAGGCTCCATCTCACTGAGAGCACTCCAGTGATAAGACAGCTGCCAAATAATCTCTTGTGTACTTTGGACAGGAAGAAATCTCAGTCTGAAAGTGTTTCTCAGTGCCTCGTTTTTGTTTGTCTTGTCACTACAGCAACAGGGAGTTGTATTTTTATGTTTCTGTTATACATTGAGGTTGTAAATTTTTGGTTGCAGACTGGCATAATGGAACACAATGCCCTGTTTCATGGAAAATAACTCAGTATTTTCTTGATATAAAACCCCAGTCATTTTATTTGGGTTAAGGCTAAGGTTAAAAAACAAACAAACAAAACCCAAAAAAACCACTGCTGCTTATGAGAGAGAAAAGGAGGATAGAGAAATGTGCTTGGATTTACATCTCAGGTCTGATGATTTTACCTCAGACACAACATTCTTTCTTAAAGAAATGTCTTGCCAGGAATAACAAAATAATCAGGATTTAAAATATTTTAAGCAGAGCAAATAACTAGTGTTCAATTTATTCATTTTCTGAAATATCAGTTAACAGATTATGTTTGCAGAAATTATATTTTATGGCTAGCAAGTTTAGAAGTTCCTCACTAGCCAGTGTACTGCATCAGATGGGGGAGTTGTGGTGGTATAATCCTCACTGATTTATAAAAACTCTTTACTGCAGATTTATGGAAATGAGAACTCTGTTTAGCTAGAGGCCCTGCTTTGTATGAAAGCCTGAATGATAAAAAAGCATCCTTTTCAGCTACTGTAGTGAGCATATTTATTTACATATAACACACAAAAATGCAACTGAAATACACTGACAGAAGAATGAGCATTTAAGTGTCAAACTACATGCTGCAGAATCAAAGCAAAAGGGAAATTGGGCAGATCAACAATACTAAATTAACAATGTAAAAGTTTTCTCAGGATGCAGTCAATAGCTTTGTGTGTGATATAAAATTTTAAAATCAATACAAAGGATACCATCCTGGATACCATGGGGGCATCTCATTTCTTCAGGCCTTCCGTGACAATAATCTGCTGTGTGGGTGAAGAGCTATGAGGGAAAAGGGCTCCAGTTGGAAATGAGGGGGCTGCACAAAGGGCAAGGCTGTTTTCAGTTGCAGTGTTGTACAGAGTACAACGACTGGAATTTCATATGAAAAACATATGTAGTCACACGTCAAGATGTAGTCAGTACCCTCTGCTGTGGAAGGTTTGGCCTGTATATGAGAAGCAATTTCACTCCTGTTAACTAGAGAGTGCATGTCACGCATTAGTTAGTTTACTCTGTAATTTAATTCCTGTAACAGAGCCAAGCCAATAAAAATATACTGCTGGCCTTGGAAATTAAGAAGAAACTATTCAAGTGACCACTGTTTGCTGTTGGTGCAGTGCTACTGTGGGAAGGCCTGGTGGTTTAAGTTAATACACCAGTAACTGCAGTTTTGTTAACAGGCTAACTACTGTGTTACTGCCAGCGTGTAATGGCTAAACATGGAGCTATTGTTAGTTCTGTATTTCACACTTCATTGTAGCAGCTAGACTAAGACTGATTTTTGTGTTCAATCTTGTGACTTATGGTAATTTTTAACATGTTTTTTGTGGAACTTAGACAAAATCACTTCAAGGTCTTTGTGGTTTCATGAACTACTTTAAAGAAGAAAGCTGGGGTTTTGAGTTAACAAGAAGTTTATGGAGTAGTAAGTAAAGTACAGCTGGCTCTTCCCAGCGAACCTCTTGACACAAAAAGAGCAGCACTAAACCTCTGCTGAGCTTGCCTTTCTGTTCAGGGCATTGACACGCTGTAAGCACCATGCTGTAGCAATCCCATGGGAGTATCTTCCCATCCTGCAGAGGAACAGAGTACAAAAAGCAGCTCCATAGTTTGAAGTGTGTTAATGCCATACCTATTAGACAGTCAGGTGATCTGCAAGGGGACAATGTAAGAATGCTGTGGTGAAATACAATGAACTCTGTGGCTTCTGTACTTCAGGTTGAAGTCATCTTTCCAGGGAAAGTTTGCCAGGGTTTAATTCCCACATATGAACACGGGCAATCTGTATGAAAAGGGGTAAAAATCTTCCTATGAATGGGAGTAATTTCCACACCAAATGAAGGCAGAATTATTAACATGTGGTTAATAGCTTTTCTCTTTTATATATGCTAATGTTGGTTTACTGGGAGAAGTAAAATGGCAGAAGAGCATCTTTTGGTTTTTTTTGGGTTTTTTTGGTTTTTTTTTTTTCCCATAGATTTCCTACCATTAAGATTCTGGGGTCCAATAAATATACAATGTCTCTTCCAGACTATTTAGGCTGTGTGGTGATGTAAAAGCTTTTCAATGTTATCTAACGTTTGTTCTTTATAACCTTTATCTCCCTTCATGAGGGTGTCAGGAGCTGCTTTTAAAATATAGTAGAAATAAAGTCTGAAAATAGTGATCCTTCACAACCATGTAGCATAGCTTTTGAAGGAAGATGCATTTGAGAAGAGGTGGGATTGGTATTCAGCACTGGCTGCAGGAGCAGAAAATTTCAACAGGCCCAAAGGCATGGTTTAAATTCTTCCTGAATAATGAAAACATAACATAATATAAATTTCTATCTATTTTCTGCAACTGTCAACCAGATTCAGGAGCTATACTCAAGATGAATGGATGGATTATCCTGTTACAGCTGTGAGTAGACTATCTGTGTCCTATTTTCTGTATGATGAGCTACAGAATGGGGTTTTATGCAGTACCCTTAGAGTTTTTATGTAGTGTAATGGGAATTTTAGGACTTTGATCTTAATTTTTTAAATTTCCATCTTATTGTTTTGGGCTGCCAACTCCTGTAGCGACAGCATTGCTACATTGTGTATGTAGATTGTGAAGTACTAAGTTACGCCCTCTGTCTTTCTTTAACATCTCACTATCTCTAAGCAAGGCAAATTTTTCCATAACAACTGTTAAACATTGGTCTTTGGCAAAGAAAGGAAATACACAGCACCTCTCTTCAGTGACTGAAAAAACATTGAGTCAAAGTGAATCTTTCATTCCCACTGAGTATAAGGTAGAATAAACACCTGTACCATGCACTTACCCAAACCAGCTTGAAAGAAACCTCCCTTCTTCTGTGACTAGAGCAGGAGTATTACCAGCAGTACAGCAACAACAGACTGTGGTGAAATATGCTTCAACAGTCTCTTTTCTTCCCACCCTTCCTTTCACATTGAAGTCATGACAAAAAGCTGCAAACACAGGTTGTTGTAAGAGGAATAACCTTATTCTCTTAACAGTGGCTAGAACACTTGTTTAATCATTCAGGATGGTGCAGAGATTTCTAAAAGTAGCTGTGTCTCTACTGATGGTGTGGCAACCTATCAGATGAGGAAGGTTTTCAGTAAAGATGGAAAAATTATTTTAAGCTTTTGGCTGTTCTGTGTTATTACTAAACATCTGTGTGATTGGTGGGCATATGGGTGACAGTACTCATTACTGGCTGCAGCAGTAGGAGGAATCCTGAATTCAGTTCAAGGTCTAAAATGAGCATTCTCATCTGAGATGCTTCTGCCAACAGCCCATGTGTGAGGATTTTTTATTTTCAATTCCTCCAGGCACAGGAGTATGACTGACTTGAGTAAAGAAGGTGCTTTGTTAGCAGTAGAGGTAATTTTTTGCTCTGTCCTCAGCATTGTGTTACTATACTGTCTTTGAACGAATATTTCTCACTGGACTAGAAACTGACCACTTGTCAGTATTACTGCAAAAGGAAGCAAAAAGTTGCAACTCATGCCTGAGAAATTGCACAGAAGTTATGTTTTGTCTGCAGTATGACTCTGCAAAGCAGAACTAGGTTTACCCAGGAAGAGCTTTACCCAGTAGTCATAAAACCACTAGTACTACTACTCCCTTTAAAGCTGTTTTGTGTATTTCTAAATTACACAGGAATTTTCAGTGTCCATCAAAATGTGAATTTTGATCTTGCCAGTAACACATCAGTACACATTCTTCAAGGATGGCAAGTCAGTGTATTCCTGGAGATGGAGGGAGAAAGGCTGTGGGGAAAAAAGAGGGATGTGGGAGCACATGAGGCTTTTTCACATGGTGCTCAGTATTGGAAAGGGTCAGTGATAATTGTTTGTGTTCTGAGGTGGAAATGGTTTAGGAGTTCTCCTGCCACAGGAAAAGGGATGTGTGGTGGATTGACCCTGACTAGATGCCAGGTGCCCACCAAAGTCACTCTATCACTCCCCTTGTCAAATGGACAGGGGAGAGAAAATATAACAAAATGTTTATGGGTCAAGATGAGGACAGGGAGAGATCACTCCCAATTACTGTCACAGGCAAAACAGACTTTATTTGGGGAAATTAGTTTAATTTATTACCAGTCAAATCAGAGCAGGATAAGGAGAAATAAAAAAAATAAATCTAAAAACTCCTTCCCGCAACCTATCCCTTTCTCCCAGGTTTTACTCCTGAATTCTCTAACTCCTTCTCTTGAGTGGTGCAGTAGGACAGGTAATGGGACCTGTGCTCAGTTCATCACATGTCTCTGGTGCTCCTTTGACCCCAGGGGAAGGACTCCTCACACTCTCCTCCTGGTCCAACATGGGGTACCTCCCACAGAAGTCCTCCCTCTGACACGTACAGGCCGCACTTCTTCATGAACTGCTCCATTATGGGCCCATTCCACAGGATGCAGTCCTTCAGGAACAGACTGCTCTAGTGCACATCTCCCATGGGGTCAGAGGTCCTGCCAGGAACCTGCTCCAGCACAGACTTTTCACAAGGTCACAGCCTCCTTTGGGCACATCCACTTGCTCTGGTGTAGAGTCCTCCATGGGCTGTAGGGGAACCACAGCTCCAGTGCCTGGAGCACATCCCCCTCCTTCTGCACTGGCCTTGGTGTCTGTAGGACCATTTCTGTCAAATATATTCAGTCCTCTTTTCTGGCTGCAGCTGTGCAGCATATTTTTTCCTTTCTGAAATAGGTTACCCCAGAGGCACTACCAGCATCACTATTAGGCTCAACCTTGTCTAGCAGTGAGTCTGTCTTCAGACACAGGCAACCTTCTAGCAACTTCTCACAGAAGTCACTCCTGCTGACCCCTGTTACCCAACCCTTGCCACATAAATCCAATACAGGATGAGGAGGAAAGTGGCAGGCCACTCTTGCTACAGGATTGTCAGAAACAGAAGCCAAGCTCAGGCAGGACCATCAAGCTGCAGAGAATCTGCACTACCCTCTGTCCTCCCGCCCTTCTGCCAGACTCCATGCAAACAGCTGGGCTGTGTTGGGTAGGGTGAGATTAACTATATGGGAAGCTGAGGTTTCTCAAATGGTGGCTTTCTCTGTCCTCAGCACCTGTGTTTAAAGCCAGTAGCAAGACCAATTACAACATTTCTCTTACCCATCTGTCACCAAGACTAATTATGCAGTTTCTTAAAAATTGCAGCTATGCTTGAGCAGCCCTTGACCTTTTTCTTAGATGGCTGCTGTGCAACAGTTAGGATGCAGGGGGATGTTTAACTTCAGGCACAGTCCTGTGGCTGACCAAGAGAGATTATTATGCAATGTACTCAAGGGCACCTGCTTTTCTGATACTGAATCCTGAGGAAGCTACTAGGCTTTGTGTTTGACCTAAACTACTGGTTCTATGTTTGGTGTTTATGGCTTTCCATAGCAAGGGGAAATTCTGCAAGGAACTGGGACTCTTCACAAGGCTCAGGTATGAGCACTGAGCTCTAATACTCAGGAATGAAGAGTGTCTGAATTCAAATGCGTGCACAACCTCAATAAGCTGCTCACATCTCTTCAACAGATTGTGGTATGGGTTCACTTGGAAGAGCCTCACTGAAAATGAAGTGCTGTTAAGTTCATAAGACTTCTAATGTTGCCTGATATTCTAGGGAGAAACTTTCTAAGACAACATTATCTGGGTACAGTAGAGAGGAGTTCTTTACATACAGGTCTTTAGGGGTACAAAGTATAGAAATCACATAGAAAGGCATGCACCCTTCCCCCAGTATCGTTCTAGTGTTCTTCAAGCAGAACTTGAGACTTCATGGCTTGCAAAGGGGGCAAGGGAGAGCCTCCCTAGTGCATGGACGTGCTGGAGACAAGCTGATGGAGACCAGCTGGGCTCTGAGCTGAGCTTAGTTGAGCTTTTTAGCATAGGGGTCTTACCAATTTTATAGCACTACTTAATTACCCTATCTAAAGGTTACACCCAATCTAATAATTGTCCATCCTCAGAAACTCCCAGATCCATCCCCCAACATACCTTCTCTGAAACTGAGTTGGATGCTCAGGACCCCTTGTATTTCATCATCTTCATCTTCTTTGCATTACATCTTCTTTTTGGAGCTTCTCCAAGGTTTCTGGGTCTTCTTTCTCATTTTGACTCAAATGATATCTTATTATCTTAGTTTTGGTACATGAGTTACAGCAAGATGTTCTAGTTATTATTTACCCCATGACACAGAGATTCAGGAATGTGTCACAGAGGCTATAAGCCATTAGCTACTACTTCAAATGTAAGAAACTACATAACTATATAAAAATCTACAAATACATAAAATCCTAAGGCAACACTAATAAAAATGTAGGCTTGTGTTTGACCTCAGTTCACTCCTCCATCATCTGGTAGTAAATTAGGTTTAATTCATGTAATTCAAAGCATAGTTTAAAAGTCTGAGTTGACTTCAAGTGATTACTATCAACTACCCCTGAGCACTCACCTGAGTTTACAATTGTCCTGAAGTGGTCCTGAGCTGGCAACTGAGCTATGCTTTGCACCTGATCCCTTTGCAAGGAATGATGACTTTGGTCACGCTCATTTAAATCCAGTGCCTGTATCTGGCATAGATCTCTGGACAACAAAGTTGGAATGGTGTTAGTACTTAGATCCCCCCCTACAATACTGGGGAAGACTGACAGAAATAGAATACGCTTTTCAGAAGTGAATTATGCTTTTCTTTCACTACTCTTACCCTCTAACAGCTATGTCCTGTTATTCATGACTGCAAATGAATCCTCTGGGCACATCGTCTTAAGTACAGGAAAAATAACAGTTTCACTCCACAGTTATCTAAACAGCAAATTGATCATGACTTTTACCTTATATGACCTGACTTCAGTAAATTTTGACTGTACTACTTCCCTTCCTCAGTAAATAGCTACCTGATGTTGTTTTTGAGCTCAAATCCCAGAGAGTATATTTACTTAATAATAGACGATCTATGCAACAACATATGGGTAGGTCATTAAAGAGGGTTCACATTATTTAATTAGAACTAGGTCACTGTTTACCTTTCTGCACAGTGAATTAAGGCTTGGCTTGTAAATCTGCTTCCATGCTCCCCTGGGAGCTTCAGTTCAAAACCAGGTGAAAACTTTAACTGACCCAAGATGACCCATTTTCAGCTAATTCTGCCTCTCGGTCCTCAAAAGACTGTCCCTTCTCAAGTAGCCTTGAACCTTGGCTGTCTGCCTGAGGAGCACATGGGGGTCTTTTTCCCTTCTGCACATCCTGCAGAGCAACCTACTTGATGTCTATTTGACCTTGGACTAGCCTACTGACTGCAGAGGGAGGGAGGAAAGGGAGGACATGGTATTTGTGTGCCCTGAGGATCATGAAACATTATCCTCTGGTGTTCATATACACTATAGTAGCTGTTCTTGCTTTCATTGGAAAAGAAAGTTTAGGGGAGCACTTACCGTATTCCAGTATTTAAAGGATGGCTATAAAGAAGATGGATATTCTCTTTTTACAAGGAGTCACATAGAAAAGGTGAGGGGCAATGGATACAAGTTACTTCTAATTAGTGTGATTCTAATTAGACACAAGAGAAATTTTTTTCACAGTGAGAACAATCAACCACTGGAATAATCTCCCCAGGGAAGTGGTGGATTCCCTAACACTGAACACTTTGAGATTCATTTAGTCAGGGTGTTTCTGCCTTCCAAGTTGGTATTCTATCATTCTATGGTTCTGAAAAATTTTCTTGAAAGTGTTTCTTTCCAGTGATCTTTCCTGAACAAATATGGTTCAGAAACTTCTCATTGTGTCACTGCCAAACAGTGTTTTGATTTTATTTTTCATAAATTGTCAGTCTTCCACTGGGAAGTAGCAGATTAATTCCTTATTTTGCTCCACTTGCATGCATAGCTTTTCTTTATGGCCCTCTCTGGGCCTGCTCTAAGAGGTTAGTGTCACTGTCTTGTACTGAGGGCCCCAGCGCCGGATGCAGCACTCCAGAGCAGAGAAGAGGACCAGAATCACCTTCTTCAGCCTCCTGACTACACTGCTTTTGATTCAGCCCAGGATGTGGCTGTGTTTCTGCACTGCAAGTGCACATTGCCTGGTCACATTCAGCTCTTTATCTACCCCAAGCCCTTTTCTTCAAGCTTGCTCTCAATCCATTCTCCTTCCAGCCTGAACTTGTATTTGGGATTGTGATGACCTAGGTTCAGGACCTTGCACTTGGCCTTGCTGAACTTCATGAGGATCCATTTCTCAAGCCTACAGTGAGTCTACTGCACTGTTCATGTTGGTGTCACCTGGAAACTGCTGAGGGTACACTTAATTCCTCCGTCTATGTTGTTGATGTAGGTATTAAATACTATTTGTCCTGGTCCAGACCCTTGAAGTCTGTGGCAGTAACCATTTGTTCCTGGCACAATGAGCCACTCTGTGAGGACTGTAACTCAATACATATGGCCCTCCAGCCAATTCTTTGATGATCTAGCAGTCCATTCATCAAACCCACATCTTTTCAATTTAGTAGCAAGGATGTTACGGAGGATTTCTTACCAAAGGCCTTACAGAAGTCTTAGCTCTTCATGACAGCCTTAGGTCTTTCCTTCTCCACTGATGCAGTCACTCCATTGTAGGAGGCCATTAGCTTAGCCATAAAAACGCATTGGCTGTCTCTAATCTCCTCTTGATCTTCCATTTGTACTCACATATCTGTTTTACTGTATTCAAGTCTTGCGTTCTTCTTATATGCTGCTGTGTGTGTGCTTGGCCATTGACCAGGCTGAACCCACTACAAAAACATACATTTTTCATAGATTAGTGGCAGGGGCAGAGATTTTTCTGTAACACCCTGTTTGGTGTAGAGAGGGTACTTGGAGGTACTTGGTACTTACTGCATACTCTTCTCAATCTGAGTTACTGGTGATTGTCTAGTGATGAAATTTATCAATAAACAAGGAGAACAATTATTTTGTTCTGCTAACTTAAAAATTTCAGAAACTTATTTTTCTACCTAGAACAGAGTTATGAAAGAACAGCACATGCAGATTCTACACATAATAGTATCTGAACATCATGTTCCGATTCAGAACTTTCTTCTCTTAGTGCTTTCTTAATGCAGATGTTGAACAACAGTTCCTTTTCCATACACAGCACCATATTTCTGTGAAGGGATTCCTAGGTTATAACTGATATACTGTCCTTGTTCTTCAGTGGATAGTCTAAATATAGCATACAGTTAGATGAATCAGGGATAGAAGAGCTCAGAATACAGTGTATGGATGGTAAACTGGCTAGCTTTTGGGATGGCCTGGCCGAGAGGCTACCAAAAGTCTATGTTCTCTGCTGTTTTAATTCAAGCTAGTAGACTTCAGTGAACTGCTGCTTTGTGGCTGGCTTCTGTTTTACCTTCTGAGTCATGCTGAAACAATGTTGTAAAAACACCACATTCATCATTATTTTTCTAGGTTACTGTTGCAATTCTAAACTAAACCTGTTTCAGATATCTCATTTCTAGACTGATTTTTTATTTTATCTTTTTACCATGTTTTGGGGTGGATAAGCAAGAGCCTTCGTCACAGACAAAACTTATTTCCAACACATTTCATGATAGCATAATAACATGCTATGTTATGAAAATACATTGTAAAAATACACTAAGGATTCATGTTTGAACTGGTTCAGTAGACATGTGAATCCTGTAAAGTTCTACAGTCTGGGAACAAGTTGGTACAGCTTTACTCACAAAACATTGCATCTTGCTCATTACTGTGTCTTAGTTCCTCAAAGCAGCACCTTCTGGCATGCTGAACAGCACTGGCAATGGAGGCCAGCTCACAGAGCAGTCATAGATCATCTAAACCATTCCAGGTTATCTGTACATGCATGGACTCTCATAGGTTTGGGCAGAATTCCTTTGCCAATTGACCCAGCCAATTGTGAAATTATCTGGTCCCCATTCAAAGGATCTGTGAGACAGTCTCCGCTTCATTTAGGAAGGAAGAAATTCTGGGCATACTTATCAGACAGGGCATAGCTCAAACAAACCCAGAGTCCACAACAAAACTACTAATGGCAGATGTATGGGAGTTTTCCTCTAAAGAGCCAACTTTGGAAGCTCAGTGGCTTTGAGTTACATAAGGGAAGTACTGTGCATGTATCCTGAAGCTATTTAATTTGAATACCTGAACTGAAACAAACACAGTTATTTGGGACGCTAATATTTCACTTGAACTGACTTGAAATAACCTGTATATGTTTTTAATACACTTTTTTCCATGTCTAGAATGTTATGATGTCAGGAGACTAATTAAACAACAAAGCTAGATGTTTCTTCTGGGCTTGTAGTGGGTGGGATAATTAGACTCAGAGATCAATCAAAGAGAGAGATTTTTAAATTTAGACTTTTCAAATATTGCCTTATATCAATGAGTGTCTCCACTAATGGTTCTATGTCTTTTTCATTCTACTCACAGCAGACTACATTTTTTTTTTAATTAATCAAACTGACACTATAATCTAGGTAGAGTTAAGGTGGTATACATATTCTTTTAGTTAGTACCTAATAAATTATGACTGCCATATACCAGAGGTAATCCAATAAGCAAGGCATTAAATATGCAAGTAGCTGTTTCAGTGGGAATAGCTATGTGCCTAAAGAGAAGTCAACGTGAATGACCTACAGTTACTGTTAGCACATACCTGAGACTTCAGGAAATGCAAAATGAGTATTTTCAGGCTGACAGTTTTAATTTTCCCATGTTTAGGATGAAGTCAAACATCTTTAACATAACTGGGATGGTATAAAGAGTATGAGCAAAGAGAGATCTAAGTTCACTAGAGATTTACTACTTTTTTTGCTTGGTTGGCTTGTTTTGGGGTTTTTTTTGTTTGTTTGTATCTCCATTTTATCCATTCATTTCCAAGTGTGAAAATCATGTGGTTCACTTAGTCTGATGAGATTAGAAAAGTTTATATGGAACTATAAACAGTATAACATAAAGCAACAAGCAGTCAGTGTATGCTTTGTTCAATTTATTCCAAGGCTGCTAATCATCCTACTTTATGGAACAGAGATTCTAATTCTTCCTCTCCTTAAGCACAGCAGATAGATTATATTGTACTACTCAGCATATGGCTTAATGAAGAAAGCAATATTTTCCAAGATTTTTTACTGCATACGTAAAGTCTTTGAAAAGGGGGATAAAGGAATAATATTGTGGCCCACTCTCCAGTGAGGAACAAAATGAAGAAAAAAAGGGGAAGTAATATTTTGGATTTTCAAGTTTTTCAGTTCTATTATTCAAGAATTCCTCTTGAATCAGAGTAATGTTGAATTTAGACTCCTGCTACTAATGTCACACGCAACATTATCATGACAATGTTTTGATATGGGAAGTCTTCTGAAGAAAGGTATTTAATTAGTCTAAATCAAACAGTCATGTGAACATAAGTCAGAATCTTATTTCAACTTACTTTGTTTTTACAGATACTAGAAAGTGAGTTTTAAATGAGCTTTTACAATAAATGTCAGGAAGAAAATCACAAGAACATGAATGAAACTAACCAGAGATCTCTAACCAGGCATCGTGTTTTAGTTATGAAAGACAGAAGTCCTCAGTTGTAAAAATGATGAAATAGATATATTTCTGTTGCCGGGACTTAGTAACTAGGCCCTGTTTAAGATTTTTATTCTTTGTGTGTTTGAGTGAAACACCAAAGTTTAAAACTAATATATTCTATGACAAAGTGACTTGCTTAATAGATGAAGGAAAGACTGTGGATATTGTCTATCTAGACTTCAGTGAAGTGTCTCACATTGTCTCCCACAGCATTCTCCTGAAGGAGCTGGCTGCTCATGGTGTGGATGGGTGTACTCTTTTCTGTGAAAAGAACTGACTGGGTGGCTGGCCCCAGAGGGTGGTGAGTGGAGTTACATCCAGTTGGCAGCTGTCACCAGTGGGTGTTCCCCAAAGCTCAGTATCGGGATCATTTCTGTTTAATGTCTTCATTGATGATTTGGATGACAGGATTGAGGACATCCTCAGTAAGCTCACAGTAAACATCAAGCTGGGCAGGAGTGTTGATCTGCTGGAGGGCAGGAAGGGCCTATAGAGAAATCTTGACAAACTGGACTGAGGTGCATGAGGTTTGACAAGGCCAAGTGCCAGATCCTGCACTTGGATAACAACAAGCCCAGCAGTGCTGCAGGCCTGAGGCAGAGTGGCTTGAGGGCTGCTCAACAGAAAGGGGCATGAGGATGTTGATTGACAGCTGACTGGATATGACCCAGCAGTGTGGTGGTCAAGGTGGCCAAGAAGGCCAATAGCATCTTGGTCTGTATCAAGAATCATGTAGCCAGCAGGACTAGGGAAGTGGTGGATTGAATCCAGAAAAGGGCAATATAGCTGGTGAAGGGTCTGGAGCACAAGTCCCATGAGGCGCAGCTGAGGGAGGTGTTTAGGCTGGAAGACGCTCAGGGAGAGCTTCATTGTTCTCTACAGCTACCTGAAAGGAGATTGTACTGAGGTGGGAGTCAGGCTCTTCTGCCTTGTCTCAAGTGAAAGCACAATAGGAACCAGACCCAAGTTGTGCCAGATGTTCAGGTTAGTAACTAGATTTTTGTTTGTTTGTTTGTTTGTTTGTTTGTTTTGTGGTTGGTTTGTTTTTTGTTTTTTTTTTTTTTTTTTTTTCCCCCTCTCCCCCACACACACTAAAAGAGGGACTAGGCTTTGGAATAAGTTGCCCAGAGATGTGATGGAGTCACCATCTCTGGAAGTGTTCAAGAGTCATCTGGATGGAGGTATGGTTTAGGAGTGATTGCGGTGTTGCTGGATTGACAGCTGAACTAGATAATCTTGAAGATCTATTCCAACTTTGTTGATTCTGTGATTGTCTCTGGATTCTGCAAGTCAATTGTGAAAAGCAGGTAAAAGGATCATCTCAAGTAAAGAGAACATGTACAGAAAGTGACTATACTTCTGTTTTCCAAAATAGTGTATTCTTTAATTTTAGTTCCTGTTTCCTACGGGAAAACATCTGAACTCCAGACACCTACTAAACTGTAATGAGAGAAAAATACCCTGATTTTCAAATAGCTTAAGGCTGGAAAACATGATAACTCTTTAGACTATCCAAGGTACTTCAGGTGGTTAAGTAGTAACTTTAAACACTCACCAGTTTTCACAAAATTGCTTTGACTAATTCACTATTTTTTTAACCTCAATGCAGCAATAACATTCCTGGGACATAGTTGATATTTTTTATTTCTTATGTTGATATGAAGACATTCCTCCTTTGTAAGTATCTTGCTACTTTTGGACATTGCCCTAAAGCAGAAACAGAATGAAAACAAAAAGTCACAAGCAATCTGTAAGATATTTCAGCACTAAGTTTATTATATTCTAGCAGGATTCACAGCGGACTAAAGGAATATCCAGCTCAGTGTGGTGGTATGTTTGTTGGGGGAAGAAGATCACTGGTGTAAACGAAGACAGCACAGTCATGAAGTAGGCTGGCAGCTTTTATGGATGTGTTCCTTGTTCAAGGTACTTTTTTATACTACTAATGTTACTAAAGGTACTTAGTGATATGGATTGACGGATTTAATGATAAAGTGGAGAAAATCTTGGTTTAAAACCCCAAAAGAGAGATATAACTATATTAGGTTGTTTTCCAAGTGTTCTTGTGGCAACTAAGGCCACTAGTCTTAACTAGTCTATTGCTGAGGAAATAATAGGCTTACATTTTTCATATAATTCCTTTATGTGTTCCTTCTTGAAGGGAAGGAAGAGCAGAAGGTACAGTAAGCCCTAAAGTTACTGTCTTTTCTTGAAATACTATCTGGGCAGATGAAATGCTTTCCTTAGCCAATTTTTTTTCCCTCCCATGAGCTTAAATCAAATTTCTAGGTTATAAAGGTTATTACTTCATGAGCTGAGTTGATCTTATAATAGTATAAAGAAATAAAACTGAAACAACTTATGCTTTTATGTGGAAGTCATTATGATGAATTGAAGTATTTGATGAAGAACATATTTTGACAATGGAAGCCAAACTTCAAGATATTAGGCTTTATTCCAAATTAGATGCAAACCTAAGATATTGGCAGGTATAACCATTTAAGAATCCATCTCTTCCACATATTTAATTTATATTCTTGACAGTCTTTTCATGGCATTTGGCCAGTTGGATCACACCTAGTGAAAGATCTGGGGAGACAGGCAGAATCCAGTGGTTAAACAAACCTGTTTGGGCAGGTAAACTCCACCTTCAGCTTCATTTATGCACTCATATGGAATTTAGCTTAAATTTACATTAATATAACTCATTGTAGAACTTGGGTCCAAATGCCCAATGTGAATGAACAAAGTGATTGCATTTTAATGGCAAAGCCTTTGCCCCATGTTTACTATAAACAATGTGTATACTCTATATATCAGTTTCTTGCTCCTTTTTTAGTTTTTTATTGTAAGTGTAGGAGTTACTGTAATTATTTCAATATGTTTTTCTTCCACAGAACTTCAGTGATTGTACATCCCATTGCAAAGGAGACTTTGAAATCTGTTGCTGCATATGACGATAGAAAAAATCTTAAAATTTGAGAAAGTTTTGAACTTTTATGAGAACTGTCTGAGGCCTAGAACAACAAAAACTGTAGAACTTTAATTCCATTCCAGTTTAGAGGTGTAATTTGTGTCATGGTAACATCAGCAATGCATCAGTAATAGTGTCAGAGAGTCTGATTATGTCTATGGGGACACAGGCAGAAACACAGGTATATAGATCAACACTCTGGACACTACTCACCCTTAGGTTTGTGAGCACAGTGGTTTGCTTCTCTATAAAACATGAATAATACATATTTTTTACAAGGAGTATAAAAACGTGTGCAAAATTTAGAGGTCTGAAATCCATTTACTGTTAGTGACCTTACTGATAGAGAGTGACTACTTCTACCAGAGCTGCAACTGTTCATGATTGTTTGATCGACCTCTTATTTCCATTAACCTGAACTGAGCTTTGACTGTTTTATCTTCCTTTGGGCTCAGCCAATTACTTTTCTTCCTTCTTTTTAGACAACTGCAAGCCCAGAGGTCTTGTGTCTCTAGATGCTGATTTTAATTCTTCTACATGTGGATAAATAGAGAGAGAATAACATAAATACATGGGACCAAAACATCAATCATATCAGCTAGCTCATTTTTCCTCATAAGCAATCAGAAATAGAAGGCATATTTTAAGTAATGTAGATTTTCACACATTCATCCAATCTGTCAGAGAAACATGGGATATTTTAATTTTCCCATTTGCCAAAATGAGCCTATGATGTCAAGGTTGATGCTGCCTTGGAAATACAGCATATGCTTTGCCCCTAGGTTACTNCAGCATATGCTTTGCCCCTAGGTTACTCTGTCAACTCACAAGTTGTATCCTGAGAATCAGGTAGCATTAATGTCAATAGTCTAGCCATAGATGAGCCTTAAAGTGAGACAATTAGCCAAGATTGTATGACATGACAAATTTGGACAATGAACTTATTTAAGGTTGTGTTATGGTTTTGATTTC
>VXBX01002543.1:253-38883 GCA_013400415.1 Scytalopus superciliaris
TTTTTTTCACAGCACATATCCAGATACAGAATCTATGAGCTAATTATCAGGGCTGGAATTCTCAACTTAATCATCACCACCGATTCCCTGGAGTATAGTGGTGTCTAAGAAATAACCCCTGCCATGCTGAATCACAGTCACACAGATGAAGAGCCAAAACCCACTGAGATTTCCAGAGAAGTCCTGTACACAAATAAAATACAATCTTGTACTTTACAATTGAAGTGTAAACTAGGAGACAGTAGCTGATGAAATTCTATTAAAAGTTAAAACATGAATGTTATAGATTATTAGCTTAACAAGGCTTCAGGGAAGGGAGAGTCCATCTGTCTGCTTTGTCTGTAGGAATTAACTCATGCCTTGTTCTCTGTTAATGGTAAAAAAAGGTGTAAAGATACACAATCAACTGACTAAGTAGCTGTAACTTTGCACAAAGCACTCAGCTTCTAGTTAAATTAAGAACAGAGAATGGTAGATTGTAGAATTATTTCTCTCCATCATTCTCATTAAATTTCATTTCAGCAGGGAATGGTGTCACTGGTGCTTTAGTTATCTACTGTGAATTCAGCCCTATATTCAACTTGAGTACTCTCTGTACGTTACTGCCTGTATTTGCAGGTACACAGAATGGCATGCAGTTATATGATACCAATAAATGGCAGAGTTAATTGTTTTGTAATCATTCCGTGAAATCATTTATTTTGCATGAATAAACACAGATGCTTATACTCTCTGCTGGTGTAAATGAAATTGTTCCACTGACACCAGTGGAGGTGCGCTAATTTACACCAGATGGAGATTTGGCCCGATTATTTAAGGACCTGAGGTATTTGGCAAACGCTCAATAGGCATGACTGAATTGTGAAGTTTCCTCTTAGGGCATTTCAGCAGTAAATTACATTTTATACAGAAACTTCAGCTATCTGGATGTAAAATCTTCCTGGAATAACTGCAGCAAATTAGTTGGTCTGTCAGATGAATGATATTTGCTACAGCACTTGCATATGTTCAGTCCTGTGTGAGATTTTTTTGATGCAACTCCCTATAACAAAGACATATTTATCACACTTACAGCTGTCTAACCTTTAACTAATGCTGCTCAGATGGAAGACACTTCTTTATGACAATACTATGCTGTTATATTTTGTTAAGGTTTGGGTATCATTGGCAACATTGACAGCTTAGAAGATTATCATTCATAGTGCACTGTTTGGTGTATTGTTTAAGTCTGCAGCTTCTGGAGTTTTGAAAATATGTCAGAATTTATGCATAAGTTTTTTAAGAAGAATGTCTTTCCAGTGTGCATCATAGAACAAAGGAAAGGAGAAAATCTTCTAAATGAGCACAAAAGTTCAAAAACACTCACTTAAGAAACTTAGGCCTAGATATTTTCTCCCCATCTCACAATAGTTACAATTTCATAATCTTAAAGCACCTTGCATATTGCTTGATTTGTGACTTTGGCAGCATACAGTAAGACGTTCTCTTTTTCACAAAATTGTAGTGGAAGATAAAAACCTTCTGCCAAGAAAGCATGGTGTAATTTAGTGAGATTTCAGACTGAGTGGAGCAGCCATATATACATTGGCATGATCTTTTACGTCTAAACAGAGGATCATAAAACGAATGAAAGATGAATGATCAAAGGACATGGAAGAGCAAAAGGAGCTCTGAATTTTATTCTCAATACTGCCACAATCACTTTTATTCTCATTTTGTTTCCTTTCCCTTAATTTGTTCAGTTCTGGAGAATTCTATAGAATAGGGTCAGTCATATTATGTGTCCCAGTAAGTGCAAAAAGTTCTGCTCTGTAACCTCAAAAACAACTGTTTCTCTGCATGTCTCTAGGACATAAAACTCTAATTACCACTAGTGTGTCACAAATCTGTCCTCAGCTGTTGCTAGATGAAATTCTATATCCAGGTGAGTTTGGCAGCAGTGAGATTAAACTACAGGAACACTTGATTGTCTTTTTAACTGCTTCCAAAAAGAAAAAAAGATCAGGTTTATCCTATTATTTCAGTAATCAGTGCAGTGTGATGTGCTAAACAGACAGAAGGAAGAGCCTGGATAGATTATACTAATTTTTCTGGCGTACTTCTAGCTTCCTATGGCTCCATATTATAAGTAAATATGTATTTTATTTTGTTTCATTCCATCTACTAGAGAAGGATCTGATCTGACACTTGTGTTTTCCTGAGAAACAATAGAGGATGTATTATTTCAGGAGATACTATTTTTCATCTCCTTTTTCTTGAAGCAGCACATATAAAAACCACATACAAATAGTTTAAAGCTTTTCTTCCCAATTACCTTTAGATGAGGAAGAATCTGATGAGGTCTGATGAGGAACAGCTGAGGGAGCTGGGGGTGTTTACCCTACAGAAAAGAAGGCTCAGGGGCAAACCTTCTCATACTTTACAACTACCTAGAAGGCAGTTGTAGCCGGGTGGGACTCAATCTCTGCTCCCAAGTAACAAGTGATAGGACAAGAGGAAATGGTCTCAGGTTGAGTGAGGGGAGGTTTAGGTTGGGTATTGGGGAAAATTTCCTTACCAAAATGGTGGCCAAGCCCTGACACATGCCGCTCAAGTGAGCGGTGGAGTTACCATGCCCTGAAAATCTCCAAAAAGATGTGTAAATATAACACAAGGATGTGGTTTAGTCGTTGGGCTTGACAGGACTTTTCCAATCTAAATTATTCAATGATTCTGTGATTCTATGACTTTGCTAAGAAGTTCATCCTAAGCAACAGGTTTGTGGGCACAACTCCCCTGTAAACTGTGAGCACTTCATTGCAAGCAGCTCGCCTTCCTTGTAAAGCCATTTGAACTCGGTCTGCAAAGGCATGCCTTGGTCTGACGTGTTGTCTTGCTTCCCACTTAATTTGCTTTAAGCAGGATAGTAATGACTATCATGTACATCGCAAAACAAGCATGAGGCAACATTTTTAAGGTCATTTTGAGCTTTGGTAAGGAGCCGTGGCCCTCTCTAAATCACTGGCATCTCTCAAAACTGCAGTGGAGAGGGTTTAGCTGACAAAGGAGGGCAGCTTCAGGGCAGAGTAGTAACAGACATATCCTGGAGGACCTTTACCTGTCACAAAAGTGGGAAAGTTTGAGAGCAAAGAATAGCAGCTCTATTACGGGACCTTGTGGGCAGATAAAGGGCATGTGAAGCCTCATGGGGCTTTCGTTTGGTTAGGGAGTCTCAGACATTTGGCTATTCACCTGAAACTTGCGAATATCACTGGCACTCTTTTTCTGTTCCCTTGTCTAGCTACGAAATGTAATGTTGTTCTTGTAGACATAATTATCTAATTGTTATTTGAATCCTCCTAAACCCTTTCCCTGTTCGTTTAGCAAGTTACTAGTGAGGCTAATGACATCAAGAAAATTGCTCTGAAAGGAGTTGCCTTTATACGGTGATGTATCATAAATATAGATGAATGCAAAGTAAGATGCTAGGCATAAAATGCAAATGAGCAGGGAATGAGATTCAGTTGTTCACCAGAGACTCAGATCTTGATGGAGAAGCCTCTGTAGGGCTACTGAGCAAAAAAACAGGCTTATGTTTCAGCTCTCCAGCTGCTGCTGAGTAGGGACCACAACCTGTCATAGAGCACTAATTGAACAGGATGCTGATGGAAGGAAATATGTGTCAGTGCCAGTCCCCAAGTGGAAAGCCATAAGGCAGATTCGTGGAGCAACAGACAACAAACTGCTTGGGCCAAAAGTGTAGCCTCCAATGCAAAAACCAAAATGAATGTGGAGGGTAAGCAGCCACAGAAAAGCTCTCCAGTAGCTGAGGGAAGTAAAAAATGTTAAAATGCCCCAAAGATTTAAATGGCCCCTGCAAGTGAAGCAGCAGAAAGACCACTGAAGGGGATAAATAGCTGTCATGGGAGGCAGTAACTCAGCACAATACAACTTTATTTCACTTTGCATCTTTTATGCAAACCAATCCTATTTCCCTGGCTTAAGCACCTGATGACAATCAATGTTATGAGGAAAATCTCAGGAAGTGATGTAGCAGGAGCAAGCACTTCATTCCTGACCTATCCACCTCTGCAGCGGGTAGGGATGCAGAAAGAAGAAGAACACAGGTACTTCAGGCAACAGTTTTGGAAGCACCACATGTTCATGCACCTGAAATACCTTCATGTTATATGATATTTTAAATTGTTGTTATTATCTAGTTTCTTCCAAATCAGAAACAGTGCTCAAAGCACTGAGGTCTCCCAGACTGTCAGCCTGAAAGACCCAAAAGGACCTTGAATTCCAAGGCATTTTCCAGGTCTAGAAAATCTCACACGTGTAGCTGACAAAATAACTACAGCAGTTTTGTAAAGGTAGTAGTAATTTGAAGAGCTGGAAGGCTGCTTGCAGCAATGGAACCTGCAATGTTTGGTCAGCTTAAGCTATAAGACACCACTCCACAAACAAAGATACAAAAACTTTGTCATACCCTCCTGTGTCCCTGTCTCTGGGCATACAATACGCTCAATTGTGTTATAATGGCAGTGTATGAACCCCAAGACTATGCAGAGGTTTTGGGGCAAGTGCACTCCAACATCTCAGAAGCTGGTGCGAACAGCTTAGATATGAGGACTGCAAGATTTTGGTCAGCTTCTTTACTTTCTGTAACTATTAATATTTGCATTTCACATTTTTTTGGAAAAATTACAGATTAGCTCCTAGGTGACTAGCACCTAGGACTGGGATTAAGAAGCCCGTCTAGATCATCATTCACCAAAAGCTGCTTTGTTCTCACTTATTTGATGAGTTAAGCATGTTTCTTGTGGTCAGACATGGTGTTCAGGTACATAAAATTTACAAGCTGGGTTTTTTTAGCTTTATCCCTGAATCTCTCATTATTTGCAGGGAAGATTGTATTCTTAAGCAGATTTTCTGATCTAAAGAGTATTGTGATGTCCACTAAGAGAATCTGAGGTTCCTCAAAAAGATCTCCTGTATAACTCAGTTTATTATTACTGACTATCCCTTCATTAATAAATCTTGTCCCAGAGAAGTTCTCGGAGTATGTCTGCAAATCGCTTTCACTAAGAGAAAGAGATTTTGAATTTTGGATATTGTTTTTTGTTCCCTGAAACTTCTGTCAAAACATGGGTTCCTGGAATCACCTTTCTTGCAAGGATGCTTGGGAGAAGGCCAGAGAAAATAATTTCCCTTCCAGTAATACAGAAAGGTTCTTCACTGCTGAATCTTTTTTCTTTTACAGGACAGCTCTGTTAACAACCCTATCTACACCTTGCAGAAGAAGAAAATCAAGTGTAAGCCTAGTTGAAAGGGGATGAATACAAAGAAAAACTTGAAGGGAAAATATGGAAATCTATTTTTCAAAGTTGCTGCTTTTTCTAAGTTAACATCTATTTGAATATGACTGCTGTGCAAGAACCCACTGATGTGATTTAAAAATAAAAAGACTGTAGGAAAATAACAGTGGTTTTCATTATTTCTCCATTGGGAATTTTTGGCTTTGTTAGCAGTTTCCAGCTTCGTTGTTAGCAGCCAAATGCTGAATAATAAACAAAGCATTTCCTCCTAAATTAAATGAAGCTTTTGAATTATGCAGCTGTAATATTCACTCCTCTGTTGAGAACAAAGGGTTAAACAGCATGAAATATTACCTCTCTGTGAGAGAGGAGGGATTGAATTTCAGAAAGCAAGATCTTACAGCATATCCTGACTCAGACATGCTTTTACTGATTCAGGCATAGCATTCACTTGGAAAGCTTTACATCATGGCCTTGGCAGATTCCCAGGCTTTCCCAGTGCAGGCTGCTATTTTTCCTTTAACTTACCAAAAATAGCCATGCATAGATTTAGTGTATTTGGTTTGCTGATGTTTACAGGCATGTGTTTTCAGGATTGCTCTGGGCAGTCAGAGACTATTACAGGTTGGGGACAAATGGGGAAAATACTGAATTTCTTTGCAGGCAGAGACACCCACCCCAGAGCCTTGGACTTTGAAGACCTCCAAGCATCCAACCCATTGCACTGGCCCTGTCATCCACATGTGTCTTCCCAGCTCAGGGACAGCCTTTTTGGATGGTTGTGGTCATTTCCAAGGGATTAAATGCTCCCCTTCCCATAGCCTCCTGGTATGCCAAACCAACAGGCAGACCATCAGAGCAAGGAGTGGCCAAACTCTAGCTTTAAAGTGTTGAGCAAAAAAAATTTCCGCTAAAAACCTACATGAAGGGATGAGCATCACAACAATATCTCCTTACAGATCTGCTGACCTTTTTTCAGGCCCTTTTCCTGCATCCAGGAGGACAGAGCCTCAGCTGCTATCACAGCTGTCATGCACTACAGCTCCTGGGTGGACAGAGCTGCCTTCTACTTCATGCACTGTGATGTGAAGTGACTGACACACCCCAATGCAGAGGATCCTTGTGTAAGTAGCACAGAAAATTGTGAAAGAGACCAGTAAGATGCCTAAACCAGGACAGTCTTAATGCTCAGATGCCAACATGGACATCCCTGACATGCTTCTTGTCCAGGGGGCATGGCGAACACCAGCAGGAGCATCTTGGCCTCCACAAGACTTCCTAAAGCAAGATATCTAAAAGACAGTGTTCCTGCCAGCATCCAGGCTTGTGATGCAGACTGCAATTTTAGAAAGAACACACAGTTGTTCCTTGACTGAAGAAGACAGTTGGCAATAGGAATGAGCTCTCAACAAGGTTTTCCTGTGACAGCTTACCTAAAACAAATCACAGCATAAGTTACAGCAAGAGGCTAGCATGTATCTTTGGTTTATCTCCCTACCAGCCAGCTTCATTAGCTTCCTGCAGCATGGTGTCTTGCTCTGCATCTGAACCCAGGGCTGGGACAGCAATCACATCCCGTAGATAGAAAAAAGGACCTGACAATCTGGTAGTTTGGCCCAATTTTTTTAAAGAAAATTATCTGAATGTCATCTTAAGGTCCAGAAGACTGGTAAGCGAAATAACTGCAAAATGTCGCAAATTGTCATAGCTCTCTGCTGTGCTAGTTTGGTCATGACTACCAAACACCTTTGGTACAAATCTGGAGAAGTGAAAAGCAGACCACGGCCAAATGGTGTGTGACCATAATGTACCTACTCCTTACTCTTCTCACCTCCCCCAGGGAAGAATAGTGACAAGCACAGGTCTGAAATATGTCTCAGCTTGAATCTCAGCTGGAGCATGACTACTGTTGTGATGGCAGCAGTGAAAGTGCCCCAGTCAGAGCTCACCTGGGGAAGACAAAGATGCTGAGCAAATCTGAGTCTGGGCAATGGTTTTCTTTTTGTTGTAGGAAGGGGAGCTGAGTTGTCTGACAGAGGAGCTGAGTGTCCCATTTACTGACTGAAGTTTTCTTTGAAGTTTTGTCCTCTGCAAACAATGAGGGAGTTCAGTGTTCAGATTGCTTCATCCCAGGTTATTTCCCTATCATTTTTTTTGACTGAGTTTACAGAAGGCCTCACAGAAGGCCATGGAAGGGTGATTAGACATTGCAGTGGACTGTCCAGGGAGGTGGAGGAGTCACCATCCCTGTAGGTGTTTAAAGAAAGATTGCATGTGGCACTCAGTGCTGTGGTCTATTTGACATGGTGGTGTTCAGTCACAGGTTGAACCCAATGATCTCTCAGTTCTTTTCCAATCTAACTGATCCTGTGATTCACTTTCCAAGTGGGAAGAAACATATATATCTGCCTGTGATACCACTTATCCCTATATCCTTCCTCTTGCATACTCCTCTCCTACAGCACGGTCTCTTAATTCATCATCTAACACCTTCCTTTCTTTCTTTCTTTCTTTTTACAGGTGTTGCTCATAAGAACTGGAAAGGAAAAGGGATCTGTGGAACCTGGCAAAAGCCTGTTTCTTATACTTAATTCAATGTGTAGGATGGAAGGCTCTGTATGTGCATTCCTCTGTACCCAGATGCATGCACATGTGTCTGTGTGTGCATATTTTGTTTTCAGATTATTTTTTTTTTTTTTAATGTGCCCTTAAATGCGTACAGTGCAAAACCAAGAGCCCCATGCAACTCTGCCAAGTTAGAAAGTGTAGGTTGGGCAGCCAGCACCAACCTTAACAACCCAAAATAACTGCCTGGGTCTGAACCAAGTATTTTCTCATCAGTATGCAGCACCAGGGTGTAGGATGAGGAAAATGAGGAGTGGGAGGATATAAAACAAATAGTAAAAAGGAAAAATGTCAACTGTGCTCTGGCCTTTCCTCCTGCTTCTCACAGCCCACTCCAAGCACTGCAGCTGGGGTATGTGACAGGCTGTGCACAGAGCAGGGGTAGCACGCATACAACTGAACACATCTGGTTAGCAGTTGCCCGGGTTTGTGCTGCAAGTCAGCCAACAGCATCCACATTTCTAAACCAGCCCTCTGCCATTGTTGCAGAGTGGTTTATGACTTGACTTTTCCTTTGTAATAGGTTCATTCCTCCTGCCAACAATACTGCTGTCACTCTTTCATCTTTGCCTCCCCGCTCACTGCAGCCTTCATCCACACATGTATACGTGGAGTCAGACTCAGGGCAATTGAGAGGGAATCATTTGCATGAGAGAATTTTATACAAATACCTTATCTGAAATGCTAAATACCTTCTCCTCCTAAGGTTGTTCCTTCCAAGACAAACCATATTTATTTAGATGTGTAATATCAGTTTGCAGGGCTGGTTTTGGCATCAAAGGGGAAAACTGTGAGTTCAGTATTTCCAGGTACAAGACAAGATGTATGTTAATGCTATTTTTTTTGGGAATGATGTGGTTCCAAAAGGAAGTGTAGAAAAGTGGAAGAGCTCTCTTTGTCAGATTAATCTTACTAGGTCAGTACCAGCACATCTCTCTTTTACCTTGTTTTATCGACAGTTTCCTGATTTTTCTTTTATTATTTAAGAGAGATGGTAGTGAGTGCAAAAACGTCATCACACGGGCCGATGCTGATTACTGTTCTCAATTTAATTAGTTCCACTTTCCCACCCTGCTAAGAAACTAAGATTTCAGTGTGACTGGGAGTCACTGGTAGTAGCACAAGGAAGGTTCAGATAAAGAGAAGAAAGTAGACAAATGAGCAGACAGGTATCCATAAGCTGGGCCATGCAGAGGATAGGAAAAAATGTTGGGGAAGAAATTCTCTCTGGGCCTTGGGGGTTACACCAGACAAAGAAGAGGGACACAGCCATAGAAATACAGCTGTGTGCATGAAAGATGTGATAGACTGTCAAAGTCAAATTGCTTCAGAAGCAAAATTAACTGTGATTACTTGATGCAAGACATCACTCAAACCAATCAAATTGTTATTTTGGGAAATCNGATTTCTCTGTATAACAGGGTAAATGATTTTGGCAGCTTCATGTAATAGATGGAAAATGGCTACTTAGACCACTTCCACCAGGCTTCTTGGCTCCCCTGAGAAGATGATCTTGCTGAGAAATTCCCTGCCAGATGGACTTCAGAGGTCAGTTTGGTGACTTTTCCTGTGTGCTGCATATCTGTAGATTCAGTCAAGGGATCTTATTTTAGTTTAAGGAGCTTCCATGAAAAACAGCATTGTTAAGACATGCAGAAGTCAGCACAGTCATTATTAAAATAATGCTTAAACCACATTTTGAAAGAGGGACTTAGGTGCATATAATNAGGGACACAGCCATAGAAATACAGCTGTGTGCATGAAAGATGTGATAGACTGTCAAAGTCAAATTGCTTCAGAAGCAAAATTAACTGTGATTACTTGATGCAAGACATCACTCAAACCAATCAAATTGTTATTTTGGGAAATCATAAATTTGTATCCAGAGTCAGTTTATCACTCATTAAAATCTTATAAGAATGATTAGGAAATGATCTTAATAAGTAAATGTTCTCCTTTTTTTCATTTAATAGCTTAAAATATAAGATGATCTCACCTGGCTCTTACATGACCCCTGACCACCTCACAGGTAATTATTTTTATTCTCATCCTTACTGCTAACATTGGGTCCAGTCTAATTATTTCTGGTGCATACATAGCTGAAGTCTCCTTGCCACCATCTCTGTCTGAATAAGGACTATTCTATATACCTTAATATTGTACNTTGATTACACAAGTGCTTATTTTGCTCACAAGTATATGCAGTTTTTCTGAGCAAAATCGTCCTCTCTTTCCAAGAATTATCCCAATAAAATGACAGAATGGTTCTTTACATGGAAGAAATACAGATAATTCTGTATTCTTAAAACTAATAGGTAAACCATATTGGAGAAACAAAACTCTCCAGAACACAAATTGGAAAAAAAATGTTTAAAAAAACAGCCAAACCAACAGTTTTTAAAAATGAATGATTTTAAGTGGAAGTTACTGTAATATGAATGCAGCAGTAAATTCACTTTACCTTTAAATTTTACTTTTCCTTACATGGAGCTACAGGCATTTGAAAAACTGTTGAAATCTGTACTTCTTAAGCCTCCTTTTCAATAGAATAACTACAAGAAACCCAAGGGATTCAAGTGTCCAACAGGTTAAGAGCAGTTTTATTTAATACATTGTCCTGCTTTGCTGAAAGAGAATGGTGATCTCACCATTGGCTCAAAAAGAGACCTTTTTGATTTGCTTTCAGCTCATCCATGCTTCACAGTACAATTCTCTATTTCTTTCTCTCCATATCTAGGAAAAAAAATAATAAATGCCAGTGTGACACATTTTCAGAAAGTGACAACATGGTTTAGAAGCTGTCAGTACCTAATGAAGCATTTCAGCTCTATTTTATAAGCTGTGATTATCATGATCATTTTTACTGATACATATATGGATTTGACATCTGCAGCCCTTTAGCCTTTTTAAATAATCTGGTCAGCAAAATTGCTAGTATGTAGGTCAATTTAACCATTTCTTTCTAGGTTTTCTGGTGGATTTTAAGTGTTATGCTCTGGATATATGTTGCTGCTTCCCTATAGGAAACAGAGCAGACAAGACTTGGAAGATATTCAACAAACTGAATTATAAACTCAGGAACTTCTTATTATTTACTATATTTACTTAGGGCAATGCATCTCATAAGTAACACGGACAGAAAGGCTCTGACCCCATAATTAAGGCACAGATCAGAAGTGTTGCTCCTGCTGCTCTCAAGTTATCAAAATGTTTGGTTAAGTGTAACTTTTCTGATACATATCTGCAGATGACAGAACTGATAATGAGCTGCTGCTGACCCAGCATGGGGAAAACGATGCTGCAGGAGCTGCATGTGCAAACACAGCTGTGCAAGGCACACACACCTTGCTTGTGCATGAAGGTACAAACCAGTAGAAACCTGGACAATCACAGAATAATTTGGGTTGGAAGGAATCCCAGACTCAAGATCAGTCAGGTTAGATAGGGATCTGTTCCCCAAAGGTCGACTCTTAAACTTGCATTTTTTTGTTGCCCTCACAGTGCTCAGGTCTGAGTGTGATCTTATGCAAGTAGCCTCATCACTGAATGAAGTGATTGAATGTGTGATTCTCCTTAAGCATGCAGGTGGCTCTAAAGGTGAAATTCAGTTGCCTGCAAAACAACCCCATGGATATTTGGGCTAAACTGATTGCACAGGCTGTGCAGACTGACACACAGTATGGGTGGACCTCATCAGCAGTTTCTGAACTTGTTCAGCTTTCTAAGAGAAATCCCCAAAACACCTGAATAACAACACAATCTTGTTGTTAATCTCAAAGATAAAAAAGCAAATTATGTGTGATTTGACTAATGATTTTATTTTACCTTATGAAATGGAACTGATTGTTCCAGGCTGAAGACTTGTAACTAAACTTACTTTTGAAGCAAATTTGAAAGGTGTTTTTCAGACCAAGGTTGAAAGAATTTTTGTGTGTGTGTTTGTGATACATTTGGTTGGCTTTATGTCATTCTAACATATTAAGTACAATTGTTTCGGGAAAATAGTTCTGTTTGCTCTTTTATGCTTTTAAATCAAGGTGGTTGCTCAAGCAGCCAGACACAAGGACTGCAGAAGACCTTACAGAACTCCAAACCCAAGAGCAGCAGCATAATGAGATCTGTAAATGATGACCACAAGGTAAGTGCCACAACATTTGCACACCTGTGCTCAATGCTCACGCCATGCATGAAATACCTTCCTAGACCTACATAGTGCTCATGGTAGGTCTTGTACCAGGAGACATCAAATTCAAGTGAAAGTCAGTGATTCACATCTACCTATATCTGTACCTCTGTGGTGTGCACAGAGACACTCACACATATAAAAAAATAAATGACAACTCCATTTTAACACCAATTTATAGGTAACTCAGTTTTCTATAAATGCTGGTTTGTGTCTCTTCCTGGAATCCACCTACAGATAGCCAAGAACTAAAGAAACCTTGAAAACTGTCATAGCAACATTTCAGATTGCAGTTGGGAAGCCTGTGCAATATTGGTGTCTTGTTTCAAAACTGACATCCAAAAAATCAAGTTTAACATCCAGCACCTGTTCAGTGCTTTTCTGAATCAGGGACATTCACTATAAGAGCGATTTGCCTGTGCTTTTGCTGCAGGACCAATTTTTAACCCATGGGATGCATTCTCAATGAAAATTGAAAAAATTACATTTTCATTATGAATTGCTTCATGAACTTTCCTGAAATAGTATATGCTCTCTCCCTTTCACATAAAACTACAGCATTATCTTCACAAAGCAGTGTTCACAGATGGGAACTCTTTCCCCTTTTCAATCTTCTTTGTAAACAGATTTTTCCTGTAAGAAATCATGAGATGAAATTCATTCCTGGAACAACAAGTACAACCCTCTGTCAGATTTCAAGGAGCTGTTTTCATTTTCCAGTTACTGTACAAATGAAATAACCATGAGTGCCCAATGAATGACTACACTGAGTCAGAAGCTCTTCTAAATTATTAAGTTTATTGCACCACAAAATTTATTACTACCTACCACAGTTTAAGCAGGGATGAACAACAGATCAGCTACTAATTAAGGACTAAATTCCCAGCTGAAGCAAAGACAGTGAAAACATTCTCTTTTTGACAAGCTGGTGGCCCAGTTCCAAAGGTCATGTTTAGGTCTGTGGTTCAAAGCTACAACACCTTTTATTTTCAAGCAGTCAAACCAATGGATTAAATCAGACATTCAGTTCTAGTGCAAGAGATTGCAATATCGTTGCTTAAAGTATTCATTGCACATATTGTCTGTTTTGACAAAATCACCCAGATTTCCTTTCCCCTAATTTTTCCATCCCAAAGACACTGTGACTCTATTGGGGCCCCCAGACAAGAGACAAACACTCCTTGTAGAGGAGCCAACCCACCCACCCCTGCACACCAGTACCCTTGTGCCCAAGGCAGAAAGTTGTGGCCATAGCTCTGTTCCTCCAGAGCAGCTCTCAGTGCCTTCCCCAAGCAGAGCACTCATGTTGTTCTACTGCTGTCTGCACCTAGAACTGTCGGCCTGGAGTTTCATGTCCAGTCAGGCTCAGTGCCCAGGACCTCACATGCTGCCCTTGCCATGTATTGCCCATAACTGCACAGCTGCTGTGTGTCTCTGTGCTGTTAGACATGAAAGGACAAAAGCACATGGAGGTCAAGGCCCTTTCTTATACTTCCTTATTGTTCTGCAAGAAGTGCAGGTTAGTCTACAGTTGTGCTCATTATCAGGGCTGAGTATAAGACCTGGTATGAATCAAGCAATTATAATCTCTCTCTGCTTCTGATGGCAGATTTTTTATACTCAAAATACCTCTTGAAAAATGCCTTTTTTTCCCCCACTTTCTTTCTCTATTGACCCTCATCATAGAGTCATTTCTTCATTGGCTGTCTGACTAGCATTTGTAAGGACGGCAAAGAGCCAGTCACTCTTTCCTTGTGGTCTGTTTTACATGATATTCAGCCTAACAGAGCATAAACATTTGTGAAGGGCCTTTGGACAAGTCAGACAGCCAGGGAAGCTGGCTGAAAAGGACACAAATACTGGGAAACTCCATTGGTTTTTTTTCATCCCATAGATCCAGTCACTCTCAGTTGAACTAGTTTAAAATTAGTGCATATGTTTTTTCTGTCCTCTTATGCTGCTGAACGCTTGCAGACAGTAACCCTATATAGCATGTGCACTGTTTCTCTTTTTTGCCCTCTTTTTTGCTCTCACACAAACCAAAACATAGAGACACACACACGCACATGCACACACACACAGTCACAGCTTGTCAACAGCTTTAGCAAAGTAAAATACAAATGATAATTAGAAACATGTGACCCTAGAAAATCAGCACAGAAACTAAAAGGTCATCTTTTTTCCAAATGACCTAATTAGAAAAGCCTGGAGTGTTGGCTAGAACATAATGGTTTTACAAAGCTTTTTAATAAAGACTTCCTGTTTTAAAATAACACAATTTAGTGCTCCTGAAAAAAAACACCTAGCATTTAATGCTGACAAAATTAGGCCTCACAACAACACCTGTCTCAAGAAATCTCCAACCCTTTAGATCTACCAACTGAGCACTGTGGATTTGTCAACCGATAATGACCATCAGGGAGCCAGCACCAGGACAGCTGCCAGCTCATGAGAGAGCCTGAAGAGACACTCCAACATCACATGGAGAAGGCAGGCACGTGTGGCTCTGCAACCCTTGCCTGTATCATCCAGCTGGAGCATCCTCACCTTGGCTGAGCCAAAGGCAAAGTGTGGGGGAGGAGAAGGGGAGATGGAGCGAGGTGAAAGGACCTGGAGGCATGGAGAAATGCAGAAAAATGTGTGAAAAGGAAGGTAAGAGCCAGGGTGAAAGGGAAGGAATGGATGAAGATTTCTTGCCTGGAGTCATCTCAAAGAAAAGATTGTGGGGTAGATTTGGGGGATTTTCCCAGTTAAGTTTCACCTCCTCACTTCTTACTCCCCACACTTATTTTATAATTTTCTTTGTTCTAGTGAACATGCATACCATTTATTCCTGCAAAACTATTAATCCCAACTATTCGTCATTTAATGAAGTTATATTTAGTTTATGATTTTTCTCCATAAATCAAACCTCTCAGGCTCCACAGTTTTAAGTGGCTTAATTATGGCAGCTATTCCCAAAATGTAGGGCATGTCCTCACCCCAGTGGAAGTGCAGTGGGCTACAAAATTGACTCAAGATATCAGCAAGCTGGCTCCCAGGCTGGAAGCAGGATAACCAAGACATCGTGGGTCTGGCCCAAGCTAATTAAAGGGAGGGACAGAGTTGATGAGGGAAGAAAGAGCTAGAGAAAATAGCTTGGAAAGTACTGAGTTAAGGCCATGCTCTCAATTAATAAAGAAAGTCTAAGTAGCTTTCTGTGACTTCAACTGAAGAGAAGCTCATGCTTTTGCATGGAAGACAGGCTTAGAGCTGTGCAGTCATCATAAAGGTGGGAGGGACATGAAGTTTCAGTGTCCATGTCCCTGGGGTCTTAGAAGTTCTCTGCTCACAGTGGTTTCGTTGGGAATCAACAGCATTACCCATTTCTCAGGCAGTCTCTGTGTCCCATAGGATTGAGCTGGATGAAGCAGCATGGAAAAATAATGTATGCTGTACATGTAATGAGCTGCTTAACCACTTTTTCCAAACTTCCAAACGCATGTGATCTTCATTGAAAACTATGTGGATGCCAAGTTTAGAGCTTTACATTCAAACTTTTTGAGTCTGTAACAGAAAAAAAAAAAAAAAAAAAAAAAAAAAAAAATTTAATGGCATAATAGTGGGGAAGTGAAGACTGCCCAGTGTATGGCTGAAAAGAGTAACACAGACACCCCTTCCTCAACAAATGTCTTCTCTAAGCATGCCCANAAAAAAAAAAAAAAAAAAAAAAAAAAAAGATACATTTAGTTGGCAAAAAGGCATAACATTTCCTTGGTTTCATTGTTCTGAAATGAGTGTGTGGATTTTGCTCAACTGTTTATTTGCTTTGGTTTCAGAAGAACAAATGCCAGATTTTTATGTTCCAAGGTAATTTTACCATGAAAGCCACTGAAAATGGGGATTGAAAACTAAAAGAATCATAGCAATAGTAGTATAATTATATTGTGTTTTTGTATTGGTTTCCTCGTGGATTCCTTAGTGATACTGGATATCTCACTCATGATTAGACAAGGACATTCAGATATACTTGATGCTTTCAATACACATTCCAGAATGAAAAAAGCAGCATTGGCAAGATACCCTATCTTTTGCAATGCAAGTTATGTGAATGCTTGAGGTTAGAGTGGTGATTTGCATCTTCCCTATACTACACTGAAAATGTAGACATTATCCTCAAGGGTCTTCTTTCTTCTGTACATATGTGCAAGTGGTATTGAGTCCCACCAAGGCAGAATCTGGTCCTTGTAAAGCATTCACATCTGCATGGGGCTGTCTGTTGATCTGGGGAGAATCAGGTCACTAAGATGTAATGTGGTTTCAAAGACTGAAAGGTACTAATTTTATGTGCCAATAAATCCATCAGATCACAAGGAGACTGAGGAAATGCTTTTATCTTTAAAATGACAGGCATTAATAATGTTACCAGAATTTCCCTTATATATAACTTTAATAGTTTCAGGACTCTTAAATACCTGCACAATGTGAAAGCTTCTGAAATATAACAGGCAATGTCCCCTTCAGAGTTACTAGCATTGCCAGCATGGGTATGGGAAGATGAAATATGTTCTCAGGAAAAAGAATAGATTGGACAGCAGAGAGGAAAGCCATAACCACTTAAGGAGAGGTATGTTATATAGACACTCGTACTGACAGCATAGTAGCTGGTTCTGCAAAGGGAAAGATGAGCTCTGGAGTGGGGTTGCAGCCACCATTCTGATTCACAGGTATGTACGAGTCATGAGTTTCCAAATAACCGTTGCTATCAACCTTGCAAAGTCTACACGAAACTTTTGATAAGTGAGGTCCAGAGCAAGCAGACTGGTGTCCTGGTTTTAGCTAGGGTACAGTTAATTTCTTCTCTATTGCTGTTACAGTGTTGTGCTTTGGATTAGGGACAAGAGTGGTGTTGATAGCACACTGGTGGTTTGGGTTTTGCTAAATTGTGTTTATCCCAAGTCAAGGATTTTTTTTTCTTTGTTGTCTCATTCTCTGCCAGTGGGAGGGAGTGTAGCTGGGACAGGTGACCCGAATTGGTTAAAGGGATATTCCACACCACAGAACACCATGCCCACTATATAAACTGGGGGGAGTCACCCAGAAGTGCAGGCCATCTGGGTCCAGGAAGAAGTGCCTGGTATTGGTGGGTGGTGAACATTGCACTGAGCATCACTTGTTGATTTCATTACTGGTATTGTTTGCCATTATTATTGTATTTTACTTTATTTTCAATTATTAAACTGTTCTTATCTCCACATAAAGATTTTGCCCTGATTCTCCTCCCCATTCCACGGGATTGAGGGAAAAGAAAAGGGGGGTTGAGCAAGCGGCTGTGTGGTGCTTAATTTCCATCTGGCTTAAACCACAACATCTGTAAGGCCTGAGCCACAAGTATGACCTAAAAGATGAATATCTCACCTGTTTGCTCAGAGCATCATAGTCTCTGGAGCTTCCCTTATCCTTCCTCAAACAAGGTCCTGGAAGCAAAAGGCTGGTTAAACAAGAAGTGCATGAATAAAGGACTTTATTGGGATGGCAAGTCATGTTTTAATAATCTCAGGTTAATGGGATGTCAATCTCCCCTCTGACTCAGGATAAGAAAAAATGACAGAAAGAAAAAAAGATTTATTTTTATGTACAGGCTATTAAAGCCATTCCACATTGTGTACTTCTGATATAAATCTGCTTGGGCCAGACTGGTGAATTCATGACAAGAACATGATAAGCACAATCTACATTTGTGCTTACTCAAGCCTCTAAGAATTCCCTAGCTGGGTGCCAACATGCATCTCATCTGGATGGAGCTGGAGTGAGCATATCATGATCTGAAACAAAATTAATCACTCCCTGAACTTCACCCAGAACGAATTTCTTCCAAGATAACCGAGAATTAGCAGAAAGAAAGTATCTCATGGGCAGAATATAATGTAGCAATTAGTTGCTCAGACATCTTTGCAGGTAGTACTTAGTGGCTGCCCCATGTACCAAGCATTTAGCAGCCTGTCTGTGTCATTACTTTTTTGCTCTTTTCTTCCCAGGCTAATGGAGTTCCTGGGAGCAGTTCAGTAATGGAACTCTGCAGGAAGTTAGTGTCACTGCTTTTTTGTCTTCTTACCTTACTTAATCATCAGTCTAGTATAGGACCTATGTTAGCTACCTCATGTAGGTGCTGAATCTTTGCCAAAATATGGCATTGCTCAGAGGGTAGGGAAGAGAGAACACAGAAGCTACAAACCACACAGGTTTTTGGTTTTGCAGTGTGAATTAGTCGCTATTACCGCACCCCTGACTCTCTTTAAAAATCAATGAAAAAAATATCCGGTAAAATGATACAGGTGAACAACTAGATCTATTTACTGAAGTTCCTGTAATCTGAACTTCTGCTCTTTATGACGGTTTTCTTTAGCATCATGTTAGTACAGCACACTGAGATTTTTACAACAGCAACAGCGATTCATTGCCTTTGTTAAATGTTATTTGAAAGTCTGCATAGAGTAGATTTATAGAAAATCTACAGGATATTCCATTTTGTTCATATGATTCAACCTCACTGCAGACTGTAAAGTCACAGCTTTCCATTTCTGCTGGAAATATTACAAGCTATTATTTTTTTTTTTATTAGCTATAATGCAAATATGCAGATATGGAAACTGAAGGATACCCAGCTCCTTCCACTTCTCACTTCCAGTCGCCCACTCTCTTTTCTTTTCACACACATGCTTCATTGATCTGAATTCTACATTTATTTTCATCAGAGAACAGATTTAGTTGATCACAGAAAGTTGCTCATTCCAAAATGGAAAGATTTTTGCTTTGTTTGGCAATGGGACAGATTTTTAACAGGTTTGGGCTTTCAGAGTTCACATTTCATAAGCTAACTGTGTGACTTCAGTGAGGCAATATAAGTAGAAAAGGCAACAGAATATGCACAAACAGCTCTCTAAAATAAAGTTATTCTACTACCAATGCTTTATTACCTCAGTATCATGTTAACAAAGTTTCTTAATTCACAGAAATCCTATGTACAAAATAGTTGCTGGTTTTCCTCTTGTCTCATGCACTGGGTTTTTTTAATTTTTTTCTCAGTAAACATCAAAGCAGACAACTGGCAGTGTCTGTCATTGCTGTCTAATCATTAACACAACTTGCAGGGTTTGCAGGGTCTGCAGAAGGCACTAACTTCTTTGTGCCAACTTACCAGACCTCCAAAACACTACTTCTGCATCATGAAACACTGAGCACCAGCCTCAGTTTGTTAAACCCCAACTCTGGGTTGGACTTGCAAGCATCCCACTTGTGGCTGACAAAGAAGGAAATGTTGTGAAGGTTATCTGTGCCTCAAAGGCAACACCAGACCCAAGAACTCACATTTCTGAAGCTGTTGCTTGGGGACTGCTGAACATGTATATTATGACTGTAGGAGTGAAGCTCAGAAGTGAGGCATGCAAGAAGCTGAGTTATCACCAGGGGCTGGGAGGAGAATAACTCAGAAGAAAATATCTTCATTTTTTTCTTTTTCCTTACATAACCAATTCAAATATTCAAAATTCCTCAACTGCTGGGAAATCAAACATAGAGGTAGTCTCTGGTCTGTAAAAAAACATCACCCAAGAGGATGCAGGAGTCTGTGAGGGAACTGGGAGGACCTTGTTAGTGCACCCATAGGGAAATAAACCAGGAAGCCATTCTATTTGTTTCAGAGTAAGCTGCTTGCAAATCTACAGTGGGTGGGGGGTACAGATCTTGTCTCATGAACAGATCCTGCTCTGACAGTGTATGCTTAGAGGCTGTTTTGGAGTGCTATCACAGGTCTCTTCACCTTCCATGAAGAAGGGAAATAAAATGCTTGATTGTGGAAGAGCAGATGGCAGCACATGTGAAACACAACCTTACAGGAATGCTGGCCAGCCAGTAGGAAATGATGCCTGCACCTACTCCCAAAATTTTTAGTCCAGCAGCAATAAAATATGCCACTGTAATCAACCCCTGCTGTTGGAGAAGACACCTCCAACAGTAGATGAGCAGCCTCAGCAATGCAGATTTGTGAAACCCTGGAAAATGCACTTTGATGCCACAGGACTGTTTATAATCTAAGAACTTTACCCTAGTTGAGGATTTTGTAATGTTATAAGGTTGTCCTTCGTTCTCCTATATACCACGTTGAGATTTTTCCACTCACATGGCCTATAACTCACTCCCTACTGCCTCCTGCTATATAGCATATCCCTGCCCCTGTCCCCTCAGCTTTGGGGATCCTGGCCTTGTTTGACTAGGACCTACCCAGACCCTTCCCAAAAACCTTCCCAGGGTGCTCCCAGTCCCAGAACCCGGCCCCCCGATCCTATTTAAGTTGTGTAACAGTTTGAATAAATCTCTTTTTGGCTTGCACCATCTACCACACTCCTCAGAGTGGTCTCCCCTTCTTTCCACCCCCCACATGCCCTCAGGATCTCACCCTGCAGCTACAGCCACTCCAGTAGGTTGAAGCAGCTGTACCCAGAAGTGTAGAGTGTGGCACAAGGTGAGTGGAAGGCCAAAACCTTGATTTTACTATGGGTTTTTAGACCCATAAAAAGACAATAAATAACGTGGTAAGCTTTGCTCTGGACAGGCAGCGCTTGCACAGAATAGGTCAGGAGAACAGTGTTGCAACTCCTGTAATTACTGAAACAAGATCTCCCTGTTTGAGCATCAGACTAAGAGTTAGATGTTTTCTGCCTTACCAGCTATGGGTATCCTGATATCTGACCTGGGGAACTGTGGGCAAAAACAGAGCTAAAATCTTTGGACCATGTAGCTGCTTAGTCAGATTTTCAAGGATCTCTCTGGTGGCACTGCCATGCTGGGCAGTGGCTGGCAGTTCAGAGACCAATAGCTGCACTAAATCCTTGCATTATGACAACAATACTTGCGTCTGAGGTAGAGAGGGGATCCTGTTCCACAGCAGTACAGGAATATCTCTTGTTTATTTAATAAGTGGTCAAGAAAATATTGCTTATCACATTAATGTGGGGTTGGGCAATGCAGCGAAGGCTTGTAGCAGCCTGCTTGGGGCTGGTACAACCCTCACAGCAAGGACTGCTCTGAGCTCACCAGCTCCCTACCCACAGTCAGAAATGACCCCACAGAAGCATGTTGCTCTCAGACGGGGCACATGGAAACAAGCAGCCTGAAGAAGTGCTTCTGTCACCATTTCCAGCACTGCCCTTATGGCTTGCTGCTGAGGGTAAGGGGAGAAACCGGAGTGCTCAGAAGCATTAGGCATCTGACAGTCTAACTGCTGTCACAACCACAGACCAAAGGCAACACTTTGCAACCAGCATCTCTGTAAAACCAATCATGATATTCTTCCTCAGGGCTCATTCAGCTATGTTTCAGGCCAGCCTGGGAACATTCTTGAGGCATAGCCATGAGAAAAGATATGCAGATGCTGAACAAGAATCTCAGAGTTTTTTAAAATCTTCAAAGCTGTTTCCTTTGTAGTATCTGAATTAAACAGCATTTTGCTAAGACAGCTTAACTGGAACATGCCAACAAACACACATGTGCAAGTTACACCTTATTTATATAAATTATATCTTTCTGAATGAGAGTCTGTTAAAGGCGAACAAGTTCTTTGCACCTTTGTATGGCTCAGACAGAAACATTTTCCTTCTTTCGTAAGAATTTATATCTAGTCTTTAATCACAGATTGGTTTGGGACAGAAGGGACCTAAAAGATCATCTAGTTCCAACCCTACTGCCATGGGCACCCTTCTCTAAACCGGGTTGCACAAAGCCCCGTCCAACCTGGCCTTGAACACTTCCAAGATATGACGCATTCACAACTTCTCTGGGCAGCCTGTTCTGGTATCTCGCTACCCACACAGTAAAGATTTTCTTCCTAATATCTGACATACACCTGTCTTTTCCAGTTTGAAACCATTCCCCTGGTCATGTTACTCCATGCCCTTGTCAAGCATCCCTCTCAAGCTCTCTTGTAGACCCTTTAGGTACTTGAAGGTATTCTAAGTACTCCCTGGAGCCTTCTCTTCTCCAGATTGCACAACCCCAAATCTCTCCACCTGTCTCCACAGGAGAGGTGCTCTACTAACATTTCAAGATAGAATCTGCAAGATCATCATCATGTTTAATTAAAGGAGTTAAGACTTTACTAACTATCATCAATGGATTTCTGAAAAGGAAAAAAAAAAAAAAAAAGAAAAAAGAAAAAAACCAAACCTTTTCTTTCCATTAAGTTCATTGCTTCCTTTTTCTCAGAGGCAGAACTGAATATTTACATGCAGATCAAATCACAGTTCACTTGATATCTTGCTATTTTCTCTCCTTCAGATGGACTGTTCACCCATCATTTTATGTCACTTTTACAGCATTTTCTATATTTTTTAAATCTTCATTGTGCTTTGTAAATATTCAGAAGGTGTTTTCTTTGTTTGTTTGTTTCATTTAAGGTTAAATAATTTTTTTTCTCCAAATCAAACATATATAGATTAAAAGCCATACACCAAATCTCTTTTTTCTGCATCTGGAATTCTGTGGTTGGGATCAGCTGCACATAATTTGGTTTTATCAACATTTTTGAAACTGATTTTCAAAATTAATCACCTTGCCAGTCATGAGTACAATTATTCAGTTTACACAGGTAATTTCCATACTTCAGTATGAAGACTCAGGTGTCAATTCTGTTTTGTTCAATAACACAGGTCAAAATCCCATTGACTTTCATGGCAGAAGCAGACTAAGAACGTGTGGCCACTCAATTCTTGTAACTGGATAAAGCTAAAATTTTAAAAGTGAGGCTTCCGTCATCTGATCTGACCTTACTGTGTACATGCAAATTATAGATATTCAGGGTTTCCTTTGAGTTTTGCAAAACAGCACTGTCCTCTCAAATGTCTTTACCACTACTTGCAAAATGCATAAGCCAGAGTCCTGTTGTGTTGGGCACAACATGTGTTGATGTCAATCACAACATAAAATAATTTAAAGTCTAGGTTATTTTTTTATCATTTATGTTGGGGGTGTTTTTCCCCAACTATATTCCATCTTATTTATAGCTGAATTTAAGTCTTCATGTTCAGCCTACAGATGAGCATAGCTCAATTTATTATACCAGCTATTTAATCATACTACTTTATCTGAAATATATCCTAGATTGACTTCATACATCCGATAGCTGGGTATGAAAAATCAAGAGATTTAGGCCTATTTGTTCTTTTCTTTGAAAGGAGCAACAGAGTGAACTTGAAAAGAGGACATCTAAGTTGAAATCTCAACTTTGCCAGAAATTCCTTGTGTTCTCTTGGGAATTAATTTCTTTTCTCACCGACTCTGCTTCCTATCTTTAAAAGCTTTTTCTCTCCTTTTTCTCTCCTTTCTATTTAGATCCTTAACATTTCCTTGGCCTCTTGCTGTTTCTAGTGATCTTAATACTTCCAGATGCCAAGATGAGACAAGTAATAACCATAGTTTCCATATGATTTCTGCTGTGGCAGCATGAGATGGACTCGGTTTGATGGGTTTATCCCAAGGTCACATAGGGCTTTTTGGTAATGAGGTGCTTTGGGATAAAATATATAAAAAACCCAGTGCTGCTTTATGAACATTTGTCAAGTCATCAGTGAAGTACTATGAAATTTGTATACTGTAGTTTCTCCTTCTATACAGGAAAAAATTAAGAAAAGAAAAAAAGGAAGAAAAAAAGTCTTTATGTTCTAGGACTATCAGTAGTCATCCTCTTATTTTCATGAGGCTCTCTGCTAATGGGTATAAGGTCCATAGAAAAAGCCCATCAAGGAGAGAGCCTAACTTTCCCTATCTCATGAATCTCTGACTTCAGTTTTAAGATCATGGCCCCTTCCTCTGTGATCCTTAAATCTGACACTAGCTGCAGTAAGGCTTCTCAGAGCTCTTTTATGACTGAAAAATAAAAACCAGAAAAATTTGAATTGGAAAGTAAGGAAATACTCCCAAGATATCAGGAAGCACTAAAGGAAAAGAAGTGGGAGACAGATTTGCATTAATATGTGTGAGTTCATAAAGAGGTTTTCTTTTCAAATTCTTCTCCAGAATGTTAGTCTGTATAATGAATTGGACTAACAGGTATGCCGTAAATGTAACAACTACTGTGAAGTGTGATAAAAATGATGGGTTAACAATGTAGATGAAAAAATAGTGACAAGACAAAATAACAGTGATTTGATCTTTCATGTGAATATTCAGTTCAGTCTGTGATGAGAAGTAACATTAATGATGAGAGGATATAACTATCAAAAATCCTGGGAAAGAAACTTAATGGGAAGGAAAATATTATTCAGACCCCATTGCTTGTAATAAGTAAATTATTACCAACTTTGATAAAATTGGACAATTAATATGTAGAAGTGCCATAAAAGCATGTAGACTCTCTAGCATGCAACATGAGCTGTTGCTTAATAATAGAGGACTTGGTTTAGTCTAAAACTTTCATAAACAACATCTTTTTATATTGTCCTTTACGTTCAGAAAATTATCCCATTTTTCTTGAGATCTTTTCTTAGAGTGTTAATAACAGAGTAGAGAGTTTTTGAAAAGGCTTTTCAGAGATAATCTTCTCAATTTTTAAGGAGTGACTGCACTTCTTATTTGATAGCAGCAATTTTACTTTTAACTGCATGAAAGTTGCCCTTGACTATAATGAGGTATATTAAGGATGTAAATATTACATAGGCACATATCTATAAGTGAGTCTGTGGAGCACATGAAGGGTATGTGCAGGTTATTCAGGACTGCCTCTGCTGTTAGGCAGATATATATTGAACTGGTAGCTGATACACTGTCAGACATCTTTGAAATTGTACATGATATACAGGTAATGCATTTTATAACAAGGCTGGCAGAGACAGCCTTTAAAATCCAACCCCACTAATTCAAGCCATGCCCTGGACTCTGAAGACAGTCCTCATTTCTGATCATCCCAGCTGCAAAGAATTAGGGATGCATTAGGCCAGAAAGTAAAAAGCACCCAGCTGTGAGCCTTTGTGTGCCACTGCTTTATGCACATATTGTAAGGAGACTTCAGAAACTGTCTCAGGGTACTTGCCTTAGGTAAGACTGTGTTTTAATATGGTAATGGTAAACATGTTCTTACATGTTATGGGAGGGCTATTTACAACAGAAGAACACCTGGTGCAAAAATCTTTTCCAGAATAAATCTGTGCAAGAGAGAATGTTTTCCTGCCTGCAGGTTTGAATATATGGAAAATTCATGGTGCGCAAATGGGCTCATCAAGAAACAGGAGTGCCCAAGCAAACTCACACCTTTCACTTCCTTCACAGAACTAGCCCCAACAACAAATACATGTTTTTGTCACATGATCTGGCAGGTAGATAGAGTGCTTGGAATTAGCCATAAATGCAGTATGGAGAATTCCAGTGACCCTTGATACACAGAGTCACCTAAAATGTCTCAAACAGATTGAATTGCAGTGAGATCTGATATTAACCAACTATTGAGGAAGAAGATCTTCTTCATCTAGGAAATCCTGCCAGAAATGCAGTCAGCAGAAATTATATGGTCATCAAGAAGAAGCCAGCACAGAAGTTACATCCTTCTGTTCCCAAAGGCTGCAGTCTGATTCTGTGTGACTTGATTTTCCTGCTTGAACGAAACCCAGCTAATAAAGCTCTATATAATGTATTCAGACTCCTGTGGTAACAGTGGATCTTTCTTTTTTTTTGCATGACATTTTTTCAAAGTCAGCTTTATGTGTATGATTCCTGCCTGCCAAATATCTGCTCCATTTGAAATCTATATCTAGCCTGAAACATTTTGTTTTGCCCTCTGGTTGACCGTCTGCACCAGTGAAAGACATCCTTGTGAAGAAGTGCCCCTTTGCTCTTGTGGTTACCAATACTGTTCCACAGTTTCCAAGGGTGATGCTATTATATTGCTCCAGCCACTCTATGCACCCTATTGAGTAATTTATTGGCCAAGATCCTAACAGCGGAAAGGCCTGTCTAGAATCCTGCTGAATTTTAAAAGGTAGGAATATGGCACTTCATAACAAGCAGCCATTAATGACAACCAACAATATAATTCTTATAGAATTATGTCTTGCATATGCATGAAATTCCCAAACATAATAAAAAGTGAACCAAAGAAGTTAACCTCTTGTGTGCTGTGCTTCCTGGTACATAATTACAGAATAGTGGAAAGAGCATGACCCTGTAGCTCTCCAACATTATAATTAGCATTCCCCATACTGAAGGCTATTGTCTGGAGGACAGTTTTGTCTCTCCTCTATTCTGACTTGTGCAAAATTATACCCTTAAATGTGAGTTCATGGCCCTTTCTCAAAGCCAGCCTTTTGTTTTCAGTGTAGCCCCAAAATCAATGGACTGGCAGGATGTGCAGCATACACCCACAGGGTCAGTTTGATGCTCATTCACTAGATACATACGGTGCATTGTAAGGATCTATATGAGATAACAATGATTTTCCACTTTTCAAATGTAGCCACATGAGATTACAGTATTCGGCAGAAAAATGCTGCCAACTCTTTATGTCATCCTATTAATGGTGAGTAGCAGAGACGGTACGTTTTGCTTGGATTACAGAGCAGAAACCTGTTCAAAAATCTACCTGTTTCTCTTCTCATGTACAAATGAAACTATGCATTGTAGCTCATTAAAACAAACTAAGGCACCTCATTAGCACTCACCAAGAAGTAGTTTGAATGTCAGAATTGTAACTCTGTATAATTCTGACATGAAAAGTTTTACCAAAGAAGTGCTCAATTTAATTAAGGAGATACTGACAGGTTTTAGCTAAAGATTAACAATCAGAAGTTCAGAGTTTCACCTAGAGTGAGGTCTGGTGAAAAATCATGGTCCTTGCCTCAATCTGTTTTTCAGTTGAAAATTTCTGGCTTTGCTAATGAAGAGGTTTGACTTTTTAAAATTGTTTTTACCATTATCTTCTTCTCTCCAAGAAGAATGAATGGACCTCCACAGGTACAAATGTAACTGTGGGGCAAGTTTCCCTAATTTTGGCACCAAAATAAATAGTCTTATTTTCAAAAGCAAAGTTCATGCAAAGCTCCAAGTGAGCTCAAGCAGAGGAAGTCAGCTAGAAAATACTTCAGATAGATGCACTGTTTATAAAGCTGTTTTCTCATGGGACCCTGACTGGTGCATTGGTGATCAACACTGTTACAAATTAGGCATTTATTTAAGAATCTAATAGGGATTTAGTAGCAAAGGACTCTGGTTGCTGAAAAATCTTGAATTAGAGGTTCACAGAAATACTCTATGCAGAAAAAAAAGTAATTTTTTCTTATTATTTTTATTTTTCCTATGTTGCTGGTGTAAGAAAACATAAAAAATACAATGTTCTTAGATCTCTTTTACTCTGTTTATTTTCAGATTCCAAAATAAGTAGGAATACTGTAGTTCAGACCTCTAAAAGAACTCTCTAAAACAGACACAACTGCTGCTGCCTGCCCTGAAACACTGGTGTTACATGTGTTACTACATGATTTTATATTAAATTTGCCTCATCCACCTAGAATGGGAAAAAAACCCAAGCATTTTCCAGTATGAGTATTGTCAATACCCATCAGTTTAGTTTGTCTTGAACGGACTTTTTGTCTTAGAAGACCAAAGAGTAGGCAGCACTGAAAACTGAAGTCTACCACCTATTGTAGCAGGGAATTACTGACAACTTACAAAACAGAACCACGGAATCACAGAAGACTTATTGTGGTGGAACAGACCTTTAAGCTCATCTTGTTCCAACCCTGCTACCCCGAGCAGAGACACCTTCCACTAGCCCAGGTTGCTCAAAGCCCCATCCAACCTGACTTTGAACACCTCCAGGGTTGGAGCATCCAGAGCTTCTCTGGGCAACTGTGCCAGGACCCCACTACCCACACAATCAATAATTTCTTCCCAATATCCAATTTAAACTGAGCCCCTGTCAGTTTGAAGGCATTCCTCCCTGTCATTTCACTCCATGCCCTTCTAAAAAGTCCCTCTTCAGCTCTCTTATTGATTTTTTTTTGGAACTGGAAGATGAACCAAGGCCTTGCCAAAGCCTTCTCTTCTCCAGTCTGAACAATTCACACTGTCTCTGCCTTTCGTCATAGCAATGGTGCTCCAGTTCTCTGAGCATCTTCATGGCCTCCTCTGGACTCCCTCCAGCAGTTGCACCTTTAGGTTCCTTAGATGAACATGATCATGCTACAAAGGATGCTGAGATTTTGCACACTGTGTTGACATTATCCAGAGTCAGAACTTTGGACCATGCCAAAACCATGTGATGAGCCTTTGTAATACTCGTATAATATGCACTGAGCTGAAATCAGCTTCACTTTTACCTGGGATATCCAAGCAGATGTAGGCAGTGTGTTAAAGGCAGTAAGACAGAATGTGATCACTGAAGTATTTCTTTTATATGGTGCCTTTTGACTCATTTTCCACCTTACTTATAGCTGCAGCTGAGTGAAAAGTTTGCAATAAATAATTAATACAACAAATTCAGTATTTTTTCCTACTCTGCAAGAAAATAATGATTTTTTCAAGAAAATTCTATTCAAATTTATCAAATGCATGCTGCACAGTTGTTTGGTTACTTCACAGCTAAGCACAAATAGCTCCACAGGCATATTAGATGATTGACTCCTGAAAGGTTACATATACTGTTTAATTGTAGTTAATTAACTAGGAGTTTTAGCCTTATTTTCCGTGTGAAGGATCAGGAACAAGCTGTACAACTTTCCACCATTTTCTGCTTTATTTCTGAGACTAATGCATTACTAATTTATCTAACTCCATGAGGTAAAATGAAATTATTTTTCCTACTTCGTGTTTTAGTTTTTGCTCTGAAGAGTGAACCATTCAATGAGCTGTAAAATTTTCTTGTTGAAATAAGTAATTTATTTTTATTGTTCTTATAAAAGCTAATAGCTTTTTTGTTGTTGTTTTTCATAACACATGGCTCACACCACACTGACATACAGCCCTTGCGGCTGACACTACACTAGAACTTTTATTATAAATTTATGTTAAAAGAATTACCTGCTCAGCTAATTGAAACAATGATTTCCAATAAATTGACCTCCATAAAAATACTTTCCTTTTTATTTGGAATTGGAGATTTTTCTGAATTATTTCTTTATATTCTATCAGTTGTATTTTTCTATATTTAGACAGTTAGATGCATCTGTTAATGACAAGAAAGCTAGTAATGTGAGTTTTCATAATTCTATAATGAATATATAAATAGCCTTAGTTCATGAGAATTTTCAGTTATTGTATAAAAGGGCTTTAAAGTCATATAGCTAACCCCTCCCAGATTTACTTCTTTTATGCAGAAAAAAAAACCCCTGATATTAAGTTTGTTTCCATTATTCAGTGCCAACTGAAAAAAAAAAAAAANGACCTGGTCTTTAGCAATTGAAGTTCCCAGTTCAGTGCAGAAGTTAAATGTTCTTGCTCTTCCACTCTGCAGTGCAGAGAATGTGGTGGGAACAGAATAGCAAGGCAACTCAGCTGGAAAATATCTCAGATAGATGAAATATTTGTTGAGCAGTTTTCTCATGTGAATATGCCTCTAATTGGTATATGCCAGTCACTAGAGCATGGCATTTGCTTTATCTTCTGTCCCAAAGATGTATTTTCAAGGAAAAACTGCTGTGTAAGGCATCATAAATGTGGCAGCAACAAAGCAACACAAATTTAAAAAGAACTCTCTCTTTCATAAGGCTAACAGACATAAAGTCAAGTTCTAATATTCTCAGAGGTCCTTTTTACAGATAACAATTTTATAACAAAGGAACATTAAGGCAGGTTCCCTTTCTTCTTCTCAGTTAGACTCGTATTCATTATTGCCAACAAGACATAATTTTGCGTTTTTTAAAGATGCAGACATCAAATATGATAGTGTTGAATTTAAAATGAATAACAACAACTAATATTAAAAAACATGTTTTTCCCAGATGTGTTGATGTCTCAATAGAATCTTTATGCAGAAAAGGAAATAAGGCATATATAAGTGTTTGTCAGCTCTGCAGCTTACAAAACTAATGCTGTGGATAAAGACAGCAAAATATCCACTGGGTGTTATCTGATCAAAAACATTCTACATGTACAAATCAAAGCTGAGGGGAAGAAGAGCCATATAAAGATGAGAAAGCAGCCACATTAGGAAAGTGTCTTCTATTTAAACAGTTAGAGTTTAAAAAAGGCAAAATGAGAGCTAAGCAAATATTCCCTCAGGGTTCATGTTCTCACAAGTGGGTCTCTGAACTGGGTAAAGACAAGTAATGATTCTGTTTTCCAGCATGATGTGGACACTAACCCCTATGCACAGCATATTTGAAGGTGTGTGTGGACAAAAGAGACAATCAAGCCCAAAACGATACAAAGGCAGCAACTGGATTCAATTAATATTAAAATTAATTTTACAAAATTAATTAATATCAACATTATGAGAAGAAAGCATTATGATACACTAATGCATAATACCTGCACCATTCTAATTTACTGCTAACTCATAATGCATAAAACCAGCATCTGTGTATTACCCTATCCTGAATGAGGCAGTAACACAATGCAAGAGAAAGGTTGTCTCCTACATGCTGACAAAATTCCCATGGAAAAGTTTCCCAGTTGCTGGCACTTTCCTCTCTGAGACAACCATTCTGGAGGGTTTTTCAGTTCTTATTTGTAACCTATTTTTGTCTCTGACCATAAAGGTTCAATAAATAGTTCTGTCAGTACTGAAACTGAAGAGACTGGCTCATTCTTGTATCCCCTTTGGCTTGTTTTCATTCCTAAGGTGCCAGTTCCTCACGAAAATTTTCCTGGGAGACAAACACATGTATTAGCACTCTCCTACCTATGTTCTTGGGGTTCCCAAGGGCATCACCACCAACCTGACAGCATAGGTATATGATTTATTATCTATTTCCACAAAATATGAAGATATCTGATGAGTTGGTTTCTTTGGTTGGTTGGTTGGTTGGTTGGTTGGTTGGTTGGTTGGTTGGTTGGTTGGTTTTTTTGCAGGTTCATTTTTTGGGCTTTACATTTTAAGGTTTTACATCTAGCCATTTGCTTCTGAACACTTTGTAAACAGAAACTGCTTTAAGTTTATAATAAAACAGAACTGCTGCTATCACATGATTTTTTGAGTTCAATGTTCTTAAAATAAAAATAACTAAAATCTGGAAAAGTTTTTATTAAAAATACAAAGCAGCATTAGTGCTGACAACACCAGGACAATTTCCATATTTATTTACCTCAGTGATCTTCTAGGAGCTGTTTCTAACTAAAAAAATAAATTCACTTGCTGGGAAGTTGAAGAGGGAAAATTAATAAATGTGGGAGTGGAAATCAGTCTTGCATAATCCTTGTTTAATCCTACATATTTCATTTGCGCAATATCCTTTTCCTATATGCTTTAAAAGAATAATAACTAGTAATCTCTTGATGCACTTAGAGGAGCAGAAATGTTACCAATACAACTGAATCAAGTACTCTGGGAATCGGCAACCATACTGAATGTATCTATGATCTTAAATGCAACAGTAATTACCTACTTACTTGGAAAAATATGAATCATAGAACCATAGACTCATTCATTAAAATCAAGGCCAACCCTTAAGCCAGATTGCCAAGCCCATCACTAAACCATGTTCCTAAGCACCACATCTACACACCTTTTCTTTATCTTCCACCCCCCCAGCAGATCAACACTCCCACACAACTTGGTGTCATCTGTAAAGTTACTGAGGGAGACACGCAACCCCTTCATCCTAATCATCAATAAGGATATTAAACACAACTGACCACAACAAAGAGCCCTGGGGAACTCCCCTAGTGACCAGCCAACTGTGCCAGTCTATTCACCACCACTCTTTCACCCAGTGAAGACTGTAGCCATTCAACACATGAGGAGCCAGTTTCTTCTGGACCATACTGTGGGAAACAGTGACAAAGGCTTTATGAGAGGATTATTATTTAGTGGTGTGTGTTTTGGAGGTATAGTATAACATTCAAATTCAGAACATAAATATTTATTCCAAAAATGTATGGAAGAATCCAGGCAATGGTCAACATCCTGCATTGAAAACTGTAGAGAATGTGATGGTTTGAATGTTCACTATGTAAGCCAACACGCATCCAAAAAGAAGCTCTCAATTTGTAGTCTTCTTCTGACAATGTAAACACCATTTTGAAGCACAGCAACTTGTGTTGTCAGTGTATCTGTAAATGAAGAGAAAGATAAAACTAAATATTCTGGAATAGCGTGGACATCTTCACAGAGATGTTACCAGCAGAGGACCAGGATTCTACAAGTGACCAGCAAGCCTCTGGGATTCTCTTTTGCATCTATCTCTGTAAACAGGCACCAGATGACAAACAGACTCAACCAAATCACAATTAGCAGTTATATATCCCAAACCTCATAGGTGTCTTCTAAGATATTACCTTAATGCTACATCTCCTCCAGCTCCTGTGCTCAGGACCTCTAGTCTGGGAGAGAGAATATGAATGTGGAGTTACTCTGAAATCATCTGGTGGGTTTTTTCTTTTCTTCTTTTTATTTTTTTTAAGAAAAACATAACTTTGCATAATTTACACAGCTCAGAATGTGTTTGCTTTGCATATCAAAGGCAACAGGGCAGCATAACTGCAGTTGGTTATACTTACAGTAAATTATATTATATTTTATTAGTATAATATACTTACAGTCCATCACAGCGGTTATGATTTACTCTCCTCATAGCAAACAGGAAAGGGCAAGACATCATAAGAGGAAAAAGAGAGGAAAATTAAATGGTTATTGCAGGCGTCAACCTTCAGTCTGTGACAGGGTGAGGGAAGAAGTTCGGGACTTTTATATTTCATCACAAATCATTCTGCTTTGCCTGAACCCTATGACACTGCAGGTCACCAACCTGTAATCCTTTACCACAGATCCTCAGGAGCCCGGGGCCTGGTATCTTCTTCAAAAGTTCAAGTCATGACAGTTCCTCCTTTATCTTGTTCCCCATTTGAAACCAGGAGAAGTTTTTGCCTCCAACAACAATTGAAAGACTGTGTTTTCTAAATTCAACTCTTACTTGCCTTTATTCTCTAAAACAATGTAAAAGGGAGGTACTTTGACATCTAAAAACAAATCACAGAGGACTATATAATCTTAAGATACCATTCTTTGGCAGATAACTCATTTATTGCAGGTGGTGTGGGCAGCTAAGGTTCCCTGAGCCTCTGCAGTGTAAGACCTTGTTTTCAACTGTTTATGAGTCTGCCAAATACATTTGTGTTCATCTTTCTCTGTGAAGCAAGTTCCATTTTATTTTTCTTGCAAGTGATGTGAGCTGAGTTGTCTGTTTGCATCTGGAAATCTTAATCTGTTCAGTCACCTTTCATAAAAGAACAAAGAAAACTGAGTTTTAACAAATGAGAAATATGAAGGAAGTATTATAACTGGCATCCCTTGGCTCACGGAAGAATCTATTACCTCCTCCTGCAGGTCCTCCCACAGCTGTGACCCCTGCCAACTCTTGTCAAACTTGGCTTGTAGTCAGTGCTGTGATACTCAATAGCTTTGAATCAGTGCTGATGACTGAGATAAGGCAAACTACACAAAATTCTGGGTATTAAAGATAGAAATTCTTTTGCTATCTACTTGCCAAATATTGCTGATGCACCTGTTTTATGTTCAGAGTGGGAAGACGGTCAAAAAGGAAGTGGCTAGCTTTAAAAGAGAAGCAGTGCTTTCAATATCTGAAAATAGCCCAGATACAGAACTGGGTAATAAGAATACGTTACTGAGTAAATGTGTGTTTGAAACATGCTTGGGCATTTTTTCATTGTCACACACAAATGGTATATGCAATGTTTTCAAAGAATAAATTAATTTTCACTACTCTGGAGTACTTATCTACATCTCCCACTGGCAGTCTTAAGGTGCAGCTTGGTGACAGTGGACAAAGGTTTACAAGAAAGCCTGTAGAGAAATCCATTACATGAATTGCCCTTCCCCCCTGATTTTCACTGCAGTTCTCACACAGATATAATGGAGAACACTCAAGATGCTAGTATACACAAGCTAAAATCCTCTGGCACGCAGATTTTCTAAATGTGAAGGCAATTTTTCTAGGCAACACATTAATTTCCTCAGTACTCAACAGGAGCACTGACTGCAACTGCACTGCAGGCAGGGAAATTATAACAGGTCAGAAACTTGTAGGAGCGTTAGAGAGTAGAGGAAAATGTTGGTCACTGGTAAAAGAAACCTCCATTAGAACATGAAAGTGTGCAATATCCTGGGATGTTAGGGATGAGGAAAAAAGCATTCAGCGTGTGACATATCTTCTCTTCTTTGCTGGCCGAATCCAGTTAGATGGTACACAAAAGTGTCTTATAATGAAGTGAACAAAGATTTTCCACACCTACTAGGGTGGTAACCCTGGAGCTATGAAAGAAAAAAAAGAATCTCTTAGAAACCACAGAACACTTGTTAGTACTTAAAAAGAATTGTACAAGCCAGGAGAAAAGGTTTTTATGTTGGCTAGTTGAAAGAGAAATGAGAACTTACTAAGAAGTGTGGTGATTTTTTTAACATTTTTTTTTTTCTTTTCAGTTTGACCATGAGTCCCTCTGAGCAAAGCAGAATCTTTACAACCTGTGAGTTTGGTTATTGGGATAAAAAAGAGCATGAAATGTGTGGCACTTGCACTAGAAAAGGAATCTCGATTCATTCCCACACACATCTAAAATATCTATACTCCACAACAGTATATAATGGAATCACAGCATTTATCTGTAGGTAAATACAGGGCTATAAAGTAAATATGGTGATTCCTTTGCCTTAGAAAGCAAAAGCAGTTGTAAAGACTGATTACTCTGGCTGGTGGATGGCTTGCTGCTGAGGTTTCAAGTCCGCTAAGCAGACAAGTTCCTGAGCCTCCCCACAGCACATGGGAACAGTGCGAGGGAGGGATTGAGGAGAAAGGACGAATCCCCAGGGACAGCCCTAGAATCATTAGAGCTGTTGATCAAGCATACCATTCACAGGGCAATGTCAGTGCTGTGGGACCAGGGGAAGGAAAGGGATGCTGGTGGTGCTGTTGTTCTTCACTGCAGCTATTGAGGTCTGTTGAGAAGTGAGTCCAGAGAAGATTAACATAGCAAAAAATTTGCATCTCTTGTAAAACCCTGTTTTTCCCTCTGAGTTAAAATTCTACCCAATATGATATGTTAATATTCATAGCACATAAGGAATTTAAAAGCAAGAATCTGCTTTCCAAAACACACATGGCATCTGGATATGCTGCATATAGAAAATCAAATAAATAGCTTTGGGGAAAAATTATTCCATTTAGAATAGAGATATGTCTAATGTTTAGAGCACCAGGTTTTGTTCAGGGCCAACTCAACTCCAGAGTCTGCCATCTGAGGATTCCTCTCCTGTTCAGGACTAAGGGCCAAACTTGGAATAATTTCCCTTTGAGGATGTGGATATTTAAATGCTATTCCCTGCCTATATGCTTAATTTCCTAAAGGTATGCAAATGCATTGCAACACTGATAGGGCCAGAAGGCATTTGTCATCATGCCTTTGGGATGTGCCTGGCAGTCTGTAGAGAAGGTACCTCCTTTCATTTTCAACTGACAACTCCCAACACCTACTGCAAGGATGAATTTTCACTTTGAAAGATCTCCTGTGTGCTTGACCCAGCTCCGTAGTTTGTTCTTCAGTTGAGGGTGTTTTGCTAAAAACCGTAAGCAGTTGTCAGAGATGAAGAGAGCAAGGATTGTCAAGAAATTCTTCCACCTGCATCCTCCCATACCATCCCTTCTTGATGCTGAGTGGTGTCCCCAGCTTTTTTTTCTAACATGCCCAAAAGGCAAGATAATTAATAGAGAGTTTTTTAGTGATGTGTGGATTCTTCAGTTTTGGGGTAGTTTTTAGCCTTTTGTGGTACATGCTAAGGTGTGAGACAATGCAAGCTGGGCATTTGGGGATGGTAGTGATCCACAGGCAACATTTACATCTGGAACCACTAGGAAATCACACAGAGAGGGAGATCGCCAATCCCTATGGATCAGACCCTTGATATCAACAAGGCAAGACTAACCCACATTATCTAAGAATCCTAATCCAAATTCCCCAGATATCCAATGACACTGAGAATCTGAGGTCTGGAACATTCAGGGTTTGACTCAAATTAACCTCTTCCCTGTAGTTTTCTAACTTTAAGACGTGCAGTTCATCTGCAGTACTACCTCCGTCACTCACACTTCTCTCTAAGACAATTGTTTGGAAAAGAAACTGCTATCGTTATAGAAATCTGAAACATTAGAAAGGTGTTCAGAGAACTCATCACTGTAGTTAAAATAGAATTGAAGTAAAACCAAGTATTTTCTCACTTATCAAGCACACTGATAACAAATCCCTTGCAAGAGTTTTTAACGTAAAAGGCTACAAGAGCCTAAAAGCGTTGCAGCCACTTTTAAGAAGCACAGTCTCCTCTGAACTTTGAGAGACTATTGGGTGCTGTATACTTTACTGAAAAACATGACTAGCGTAGCATATTATCTGGATTAGCTGCCTTTCTTTACAAAGGCATTGTAGCACAGGTGGATCACACCAGCTATTTACTCTGCCAGGATTTTGTGTGCCAGTGGGCTGAATTATTACTATCTGAAATCTGAGTTTGCACAAGTTCTTTCAGAGAAATAAATAGCAGGGGTGGTGAGAATGGTGCAGGGAAAATGAGGGACAAGATTAAGTCCATGAAACATGCTGGGAGGCACTTGAAGATTCTTGTGTTTTGATGTGGTAAACAATCCCAGCTATTATTCGGCAGGGTAATCTTTAATAACTATGATAGCTAGTTAACAGCTACACTGAACACAGTGAAAGGAAATGTGGAGGGGGAAAAGCTAACTGTCTGCCTCAGATTATTTATACTTGGAAGCTATGTTATTTATTTATTTTTTTTTTTACATCTATGTGTAAAATTTTTTCACATGGAGCAGCTTTAATCCTCCTTTGATCAGTGAACTGTGGTTAGCATCAAGGTATTACTCCAGAAAACTCCCTTGACACTACTTGTTATTTCAGCAGGCAAGATTTCTTTTACAATTACACTGTAATGATGGAGTTAGCAGGGTCAGGGGAGGTAGCATGAGAGATGAGAAACAAGCATATGTGACAACCTCCAGGAAACAATTTACATGCGTGAAGCAAAATGTTTCCAAAACTAAGAGCCATGCGAGTTTGACAAGCAAGTATGTAAGCGCAGTTGTTCTGAAAGCTGGGCTGCCTTCAACAGATGGGCACCCACCGAACCGGGATAGGGGTTTTTTTGCTGCTAAAGGTCATAAGTTAGCTACTGTGGACACTCATGGAGAGGAAAATATGGGACACTACGTTTCAGGTTTGGATCATGCTGAATCCCAAATTTTGTTCAGTTTCCATGAAGGGAGGAGTTTACAGCCATAGAAGGCACTGGTCTTCAGTGATGGTGGTGCACGTAGCTGCCTATGACCTTGGCATGATCACAGCCTCCTCGCAGCATTGTAATGCCATGGCCACTTTTCCTGAGCAGGAGTTGTGCTTATAGATAATTGAATGTTTAGAATGAAAAATCTGTTTTCAAACAGTCTAAACTCATACATTATTGTAATGTACAAGAGCAGCGAGAATAGGTGTTCACCTGCCAGCCTGCATTAAAGATGAGAGCCTATCTCCACTCTTCCACGCACTGACTTTAAAAAAATATTACATGGGTGAAAAAAAACAACAAAAAACACAACATCTTTGCTACAGAGACATTTTTAACAAGTATTCCAGAAAGAGCACCAGCTATCAAAAAGGCTGCCAGGACCAGAAGGAGCCATCAATCGAACAAGTTTACATTTCAAAGTTTTTTGAGAACAGTGAAAATGTCTTTACCGTCCTTGATGGGAAAACTGCAGTGCTATAGGAAAGTAGCTATTTGCTGCTTCATACTGAAATGCATTTCTCTGAAGCAGCCCTTTGACCCTGGGACTGGCGATAGAATGTTAGAGAGATACATGTATGTGTATATATGTATATGTATATGTATATGTGTATGTATATGTATATATATATACATATATAAAGTAGCTCTCCTGAGAGTTCTGCTCAGAGCTGTTTTAAGATTGTGAAGTCAGTCTGCTCTCTTTTCACTTTGTATATGCCATTGTTCACCTCCAGAGCTTCTCTTTGATATTAGATATGAACTGGTTAATTTTTTAAAACCCTTTCCTGATAGTATTTAAGAGACAGCAGAACACATCTGTCTAATTTTGACATTTATCAGATAATTCAGTCAAGTTCCCTCATGTAACACAGCTTCATTCCCTGTAAAAGAACCTGCTGCAAACAAAAGGCCATAGTATAGCCATAGTATATTGTATGGCATCACTGCTCCCAGATGTTTCAAAATTAAGCTGCTAAACCTCCCTGGCCCTAGAAAGGGAAAAAAAAAAACTGGAAGGAAAAAGAAAGGAAAAAAAAAA
>VXBX01002543.1:47204-59525 GCA_013400415.1 Scytalopus superciliaris
TGGGTAGAGCTCTTCCCAAATCTTCATTCGCGAAGCCTGGCCATGATGATGATGTTCAAAAATATTGAACAGGGCTTCTATAAAGCTCTTTCATTTTGTGGCAACTTCTTTTCCTCTGTCTTACAGTAGTCTTTTCAGCTTTGTTTTGCTTAGGCCATCATTGCCTTTGTTTTCATCATGCCTCTTGATTACATTAATTATTTTCTGTTGTTCTTTACCTGTATTTTCCTGTTAAGACACTCCTCTGTGGTTTGCAGTATGACAGAATTTTCAGAACATCTGCATATTTGGTTTGCTATTGTTTTGTTTAATAAATATGAACTCCTAGACAATTTGCAATAATGCATTTTCCAGCCTGTAAAGCATATACATTGCAAGAAGTCATGTGAGAAAGAAGACTATATTTACAACAACTCTAATAACAAACTTGGTACAGAATTCACTCCAGAGCCAGTCTAAACCTGACAGCACTTCTTAACTGAAGCACAAAAGATAATCAGCCTGAAGTACACTGCATTAAGAAATGTTTGGGAGTTTAACTATTTTTGTAGTCCTGTTACCAGTAGCTGAAATACTGGTGAAAATAGTGAAATGTGTTATTGATTATGGTTGAAATAAGTTTCATAAGGTAAATATAAGGAAGGAACTGTAGCTTCAGTTCAGTACAGTTAGTCATGACTATTGTTTTTGAATTAATAAATACTGATAAATCTGATAGCTAAAGATGCCAAGAGAGACTAAACTACCATCTTATTAGGCTTGATCTAGATATCATTTTCGTAAAGACTCAAAGGCATGAGCCCACAAGAGATAAGTCAGAAGGTGAGTTTGGGTGTGAACTGTAAACACATCAGCTGTTTCACAGATGTTTCCCATATACATAGGCTCATGCTCCTCATCTCTGCAGATGCAGAAACGTTTAATGCCTTCACAGAGGGATTCACCATGGCAAACCATCTTTGCTTTTGGACCTGAGGAAGGATTTTCAAACTGCTGTCACCAGGCTTATGGCAGCAAATTTGCCAGCAGATGTTTTTTTCACAGTAGTGACCAGTCTTTCTGGTCAAGTAGATGATGTACTTTCTTCCACAAGACAAAGGATCATCAGTGCTGCCTTTGTTAATGTAAATAGCCTAGGGCTCCTTGCTGGGGGCTGCATGGCCTCAGAAGGTATCCAGGATAGAGATCTCCTGGAGGTGTTGAGCTCAAAATTTGAGAATCTATGCTCTTTCCATACCAGGATGCATGAGGGCCTGGTCCTTGAAGAGCAGAAGCGGACAGGCTTGACCTTCAGTCACAGATGAGAGACAACCCAGTCAGACCCAAAGACTGGGTGAGGTCTTAGGGGGCAATTTTCATATTTCTAAAGGAATTCTAGTGACATGGATAATTTTTGTCTGCTTTCTCATTCAAGTCTTTTTGTTTGTCATCTTCAAGTCTGCACAAAGACAGTAGGAAGACTGTATTTCATGCTCTGACACCAGCTACCCCCTTAAGACAGTACTTGAGAAACAAACAGAGAAGGTGACAAAGATAAAGGTTACACCAAGTTGGTCTTTTAACTTCTTATGGAGGTAAGATCAATGATTGTCAAATTTTCTCAAAAAAATCTCTACTGAGGAGTTCACCAAGCCCAGTTAAGGCATTTAGGCATCATAAATGGCATGTAGACAGTCTATTAATCTCCTTTTCTTTCTTTTCTTTTCCTTTTTTTCTTCATTCATTGTAACTGAGGTGCTTCACTTCAGGGAAAGGAACAGACAGCAGAGACACAAAGCTTCCTAGGTCTCTTCTCTGTTACGTAGTGGAGTTCTTAATTGTTTGGAGAGGCACAATAATCTAAAGGGAGTTGATCATGTAAATACAATGAACATCTCTTAAAATCTTCTAAAATTATAACATATTAGCAACACAATAAAATGGGGAGAAAAATAGTGATTGTTTGAGTATGCATGGTCTTTCCTATTTGCAAAACATATGTTTCTCAAAAGATGGAACAGGATCTTGATATAAGCCTAAATCCAGGTTACAAAACTGGACTTCTGGTTGTCTCAAGAGATATAACCAAGTGACATTTGTCCTCTAACCTTACCTCAGCCTTCACAGAGTTGCCTGTTCCCCTTGAGCCAGACAGATCTAAGCTGTCAATTAATAGATAATGTAAGTTTACTTAGATGTCATGTAATGCTGTTATCCGTGTGTAAATAGGTCAAATGTCCTAGTTTGCTCTAAAGTCTATGGCACTTAGTAAAAAATCTTCTCCCATGGGAAGCCTAGGCTTGACAAATGCCTGAGGATTCGTCATAGTCAGCCATCTCTTTGTGATGCAAAATGACACAATCATTGACTTTTTCAAATAGTATTACACTTGTAGTTTCTCCACAAAGAATCCAATTCCAGATCTGCAAACAGTTTAGGTTGTATAAATTTGTTATTGAATAAAAGTCTTGATAAATCTCAAGAATGGAAGAAATAAAACCACTAAAAGATTTGCTTAAATTTTTAAGAAATTCAAGGATATCTAAAAGCCAATGGTTTCTTTCAATATTTGTCATGGTTTTGTATCATATTGCTGCACCACTAGATAAGCAATACCTTAGACTATCCCCTCCAAAGTCATTCTGATTGTACATTGAAAGCACCAAACACAGGTTGATATTTCATTGTAATAGGTGAGAACTTTATATCATTTATCCTAGAGTAAGGCACCTTTAAATTAAAATTTTATGTTTTAAATAGGGCCAAAAATCCATTAAAATGTTTATGTTTCCTAAGACCCAACATCCAAAACATATGGAAAAAATTGCCTCTAGGTACTGAAAGTTGTTGCCTTTATCATACTGTGCATCTCAATTCCCAAGGATGATTGATTTAACGAGGTTTGCACATTAAAAATCTTTTTCTTTGTTACAATAGAGCAAATCATAAGAAAGATTAATGCCCTCTGCATGGTGCCACTGAATTAAAATGTCTTTCAAATGTCTTCACTCCAGGAACACTTTGCTATCCAGGCCTGTATTTAGCAAAGATTTTCTCAGTGTAAAGAATTTATTAGTCATGGTTGAAGATGTTGGTGTGCTATAACCTAAATACTTGGAATATGCTTATACTAGGAAAAACTAGGCACTTTAGAAGGCTTTGAAGACGCATTCATTTTTCAGGTTGATGTAATGGATTTCATGTCAGAAACACACGAGGCTACCCAAAGGTATGACATTCAGTCTTGACATATCTTCCCATTGCAGTGGTGATATCTGACACAAAGCAGAGTAATGTGCTCAGACTGTACTGTCTTAGAGAGTTTACCTCAAAGGTAAAGGGACACAGACCAGGTTGAACATGCATCTCTTTCTTTAGGCAAGAAGCTTGGATCAGTGGTGTAATACAAAAGAATAAGTACAGCACAATGGCTGCTTAGCTTTCCATCTTCCTCAAGAACAGTATAGATGCTATCACATTAATTCTCTCTGGAAAAACAAAAGGATTAATTCAATATCTCCTTCAAGGAAAGAGCATTATATAGAAATATGACTATAATGCCAGTATGTTGGAAAAATTGTAGTGCTATTTAGGCATGAACTCAGAATATGAACATATTTACAGTGGGGAGAGTAAAAGAAATATAGAATCACAGGACCACAGATAATTTCAAGCTGGAAAAAGCTCTGTAGTTCATCAGATCCAACCTTTCACTGAAAGTAGAGCCATGGACTGGTGAATCAGGGCCACATCAAGTCAAGTCTTCAAGTCAAGTATCTATCAGGTGAGCTTTAAGCACTCTGCTGGGTAAAATATATAATGTTTGAGTATTCTCACTGTGAAGAATAATTTTAACATTAAGGTAGAATTTTATTTCAAGCAACTTATGTCTGCTGCCTCATGTCCTGGCACTATGCATCTTTGTGAAGTGAGGATAACTTATTCTTCATCACCACCTTTGAGATCTTGAAAGGCTGTGATTAGAACTCCCTGAGCCACGTTCTCTCCAGGGAGAGCAAACCCATACATCAATACATGCATCACCTTAGTGGTCATTCTCTGGGTGTGGTGGTCTTACTTTCTCAATCCAAAGGGACCAAGGCTGCTTTCTAAGGTACGGCCTAAGAAATGTCAAGTTGAGTGGGATATGCACATCCCTAATTTGCTAGTTGCACTCCAGCTGATGGAACCAAGAAGACAGTTGGCCTTCATTGCTTTAAAGTTGCACTTGTGCCTGGCTTGCCACCCACCCAGTCAGACCCCTGCATTTCTGGCAGAGACAGGGGAAAGTCGCATTGACACAATATAATATGACCATGGCCTTGGGGCTGCACCGTCTTCTGAGGTCCATCATAGGGCTCCTGTGGATCTAACCAACAGGTCAAGAGTTATCACCCTGATACCATAAATTCAGTTCATGTTTTGTCCATGAAAAAGAACAAGTTAACGTTCCCAAGGACTTAATAGGAATTATTACAGTGAAAATGTAAGAAAGAGAATAAATACAGTCTTGATACAAGACAGAGAGAATGGTGCAAATACAGACTTAAGCTCAATAAATGGGCAAAATTAAATGTCAGATAAAGATTTCAAACTAAATAGTATTGGGAAGTGAAATACCAGAAAAGCATCTTAGAAATTAGAGGTATGTTTTCAACAACAAATATAGTTCTTCAGATAATACAGGAAAATTGGGTTCATTCCACCATCTGCTATAATTACTAAAACTCATTCATTATTTCTTGTTTAGTAATATGTCATGAGTTCCACCCAGGCATTTTCCCATTATCCTTCATATTCTACAAACATATTGTAAGAGACAGTGCCTGTCATGACAAGCCTTAAATGCACAAGGTAGAAGATAGCAGAAAACCTGGAGATGAATCACCGGGAGAGACAAGTGATTAAGTTTTTTAAACAACTGAAGTGATTTTGAATCCTTTCACATTTAATAACATTGCCCTTAGTGACTGGCTCAAGGATAAATGTGAAGCCTGTTGCAGAGAGAGATATTTAGAAAATATGTTCTAAGTCACCATCCAGAGCCTTCAACAAAGCCCATGTACCATGAAAGACACTGACCATGGGGCAGGGTTGCAGCATTACCACCACATCCCTGATATCTTTTCTTAATATTTTACTACTCCATTTCAGGCAGATTTTTTTAAACAAAAAAGACACCAAAAAAANAAAAAAAAAAAAAAAAAAAAAAAAAAAAAGGCACAAATGCTCTCAGAGTGATGAGATGGACAGATAACGTGCCTTCACATCTAATTCATTATTTCTCACTACAAAACTGTCTTAAAATAATTGTTTCTACTTCTAGGATCTCCATTAAAATAGATACAAAATTACGCTCTTGTAATTAAAACTGTTCTAAATAATAAAATAAAAACAAGAGATAAATCCAGAATTTTGCACATTCAGTTACAGTTAGCTGACAAATGTCAATTATAAAGATGTATAAAAGGGTAAAAACATGAAGACTGTTGATGTCAGGCAGTAAGTTGTTTTGCAGGTGTAAATGGGAAGAATCACTTTTTGGTACTCTTGTCTTCTGCCCAACAGCGAGAAAATATCTGAAGGGCTAAAACCCACAAAATATCCATCCTTGTGTCTTTGTTACCTACCCCCTGACAAAATCCATGCAATATGGAAAATACTGGATCATCTGTCTTGTTTACCTGTGACCAGAAAGATGAAAAGAAAAAGAGGAGTAGGAAAAACTTTTGCATCTTTCCTTCCCTCTCCGTACAAGAGAAATAAATGTACTATGGAGGGTGTGGTTGTCCAAGAAGGAAAGAAAAAAATTAGCAGAAATGGAGAATGCAAAGGCAGGAGGCTGGTTGCCCAATGAAATATGAGTGGGGAGAAGAGGGAAGAAGGATGGAAGATGGGAGAAGAGTGGGGACAAGGTGGGAGAGGTGGGGTGTTGGTGATGACCCCGATCTCTTCTCTGTAGTGACTAGTGACAAGACCCATGGAAATGGCCTGAAGTTGTGCTGGGGGAGGTTTAGGTTGGATATTAGATAAAGGTCCTTCCCCTAGAGGGTGGTTGGGCTCTGGAACAGACTCCCCAGGGCAGCGGTCACAGTACCAAGGCTGACAGAGTTCAAGAAGCATTTGGACAATACTCCTGGGCAAATGGTATGACTCTTGGGGATGTTCCTGTGCATGGCCAGGAAGTGAACTCAATGATCCTTGTGGGTCCCTTCCAACTTGGCATGCTCTGTGATTCTGTGACCAACATGCAATGCAGTATCACTCAGGACAGGTGTGCAGAAGGAGTTGGATTTGGTCTCTGTTGCAGGGGAGCAGCACAGGCAGATACTGTCATTCCAGAACCCTAGAAATGTAGTAAACCAGTGGATTTTCCTGGTCCAAATTTATTTTCCCCAGCCATAGAAATGATGGATTGGTTCCCCAAGCAGTCTTCTAATTTTAATCAAATCAAATACAAGCACACTACTTGCAGGTCAGCATAGTGGCACATACAATAGTGTCACGTACAATAGTGTCACACATACATAGTGGCACAAACAATATAGTGCAGCCTAAGCCAGCCATGGAAACTTGTGACAGCTGTGTACACTCTGACTGCTCTGCTGTGGAAGACCCTTCCCATCACCATGTTTGCATTACCCACCTCTCCCATCTATGCATAAGGGGTCAGTGGCAATAATTCAGATAAATGAACCTGGGACCTAAGCGTACAACTGGAGTGGGGTGGGTGCAAGGCAGTAAAGAGCCCTACAGCAGCCCAAAACTCCATGTCCCCATTTCTAACCACAGAAATGGGGTAGGCTTTTTTTGGTACCCACCTCCACAGCAAGATGTTTGACAAATCCCTTCTACAAAACCAAGTTAAGGAATTTGAGCTCTCTTTTCCCTTTGAAACACAAACCATAATTCTGAGCATACATCAGTCACTGGAGAATATTTGGCATCCCTTTCTTCAAAAATTCCCCCCATAGGTAATGAGCTTCACTCTCACATGCATGAAAGGAAATTGTGCTCATGATTCATCAGATGATTTTTCAGCTGTGCTTTCTATACCACTAAAATATTCGCTGTTTTCCTGAATATCTTTAACCTCTCCTCCAATTAGGTATGCTCCTATCCTAGCAATGCACATATGGCCGTGAAGCCATACCATTAATCTCATTACAAGTAATGTCTTCTTTTTTAATTTTCCATTATTTAGAAAAACTTCAAAATATTCCATAGAGTGTTTTTAACTATACATTCAGTTTATATACAATGGAATTTAATAAAAGTTTCCAAGCTGCTAGAGTCCATTCAGTCTGGCTGCAATTCCTTCCTTCTTCCTGGAGCTTCAAACCCTTGAAAAGGGATAGAACCTATTCATTTTTCGGGTTTTGATTTTTTTAATATATGAGGCATGCCTTTTGTTATTTCCCATGTAAAGCAAACTTCCAATTTTTACAAAATTACACTGTTGGTAGCCTTTTGCATGTCTATCACATTTACAGTATGAGAGCTCTTATTTGTGCACTCAGTAGTCTGACAAATTCTTTTTTTTCTTTTTCTGCCTGCCTGTCTCACTTCTTTCCCTTTGTTCTCCCAGCACTTCGTTCTAAACAGTAGAGAGTAGTAAGATCCCTAAAACCAGAAAATTGGCTCATCAGCATTACACTATCTACAAATTTCTCTGTGTTGCTACCTTCTCTCTGCCCTATCTGTGTAGACCTGTGTAACATGCACTTTTCATTTTCATGTAGTAGGTTCTCAAGCTTTGTAATGGCTCTGCTATTAGTAGCTACTGTCTTATTTTAAGTTTTTATGAGATTAAGTGTTTCCAAACCAAATTGTTTGAGAACAACACAATGCTTTTTATTGCACACCTTTCTTCTGGCAACCACAGTGAAAAGTCCTTATTACTTTCTTTATGTTTTCTCAGTGCGTCCAGAGGGTTTTGGCACTGGTGGAGCTGTGTTTTTTCCATCTTTCAGTCAGGGAAGGAGTAACTCTGCTGTTTTTTTTTCCTGAATGCTTGCTTCCAAAGCCATTCAAGCAGAGCCCCCAGACAAGGATGCAGTACATGGTAAGCAACATGCAACACACAGTCTAATCATTTGTAATGGTATTTCCAGATAGGAAAATGCCTCTCATACTATAATTTCCAGGGCAGGAACCAAGAAGCTGGCTGTGATTTCATCAGGAGTTGCAATATTTGGTCCAGATCTGAAATGAACCTGCCTGAGCTGGGATTAATCAAGACACGTTGAATAGCAAGGACTGAGTTGCAAAGAACACACTACAAGCATTGTGCCATGGAATGCAGCAGGGAAGGCAAGTCCCAGTACTCTCAGTATTGGGACTGTTAGAGAAAGGGAAATGCTTGCCTACTTAGTTGCTAAATTTAACTCCCTGGATTGAGATAGTAGAGCCACAGGAGCTGTGCAGAGCACAGCAATGCCAGCACAGCCGCAGATGCTGCAGAGGGTCTCTGCTGGCCGAGGGCAGAGCGGAGCAGCTGTGCTGGCTAGGAAATCTGCTTCAAGAGGTGTCTGGGTTCCCATGACCAGCTGCAAAGTGTCCTGTGCCCCGAGAGGTCTCACCCTGTGGCACCACTGGCTAGGAGAGCGCAGCTGGGCACAGCATAGCACTGCCTCTGCCATCTTTCCTGATGTCACACCTGGAGCCCCGCAATTACGAGGGAAGATGTTCTAGCAGTTAACATTGCTTGGAGGTGGGACCATGCAGTCCAGCTGCTCACCACACTGGGATAGAGCTCCTCACCCTTAGGTCTCTGTTAATGCTGCTACTGCTCAGAAACCCAAACTTCGGAAAGAATTTGGATGCTATATTTATGTGCTGACAAATAAATCCATCATTTGTCACAAAAATACTGTTTAAATTCAGCTACTGATCTGTATCTCTTAATGACCAAAACAACAACCAAGGGGGAATCAATCTCCCTTCTCAAGATTTCAATACACTTAAGGTTATAATAGTATTTTAATTCGGCATAGCTAATGTGTCACATGGAAAAGATAGAAAAATAGTTCCAAATGTAACTCCAAGAAAGCACTGAGGAGACAGCTGTACCCATTCTGTCTCAACACAAAATATTGTCATGTCTCAACTACGACAGTGATCATATCTAACATCCTGATAAGTGAATATTTGTGGAACTCTCACATAGATACTTGTGAAGATAATAAATGGTATTTATCTTTTTCAGCATTGTTATATTCTACTTGTCATTTTCTCTGTGATGTATCTAGTACAAGATCAATGAATCCAACCATGACACTTAACAGCTAAATAAACTATCAAAATAAACTATCATACACAGTGTATGACAAATCTCTTTCTATCTTCTGCTTGCTCCAAGTCACAAACCTGCCTTTGTGTTAAACTTTTTATATTCAGATATGCTTCTTCTGAACATGGATTGCAAAGCTTGTACATTTCCACCAACATTGCAATATGACATTGATAGAAATGTATACCAGAAATAAAGTAGAGGTAGAAAGAGTATAGCTTTTCAGTTTAACTGACAAATGTAGAAGGAAGACCAAACACTGGACCATCTGGTAAACCCCTGCATTTTCAGTTAAGTTCACTGTTCAATTTTCACCATTTTAAGTTTCCACTGAAAGAAAATATTTTTATCAAGTCATTCAGAAAGGTGGTAAATTCTCTATGCTCCTCCATTTCCACATTTATTTTCATTTTCTCCTAAGCAACTCTTGTTTTTAACTGGAATGAGTCTGGGAGGGTTGATAAAGACACTTTTCCTGTAGCTAACTAGTAAGTACCCATTCTGTGACCCCTCCAGCTACTCAGTTAAGTCCTAAAAAAACATGATGATAGAAAGAAGAGGACAGTGTGGTCCAAATTTATCTGCACTAGGCCTCATGTCAAGGCCTGGATTTCTGCTGTAAAGACGAAAAACTGATGCCACAAGCAGAAATTATGCCAGGTTAGCTTGGAATGCAGCAAAAATAAGAAGCAGTGATAACTTTTCTAAGGAAGCAACCTCAAACATAGCAAACTGGTCTGGAGACAAGTGTCCCTATTACTGGTGGGTCTATGACATTCCATAAGAAGTAGATTATTTGAAAGTTCTGTGAGTAGATAAATAAATCTATTTCAAAGTGCCCTATGATAAAGGCCAGGTAGTAAAGGAGATGCATATAGAGTAATAGAATGGTCTGTGTTGGAAGGGACCTGGACTCCCAATCCTTCTGCCATGGATGAGGACAACTTCCAGTAGACCAGGTTGCTCAAAGCCCCATCTTACCCAGACTTTAACATTTCAGGGGTGGGACAACCACAGATTCACTGGACAACCTGTGTCAGCACTTCACCACCCTCAAAGTCAATAATTTTTCTCTCATAGTCCCTTTAGGCACTGGAAAATGCTCCAAGCTCTCCGCAGACAGCTTCGTCTGCTCTGCAAGCTGTCAATAGTGACTGTGTTAATGTGCTCTTTCCAACAGCTGCACTTGTCCACTTAAATCCTGCAGGCCAGGCTCCTCACTCTTCACTTGTCTTCACTCTGGAGCATCCTCAAGGAGTGAGAAGACAAAATATGAAAAATTGCATTATTCAAGAACCAATATAGTGCATGCTACCTGGGAATTTTAAATGTAAGTTTTACTTCCCCTGAGGTCAGGTCAACTCTCTTGCTGGACTGACACAGTCTTGAACAAATGTTTTTGCCTAAATACCAGACTTTATGAACTCTTTATTCAGTGCCTTATGCTCCTCCTTGATTGCATGAGCTTCTTTTAGGCTGGCTGGGCTGATTCTTGTGTGTATTTCTACTGTGTCTTCTGCACAGCATCAACTGAAGCTGCATGCCAAGTTGGGTAATAGTAAGTAGGAATCTCCAGTAATCGCTCTGCATTTTTATTCCCTTGCTGCTGATCTTTTAACAACTACTTCTAGGCCACTGCCAAACAAACTATATATTAATAGTGCTCTACAGTAAAATAGCAAGCAACATTCTTCATAATTTAACATGCTGTCAGCTTTAGTTGAAAATAAGTAATTTGAATTTCTTATCATTAAATAAAAATTAAAAAAAAAAAAAGGCAAAGCCTTTGGCTGTTGTTTGTCATAATCTGAAGAGGCTGTGGAACAATTTCATCAAATTACATAATTTCCATTGAAGAGTGGCACTGTACAGGAGCCAGTGAGAAATTTTATGAAGCTTCATTGTATTAATCAGAGAAATCTACCCCTGTGATATGCAATCAAGGGTCATTATTATCCTTTTTATATAGAAGGAGAAGACCAGATAGTTTACTGATTTGTATGTGATCTCTACAGTGTGATCTTATTATCGTGTCTTAGCTCCTTACAGAATTACATATATTCCTGCAATACTTTTCTCATCTTGGTTTGGCCTCAGATTTTATAGAGCTTAATCCCCAAACAGTTCCTAGCAGTACAGAAGTCCCTGTAGGTTCAGCTCAGAACACAGGACTGTGCTGGAATGGCTTGACAGTGGCACAAGAGCCTTGCAAAGCTTAACCAGGCTCTTTCTTGAGGGCAGACCTGACTGCTTATAGTTGTGGTCTTAAGAGGGGAAATGCAACCCTTTAGGATAAGGAAGTCACTTTTTAGTAGATATTTTCAGCTTCTTCAGTGGTCATCAGAATGGACGGGTCAGTTGCAGTGGTTAAAAGAAATAACATTCTGGAACCTCTGTGAGATCTGACAAAGTAGCTACCTTTTTATGAGCCTTTTTTTATTATTATTTTGGTTTAACATTCAAAATGTTATGGCTCATTTTGAAAGAAAAATTTTAAAAGTATCTAAGAATTGTTTCAAACCAGAAGCAGTCATTACTAGACAGCTCCTGAGATCGAGGTGGAAAATTTTCAGTTCAGAAACATTCTTTTTTATTAGAGGCTTCGTTGTCTGAGTAGTGACTGCAAAATGAGTATCTGACTAGGGTTTGCATTGAAAGTGCATTGAAAGGTTGATGGTCTCTGCAGACGGGCACTGGTACACTCAGGCACTAAATTTGCAAGCTCAGGTGTAAATTCTGGGCAGGGTTTCTGAAGAGGGAAAGGATCCCTTTCATCACTGCTGAGCCTTTGCAGTACACTTCTTGCCCAAAAAGGATGACTGAACCTCAGGAAGTCAGGAAATCCTCCTACGTGGATCACCAGGCCCTCCTGCTGAAAGTCACAAAAATGGTGGTGGGCAAAAAAGAAAGTCTCAGCCTTGGGAAGGTCTCTGGGCTTTGTATTTATTTAAAAGGGGGGAAACACCAGTCTGGCAGCTTTTTCAGATTGGTTTAAAAATCAAACCATGATAATTATATTTATTTCTCTTATTTCTGTCTCTCTTTTTTTT
>VXBX01002543.1:59684-76480 GCA_013400415.1 Scytalopus superciliaris
TTTTTTTTTTTTTTTTTTTTTTTCCTTTTTTTTTTTTTTTTTTGCGAAGAAATAAATATGGCTGATTTACCTCCATATAAGAACTTTCAGGGTTCTCTGCTGGGACCATAGATCAGCTTCTGTTGCCCATCAGGCATCCAAATTCAACACTGAATATCATCAAATAGAACAAGACTTAGCCTGCAGGAGATATCACTGTGGAAAGCACCTCCTGGGTATTTCACCAGGGTCTCCTGCGCTCCCCATGTTGGCAGCTCTGTCAAGACTGGTATAATTTGGGCAAGGTTTTTCTATTTTTGGTCTGCCCAGATACTCTTTGTCAGTAGGGAGAATATTCAATTTTTTCATACTGCTTACAATATAGGGCTATAGCTATTCCTATGCAACTAACGTACCCAGTCACCAGTAATGGCAATTCCCTTCTGCCAACCCCTTGACTGCAATTACATTTGGCAAAACATCAACTGGCTTTAATACCTTGGTTATACCTATGAAGAAACACATATTAATTCTGCTTTGGTTCTTTTTTTTTTTTTAAATCAAAATGAATCATAGAACCTCATAATACCAAAATATTTCACCTTTTTCTAGGGGGAAAAAAAAGAAAAAAAGAAAAGAAAATGAAAGAGAAAAGCAGGGTCCTTTTCTTGCCTTCTTTTTCCACAGAAGCCAAGAGACAGGGCGAGCCAAGGACTGGTAGATGTCTGAAAGATATTTTAAGGGTAGAGGAACTGCCAGCTAGTAGTGCAACTGGCACTCACATAACCACTGATACAACAATAATTTATAGAAAAATCACAGGTTGTGTAATCCTCCCAAAGCTTCCTTTGAAAGGAAAGCAAAGGCTGTTTAGTGAAAAGCTTCCACTCTTTTCACGGGTGGATACCTCAGGGCAGGGTTCAAAGGATTTTCTTCACAGTTATTTTTTTGTTGGTTTTTTTTTCCCCGGTTGCCTTATTTTTTGTGGTGGTGTTTTCTCAATATATAATTTTATAATGATGCAATTTGCATCTCTGTAAATTATATTCCATGTGTCAGAATCAAGTGCTCCTAAAATATTCTCAAAAGACACTAAATATATTTCGTACATTCCTTGCTAACTCCATGTTACAAAATAATTGATACAGAGCCCATCTAAAAATACTCTCTCCGCTTAAGAGATGCCTGCAATGTCTTCTGCTATGCATTGCTGCAGACCACAGAAGCCAGCCTGAAAATCCAGTTAGGGTAACATTCAGGAAGTTACAGAGAGAAAACGACTTTGCACAATCTGAGTATTTAGTTTGTTTTACACTGAACAGCCAAGCATGTTCACAGAGCTCAGGGATAGAATAAATCTGAAGTACATCTTTTCCTAATGAAAATTATTTTTCCAGAGTTTTTGCCATTACTGGACTTTTCACAGGTAATACTGTAGAAATCTAAATAAAATAAAGATACAGTTATATCTAAATTGGTGTTTTGTATATTTGTTTATTCCAAGCTCTGTGCAATTAACCAGGAATATTAATACTATTTCTAAAATTAACAGACCTGCATCATTTATTTTCTGAGAGTGTACAGGGTTGGTTTTGCTTGTTTGGTTTCTTTTATTTTCCCTTCCTTACTGCAGTAGAAACTGTTGGTATATCCTTCATAATCCCCAAATATCAAGGAGGAGGTTCATAAAAGTGGATTCATGAAGGCTTAAACTACATTGATATTCGTTCTTTCCCAGCAGTGGCTTCTTTCTATGATGTCTGATTTATTTTTGCTACAGCAACTTTCAACCAAAATGAGAAAAGGCAAAAAAACCCAAACAGATGAGAAGCCACTGAATTTACTGCAGATGCTCAGATAAATTTAAGATGTAGAAAATGGGCAGGGGGAGCATTTCATAGGCTGCTAGGGAACACAATCCCATGGAGGTAAGGTGGGGAGCATTTTCTCATGACAGCGTGGTGACAGCTGTAGGAGCAGGAGATGGTAAGGAGCCAAATGTGCCCAACAGAGACTGATATACATGAGGGTCCGACTCCTCCAGTTCCTGCAAAACCCACAAAATATTCACACAAAATGCCATCACTTGGCCATGGGTCTTCTGTAGACAGGGATGATACTCACAGGGGTAAAGAGCCTGGGGCCGAGACTGTAAAGGTGGGGAAGGAGAAAGGACCACACATGCTATGTTAGGTGGATGCCTTCACAGAGAGCAGGTGAAAAGAACCTGGACTTCCAACATCATCAAACAACAATCAAACAGTTTTTATGGGTTATGACTAACATAAAAAAGCTCCATAATGGTTTCCTGCTCTTCATAAAGACTAAATTTGGTAGAAAATACAGTGCTTTAGGAAACATTTAGCCTATATTCAGACATCAGTGTGACTCCAGGGATGTCAACACAGTGGTAAATCGCAGGAAAGAGTGACTGGCACTTCCTTATTGATCATCTGTGTGCCAGGGATTTTACTTTGGTTTACTCACAAATAGACAGTTGCTCTGTGCTGCCTGGAGGACACTCAAAATCCACCTTTGAAGCCAATGACACATTGCCTGTGATGGAAGCAGCACAGACTGGCCCTGTGGGTGAAAATTGTAAGCCCCCTTACATTTGCAGTCCTGACGTTTGATATAGCTTCACCAAACCACACAGGGGGACAGCCATGGCCAGCAAACAACACAGCCTTTGGTGCTAAACCCTCCAAAACCACCGTGGATAGGAGGAGCCTTATGGCTGCACGAACAAGCCTTTGTTCCCTAGAAAAGAAAATACCTATTTTCAACTTGGAGAAGAAAAAAGAAGACAAGAAGTGTGGACTTTTTCCTTCCAGTGATAACTTTCTGAACCTCTGTGAACAGATCGCTCAGATTAGCTGCTCTCTTCTCAGAGGGGCTTAAAGTTCCTCTGCCTCACAAAGCTACTCTTTCTTTTATTATTGTGAAAAACGACAGTTTGGAGGTTGTGCCCAGGAATGATACCCACATGAACTGGCAGGAAGCTGACAGTGTAATTTAGTAGGCTGGCTGTCTGCAGCATGTTGTCATTAGCTAGCTCTTGGAGGTGACCAAGGAATCTAAAATAAAGTGAAGAAACACTTTGTGTTTGACATTCTGGCATTTTGTTTGCTTGAAAGTAAGTGTTTTTTTAAAAAACCCAGTCTCACAAAAAGTAGAGCTGCTGTGGAATTGAGAGTAAAAACTATACATTAACTGAAAAGGGAAGCCCCTCTTCCAACTTCCAGTAGATGGATGGAGTTCTGCTTTTTAAGACATGATTAAACATTTAAGGTCATATTGAACTGAGGCACAAGGAACAACTCAGGACAAGCTGCTGTAAAACCTTTGTGTAAATGGACAGGCACGAGCACCTCTCTAGAGAGGCTTTAATGTGTATTACTCTGAGAAAACTATTTGCAGGCCCATTTTCAAGGGATGATGTGTATTCTGTTTAGAAGACCAAGGTTAAGAGAAGATTACTATATAAACTCTCTTGGAACCTAGGTACCAAACCAGCAGGGAGGGATATGGGTGGGCTTCTGCTGGAGGTATGGGATAAACAGAATAGGATATATGAACTGTTTGGAATGAACAATATTCCTATAGCATCTAGTAGTGGTCTGGTATCACTTTTTGACATGTCCTTTGACAGTATAAATGTAATCTTGGCATCACCCCTGCTATCTCAGAGGTGGATGTTATCAGGAACAGTCAGAGAATCATAGAACCATGGAACGGTTTGGCTTGGATGGGACCTTAAATATCATCTGGTTTGAACCACCCTGCCACAGGCAGGCAGAAGGTCAGCAGAGATAAATGTATCCCTAGCAAAATGTCAGTCAAACCTGTGAAATCTCAGTGAAAATCCTCACAGGCAAAAGAAGGAGCAAAATAAATAAACAAACCATTGAAATCTGAGCAATTTCTCCAATATTCCCCTTTTCAACACTTTTTAAACTTCAATTTTAATATTAGCTGCTTTTTAGCTACAGTTACCTTACATTTCCAAAGAAATTGTTTAGATTGCTGGGCTGGGGTTTTTTAAGGTTAAAAAAAAAGTCAAATAGACCCAGCTAGCAATTTCAAAACTTTCAGTAAAAAAAAAATTTCTTAATTAAAGCGTAACTGAAAAGAAACCATATACAGAAAATGTTTTTTTTTGTAAAAGCACTGATTTAGACAACTTCTAAACTTGCCTTAAGGAGAAAAAAAAAAATCACGAAATCCTCAATGAATACTGTTCAAAACCATCACAAGTGCAAAATTGGAAACCTTACATTGCCAAACAACTTCCCATTTATTATGGTTTATTGCTTCTGCAGCTCTTTGTCTCTATATAAAATGTAACATAATATATACACAGGTGAAATGAATGATACACAAATGATAGACAAATGAAAGCTCCAAGATAAGGGACGTATATTGACATATATCAGACAACGTAAGTGGTCTCAGAATACTAAATACAATGAAATTAAAATAGAAATTGTAGTGTGACCCAAAGACTGGTATATACCAGGTGAAACTTTTCCTGTTGATTTCAACTTTTCCCCAACATTTCAGCAGACACTAAAGCAAGGTGGTCTAATAGTAACATGAAAAGCGTTTAAGAGCAGTGAATTTCACAGCATGAGATGCTCTGTAGACAAAATTACAGAGTTTGTAATACATTTCTCATCTGCAAACCTCATTGGCTCCACAGACTTAAGTGTTTTATAGTAAAATTACCTCTAAATGCACATATAAATATATCAGCCAAAATGCTCCAAGTAGACCATGACACAGTAAACTTAACTGCTGTTTTATGGGATTATGTGTCAAGAATTCCTGTTTTAATAAATACTTGATTACCTACTCACTCAGTCTGGTGAATATTATGTGTTTTCTGATAAAGACTATTGGGTAAATGGATAAATTAAAGAACTTCTGAAATACTCATTCTGGGGTTTGTTGGTTTGGTTTTGGTTTTTGGTTTTTTTTCACTAAAAAAGATCAAGAGAAGACTAACTGAATTGCCCGAGGTCACACATCTACTAAAGGGTACATTGAAACAACACTGAGACATGGAGAGACAAAGGCCAAAAAAATTAAATTAAGGTTGAAATATCTATGGATGTTTCAACACAAGCTGTTGTCCTTAAAAAAATTGGAATAAAAATAATGAGGGAAGAAAGTGACAAGGGAATGAGCTGTTAGAGAACTAATGTTAGAAAGTCAGCCCAGATTTCTAAGCTTAATTCTAAATGTCTGATTTATGTCAATTTAAATATTATATGCTCTGTGTTCACAAAAATATTAACTTATACTTCCTACAGCAGTAGCAAGTCACTCTATTAATCCACAGTAGACATTTCAGTTACATCACTGCTGCGATGCACATGGCACGGTGCACCATAATCTGCTTTCCTACGTGCTCTTCAGCAGCACCACAGTGGGAGGAACACAGTCACTTTGCTTTAGCTTCACATGCTGATTCAGTGATAGAATAAAGTACTTCACAGATTAGCTTAGTCTGCAGCACTTAAAGGTCAGGATTTATTGTAATGTAAATCACAAAGCAATTTTATCTTGACAGAGATTACATACTGTTACAATATTTCTCGCTGAATCTAGTGATGCGTTTGCTTTTTCTTTCCAACTGCTGTGTAAAATTGGACTTTAGCCCAGAAAAGAAAAAGGGATGGCAGCCTGTTTGGTTTTTCAGCAACAACTTAATTTCTGTTCGAATATTTCAGCACTCTGAAAGAAAGGTATTTTTAAAAAAAGAAGTCACCAAACCCCTTCCATTAAGACAAGCAAACCTTGCAGGAAGGAAAAGCAGTTTGTGTAGATGTTCTGCAGGACATCCTCGGAGTCAGCTGAAACCAAATTATCTCATCAAAAAATGCTGAAGCAGCATCCTGTCATGTCTTTCAAAATGCATTTATTAAAAAAAAAAAAAAAAATAAATTAAAGATCTACATTTATATCTTAAGACTGCAAGTGGTAGTGAGCCAGTGCTCCAGCATCTGCTTCACTTGCAGGTGAGCTGCCTTGGGTTATGCAGTGCCAGGCCTGCAGGACACTGTCCCCTTCACAAGGGCTGATTCACCTATTTTGCACCATGTTTAGAGACAGTAACAGTTCTGTGTACTAGCGCATTATGCAGCCACAGCATTATTAAAACACGGCAACTTGCACTCATCTTCAGAGTGGCATCAAAAGGAGTCACAGATGGGTTCTCCGTGCCTCATGAAGGCACTTGCCAGCAAAGACTTCAGGATTGTCTCAAGTACCAAGCATGCACATCCCTCCTGTTTGCCCAAACATATTGCCAGGAATGGGACTGTGAGGGTGCAAATCCATCTAGGCAGTGCCTTGCAGGATGAGCTGAGCTGGTGGCACTGGAAGGCTGTGTGAAAAAAAGATGCTGCTACTGCCTTTAGCAGAGCCTAGTTTAAGTTAGAAACAAGACAAGTACCTCCTTCATTTAAAAGTCTTGCTGTTTTCCTAGTCTTTCTTTCAAATTTTAGCAATTTAGGGGCAACCCAGGCATTACAGTGAACTCCCTTTTGTGTGGAAAACAGAAGGGAGGAGGACAGGAAAGCACAGTACAGGGTGGAGAAACTTGGAGAGACGCAGCAGCATTTTTATAGTGCTCACCACCACAACCCTGGATTGATGTGGTGACTTGATAAGATGTTGAATTATGCAACCATTCCCACAGATGTACTATTGCATTAATTTTGGGCCCTTAAACGTAGCTAGACTTGCTGACCTCAGACTACACTCATAGATAGGATAAACAAGTTGCTGTGCCAGTGTACAAATCAAGTCTGGAATCATTAAGACAATAAACATGATGCTAAGTTTACAGATTCACTTTTTCAAGTGAAATCACACTTTAGGCTATATTAAGAACGCTCTCTTTTCAGTCAAAAACACAGAGCTGAATATAAACATACAGTTGTACAACTGCTGTGCGTATTTTTTGTCTAGACTAAATGGCAAGTTAGTAGATCCTGGTAGATTTTCTGGATTCCTTTCACTGAATTCCCACCATTTACATTTGTTTGTCTTTTCTAAGTTAGGATTTTAAAATGCAAATATAGCAAATAAGTAAATCCATCATACACTCCTAGAACAAGCTCTGGGGCTGAGTAAGAGAGCCAATTAGTATTCACAAAGCTTGTTTCTAATGAGCAGGAAAAACAGGTGTTCATGGGGAAAAAAAGAAAATTTTAAGTAATTCTGCAGTTTATTAAACTTTGTGTTTATTTCAAACTGCAGTTAACATTATGGCAATTTAAAAGATGGATTCTGGAGTCATATTAATATGTACCTCAGATTATGAAATAAAAATCTGTCAGACACCAAAAACAGTTTACAAAAAAAAACAGTAAGACTTTGCAGTAATCATATTCTTGTATCCGTTGGTTTGTTCTTTCTTTTAATTTTACACACTGGGCTTAGTAAATAGTGCTGTTGAACATGCTACTTTGGATTTAGGGTATGGGTTTACTTAAACAGAGATTTTGGAAGCTATACAAAAAAAGAAATAATAAATAAATAACAAAATGAATCTTCCACATGGGTCTCAGACCACTCTTTTGGCACCAACTCAGTTCTAGCCAAATAAAATGCATTTTAATCAATTTCAGAGCACACAAGTTTCTTTTAGTCCATCCTTAGTATATTAATTTTAGTACCATTACCCTTCCATGTAAATACATCTTTCCAAAGGAGAAAGAAAAATACCGACTCAGAAACAGCCACCAGGTTCCTGCTTTTTTTGTTTGTTTTTTTTTTTAAACACACAGTTCACAGGTTGCAAGCAAATCAGATTAACAGCAAATTCAGGTAATTTTGATTTTTAGATCTGCCAAAAGCAAATAAAAATAATCTTTCAAGGACCACAAATGAAATCTGATATAAATACTTACTCACTGCACATTTTTAAGCGGTCATTTAGCAACCACAAGCAACAAGAAATTAAATGCTACTAGCTTGAGCCAAATTAAAACAAGATCATATTTATTATTTTTGTTATTGAAGCATTGCAGCTCTTTTATGCTGTCTCATATTCTTAATGATCACAGATCCTCACAGCAGCTTAAACCCAGCAATTTCCTTTTAGATTGCACATGTTGTCCGTTTTATTCTCAAACAGAAGGGTTATAGAAGAGCCTTCTAGAAAAGAAGGTTCACTTCTATAAGAAGCTACTTCATTGCTAAGAAGTGAAGCTACAGGTACCAGCTTAGTACAGATGAATCTTTAATTGGCACCATGCAAGGTTTCAACAGACAAATACCACGTAGGAGCATAGCCACTGTAATTTCAGACATTAATATCCCTTCTGTCTCTGATGCCCCCATGACAAAAACAAGTGCTACCATAACAAAAGATACAGAAGTGTAAGTTTGCATCTTATCTGACTTAATACACCATAAAAAGTTAGGCAAGCACTGCAGTGCCAGACTGTACAACAGCAGTGAGAAGACACCCCTTCTGCTGGCACCTGCTGCAGAGCCCGCTGCACCCAGAACAAAACACCCCTCGCTGTGCTCCATCCCAACACTGCCCCTCCAACTGCTCTAGTGCAGCTCTATGGGACCAGTCTCTGGGTAGACCAAGTGTATCAGAACTAGAGAAATTATAAGCCTTTAATTCCCACTGTTTGCAAAATATTACCGACTCTGAATACACCTTTCCCATGTTTCTGACATGCATTGTATTTCATCTCACTGAAGTGCAGGGTAATGCCTAGGAAATACCTGCCTTTCACCCCATTTATGGTATTACTAAGTGTGCTGGATGCACAAAGACTAGCATGGAAAAGTCAACATAAGTTTCATCACTGTGTGACACCTTAATAGGGAAGAAGAGGGGGCAGGTTTATCTTTCAGATTTATCACAACCACACAAAATTTTCTGCAGCTTAATTGTTTTTATCCTCTTTTTAAACTCACAGGAATAATAAATACATAGTAAAATAAAAGCATCTGGAAATCTGCTTCAGAACTCCTGCACAGGATGAGTGTAATAATTGCTAAAGCAACCACATGACTTGGGAAGTTAAAATTGTTTCCGGGGGGTGTACAGGTGCTTATTTTCCAATGGTAGCAGAGGGATTTGAAAGTCCATGAGGTTCAAGAGCCAAGACCTTGGTGGCTGAGATGCCCACCTCCTGTGGTTCACTGAGGAAATCAAGCTGCAGATCCATTAGTTAGTCGGATGTGACCTGAATATTTCATCTCAAAGCTCTGCACAATATGTCAAAAGGGCCATTGAAAGGAATCAAATAGCACTTTGCTGAAAATACTTTTTTAAATGGTCATACAGCACAGTTGCTTATCAGTCTTCTGTGTAGGGGGAAGACAATTTTACTTCAGTAAACACTAATTCAAAATAAATTCTCATTCATTTGAGCATATTTAAATACAAAATGCTTTTTGTTAAAAAACAAAAGAAGGTTACTGCATCACATTCCCATCACAGCTAGGAAAGAATTTAAAATACTAAATGTGTGAAATAGCAAGAACAAAGATTTGCATTCTTTCTGAGAAAAAGAATGCTTATTGGTATCATTAGAAATTGTATTAAAATAACTTCACTCTAGGCAGTCAGTAATTATTTATATTGTTTTTTAATTCATCAGACCCAAAAGACATGCTGCCCCAACCTTTTAAGATTTGGGTGCTAAGTTCATCTTTACACAAGACAACAGAATAATAAAAAGAGGGCCCAGGTTGGGGCATAGGAGATGGGGAAGAAGTGCAACACCACCAGGTCAAGTGCCCATTGATCAAAAAATGTTGCACATAGAAAATTCTGGGTCATTTTGTTGTCTGCTCCCTGCTAATCTACCTAAGCAAGGAAAGGGCTGTGATGGTGCTAGTGAAATGACTGGGGAAAGATCACAGACAAGCTAAGCCACAAGGTCCTTGCAGGGGGTAAGAGGGATGTTGATGAGTGACACTGAGCAGGGGACAGGCCATGAGTTAAGGGACAGGGGCATCCACAGATCCCCTTCACTGGACCATCTCAGAGGCAAGAGAGAGGCAGGACAGAGAAATGGGCAGCATAGCTGGAACAAAGTAGACCCCAGCACTGGGAAGACGCAGGCATGAGAAGATTTTTCAAGGAGCCTTCGTAAGAGCAGAGCATGGAGTTGCAAAGCCCAGAGTAAAGGAGAGTGCATGCTTAATGCAGGAAAAAGATAGGACATGGGTGTGCTATCTGTTTGTCAGGATTAAATAAATAAATAAATAAATAAATAAAAGGACACTTTTTCCCTCAAAAATAAAACAAAAACAACAACAAAACAATTACTAGCATGTCTTTGAATAAGTACATATTTTCTTAGTTAATACTACACACCACAAGCAATTAGAACTTCATGTCTGTCCACTGTTGTGCATGTGCAAGGTGACCCAACTCAGAAATGTGAGCTTTCCATATAGGCAAAATGTTCGGTTCTTACTTGTGCTGCATAGAAGCTGCATCTTAGTTGCAGTTATACGGATGGAAGATGCACAAAGGTTTTTTAGGGTGTGTATGCACACCAAGAGAGTGAAAAGATTTAGGTATAAAAATTCCACCCGACATTTGATGAAGCTCGTTTTACTTGTGTAACTTCAGCGTCCACTTTTCAGTCGTAACAATGGGTCCCTCTAGTGGCTAAAACCGTAATTGACGAATCTTGTCCTTTCGTTTCCCTGAACGCTGCAAGTATCGCATTTAATTACCAAGTGGAAGCTGCTGCTTGTAGAAAAGTGAGCACGAAAAGGCATGGTTAACTTTTGTGCAACATTTTTGAAGCATAAAGCACAGCCACAGTGATATATATTCCTACTGAGCTGTTTCATTTAGCAATCAAGTAACCTCCTAAATATCTAGGATTTAAAACAAATGTATCTGTGAAGACTCACCTAGACAGGGTGTAAACAATTTGTCAGAAAAAACAAAACAAAACAAAACCTGTGTGACAAAGATAAAATATATTAAATTTTTTAATATAAAAATGAGTCATGAAATTTAGTGTTTCACAAAGAAATTAATTAGATGCTGTTAGCAATACAATTGTTTTTATAAATGTGGAAGCCATTATAAACAGGTATAATCAGTTCACTCTCACAGCTCCAGATAACAGCACCTATTTTATTAGCAGAAAAAGTCTCCATTAGGATAGTGGGACTTATAATTCACTCTTGTAGAAGTACTGAGGAGGCAGCTAACTCTAATGGGAGCTGAAGAACTGACTTGTTTCCCTTTTTAATGTGTTTTTAAGGGAGGTCCAGTATTATCTACATTAATCGACATTACTTACTAATTCAATTTTACTTGGCTTGTTTGCCTGTGATTGTTTTATTTATGTGTATGGAAATCAAAAAATACCTTTCAGAAGACACTTTACTACTTTCCTTTTTGCCCTCCTTGGATTGTATATTCTGCCTTTCAACATCCAGGAGAGCACAAACTGGCTGGGTTGTTGGTTTTGTTTTCTTTTTACCCCATCACCACTGAATTAAAATAGATCTATTAATTTTATGAGTTTTCACAACTCATTTTTAAATGGGTAACTGTTTTCTAATATATTTATTTCTTATCCTTTCCACTTACTGCTTGGACAGGCACTGTGCTGCAACCTCTCTGACTCCAGTAGAGGACTGAGAAGGGCTCTTCCCAACACCTGAGAAGGTCCTTGAAGAAGGAAGAGGTTACAAAACCTGGTGTAAAGTACTGCAAGCTTCTGATAATATAAATTATCCAGATCCTTTACACACCAACAAAGCAGGCTTTGCCATCAGTCAAACTTCAAGGTCACTTCAGGAAAATAAACAAATAAACAAATAATACCCTTTCAGAAATTCATTTAATGAAATTATAATTAATGCATTCATAATGGCACTCTGCAATTTAAAAGAAGTTTATCCAGATGTTATAACATGCATTTCTGCAAAACATTCTAGGAAATCACATTTATTAAGTGTTGTCTAGCTATGGAACTCTAAATGGATCTTTTGGTAAAGAGGCCCTTTCCTGCTAAGCCCATTCTTTATTCCTTTAAGAGAAATTTTTTTTTTTTTAAATTACACCTTTAAATTTATTTCCTCCTTTGAAATTCCTTTAAATATTCCCTTATAAGTGAATTAGTTTTCTAAATTGCAAGGCCTAAAAAGTGGAAAACACAACCTCCACTGCCTAAACACTCATATGTAGTTTCAAAAAGACCTACATATGGAAATTCCCCACTTATTATATATTCTGAGAGCTATCACTTCTGACTGCTGGTAATTGCCAATGTGTTCAGTTTGCTTAGCAACAGTTTTGCAGTAGATGTACCATTTGTGCTATCATAAGATACTTGCAGAAGTATTTGATGCTTCTACTGAATTTCTGCTAACGTGTACGACATCTTAGTAGGATTGTCTGATGGATTTGCCCAGATTTTTCCCCTGACGTGCCTTAGGGAAGGTGGCAGCACTGAAAACACTGACCTCTTTTTCCCTCTGCAGAATTATTTTTCTTTTGTTACTTGAGAATGAAAACATTCTCAGCATCCCCAGACTTATTTCAGTGGACACTACAGAAAATGAGTTCTGCAAAATTTTTCCTAGTGCCAGCTGCTATTTTCTAGAAACTATTGACCTATTGGAAAAGTCAGGAAAAAAATGCAGCTCTTGCTTCAGACGAGGTTCCTTGTGCAGCAAGGCAAGTTCCAATCACAGCCATTTCCTTCTTAATAGTTGGACCCCGTTTGATCAAAACAAGGATTGCTTACATGAGCAGCACCTCAAGTGGACATGAGTCCGCAAAAAACCTCCAACTATGCAGGGTTTATGAGCAACTACAAGTAATCTAGGGGGCAAATGGATTTAGTGTAGCTGTCCTTATTCTCTGTTCTTGTGCAATTTGATATAAACCTCTAATGAAGTTTACTAATTTGCAATATTCCAGAATGCCACATAACCTGCAAAATTTCCTTATGAAAGGGATTTAACTTGAAGGATTTCTCCACACTCTGCTTCATGCCTTAACCACCACACATAACCTCTTACAATGCCTGTTCCAATTGAAGTGTCTTCCTGAGCCACAGCCACTGTGCAAGAAGTGAAGATGTATCCATGAGCTCTGCTATGAATTTGAGGGAAGCACAGGGATGGAGAGACCAACATGGACCCAGATGCCTTCCCCTTTGGGCTGCCATTCCTCTCACACAGGCCTGTGACTCAGCGCAGAGACCCTGTACTGCTCCAGCCTCGGGGCCAGCTGTGTCTCTTCCCAGTAACTCTTGCTCACCTCTCCCTACACAAACTGCCTCTTTGGCCTCTGCTCTGTTGCCAGCCAAGTTGTCATGGTTTTCCTTTCCCTCTTTGGCAAGCTCCCAGGACATGGTTAAGCACAGCTCTGCCTCATGCAGCAAAGATGGACACCCCAACACAGCACTCCAGAGGTGCTTCTCAGCTCAAGCAGAGCCTACACAAGACGTAATGAAACCGTAACATTTTCTGACTGTGTCACAGAAACTTTCCCATGAATAAACACAAACCAAGCATGTTTGATGTCACAAGCCTAGTATGTAAAAGACTGGTCTGAAGCAAGTCAGTAAAGTAATATTTGGTGTACACATCATTCCAACATGGTATTTTTATTCCTTTGGAAGTTCTTAATTTCCTCAAGGTTGCATGGGATTAATTAGGGTATTGATGGACTGTTTGGCACAGTTAACTGTTGTTACTCTAAGGTCTTAAAGGGAGGCTCCAGTGTGTTTCAGTGCAATGGATTATGGCATTCCCTTTGCTGCCATTTTTAGACTTCTACCAGACACCACTGTCCTCCACTGCAAAGGTGAAGAGAAGCATTTGTCCCAGGTACCCCACATCAGACCATGTTCTTTTAACACTAACCGACCTTTCCAAGTCTGGAAATAAGGCACACATTCAAAAGCACAGCTTTTAAATACATAGTGATGACTGCCGAACCTTGACACTATTGTACAACAGAGAGGATTATAAACATGCCACCAAATTACTCTCTTTCTCTATGACACCAGACAAAGTATGAAAAGAAAAAACTAGGAAACTGTATCCTATTATACACAAAGTGAAGTACAAAAAAGCACCATGATAGGTGTGAGCCCCACAAAACATACAGAGTTCAATGTAGTGTCAATGCTAGGTGTAAGCAAACATTTTCAAGTTTAGAGCTTAGATCCTGCTAAGTTCTGGACTCAAATCTATTGCAATTATTGTCGACAGGACTTGCAACAATCCCATTACAAAAAATTGCAAGATCACCAGCGAGCAGCACAAAACAGGCATGGTTTTGGAATGTAAAAATCTCCAGAACAACGAAATGCAGGGAAAACGTAAATCCAAACACTGAGACATCACTGGGTTTGCTCCTTTCTTCTGTGTCACTCCCATAATCTGAGCAATTTACAAGACCTCTCTCCAGATCACTGGCCTGTGTTCACGGAGTGTTGCCCTATTCTTACCTGGCCTCTAACAAATCCTGCCATATCTGCAAGAATAAAAGTGAGGTTTTTCAAGTACATTGTAAAAGCCAGAAATAATAGTTCAATCCAGAAAACACAAAATAATCTTACTGGAAGAGTTACAAACAGTGGTCACCTGTCCAGAAATAATTACCAACCATCTACAGAGATGGTAACCTCCGTGATCTATGGTAACCTCCCCCAAAAAGCCACACCTGAGTGTTAGGAAACTTGGCATATTCAGAGTAAAGGTAGGATACTTCGGGGAAAAAGTTTTTGACTAATAGACCTTTACACTTGCGTCACTTTGACTGTCTGCAGAAAATAGGCATGTCCCTGAAATCGTTTACATAAGAAGAGCAAAGCCAGAAGCTACTGCACTGGATAATTCTCATATTGGTCTTAGAAAATACATGCTAAGAGACATTCATAGGCTCAGTCCCAAACACTGATTTTTTTCCCCTTAAACACTGACGTCCCAAACAAATCATCAAAGATTGAAAAATCCTGGCTAAAAGTTGGGGGGGTGTTACACATTTTTTAATGGGTTTCTTTAAGTAAGTTTTATTTTTCATGTGTGGTATTTTTGCAATTGGACTCTAAAACATTCAATTTGGCTTGCAAGGAGCTTGCTGTTGTCATGTCTCCACAGCTACCAGAGCTGTGGATACTGAAGAGAAAGTTGCTGACATCTGGGTGATTTAAGCATGTTTTGGATACAGTTTATCACCATGAACAGTTGTCTGCCATTTGTTATCACACCGGAGTAACAGAGAGTTAATACATAGCATCTTTGAGGATGCAAATGCTTGCTCATTTAATGTTACCATTCATCTAAAAGAGCAGAAGTAAAAGCTTATAAGTGAAAAAAGAAAAAAAAAAAATCTTTTCTCTGAAGGATTGTGCCTTAATGGTTCAGTTCAAATGAAACTACAAAAATAAGACTTTCAAGTACTAATAGTAAAGAACGTTTTATTAAAATGGGAGTTTTTCAAACCTTATGTATCAAAACTAAGGCCACAGCTAATACTAACACAAAGTCAAGAACCTCAAAAAGTTCTTATAATATGATACAGTTTAGAAATCTGAGACATGGCTATTTTACAAACAATTACTCAAACATTCTGAAATGCAGCATTACTTACTTGTTCTAAAATAATATGTCAATTATTCTAATGACAATCTTTAATCATACAAAGTACTGAACTATCAGTGCATGTAACCTGTCTTTATTTTGGTCCTGTGGTAGAAGTAATATTCTGCATCACTCCAGCTACAGAAATTAATGAAAGTACAAAACACTGTATATAGTAGCTGTCAATGAGTCTTCCGTTTTCTGCTGAGTTCGTTTCTTTTCTTCTAATGCTAAATATCTCCAGTCATAATAGCAATAAATTCTTCTTGATTAACTGTAAAAAAAAATTTAAAAAAAGAGAAAATCATTAGACAGAAAACAACCATAAAAGAAAATACTGCATATTCATATTATACTTCTACTTAGAGGTTCCTCTGTTAGCATTTGTTTCATCGGATCCATTACTATCAGGGTTTTACAAGTTTGATTTTCTGCTTCTATAACAACAGGGGTTTTCACCTTTTGATCATGTAAAATGAAGTCAGAATACATTAATTAGGTGGAATACTTAAGTCAGGATCTAGTTCACATATAACAAGCTATTACTTCTAATTATGAAGGTAAAAATACTCTAAAAGTAAAACATGATAGAAAAAAAAAACTGAGAAGCATATATAAAAAAGACGGCTATGCAAAAACATAATAATTATTAGTATAAGTTGTATAAAAATGTTAAAAATTGTATGTAAACTTTACTTAGGAAATGCTTGTCAAGAAACAATGTTTCAGTTACAGTTAGGATTAATTCAGTTTTATTCTTAACTCATGATTCAAACATTTATATGCAAACCACCCCCACAGACTAAACCATGCTATTCCTCCCTCTCCCAAATCTGTAACACCTGCCAAACACAAAATGAATTTTAAATCATTTACTAATTATTCCATAAATTAGCTAGAATTAAAATGGACTTTTGATGAGCCTTTCCCCACATGAACTTTCTTCATTCTTCATTTATAATTAACACAAATTTTACACAAACGCAGTTGAAGAAATTAAGTCATAGTAATAAATTAATTAGCAGTCATTAATTATTTTGCTGCACTTATACCTGAGCCACTGACCTTACTCATATGTNCCCCAATTAAATATGCCTTGTTGTGATGCAGGTAAAAAAAATATGAAACAAGTAGATTTTTAGTCCAGCTTAGGAGTCTGTGCTCTGAAATAACAGTCCAGTTCTAAGAGACAAAAGTATTAC